>VZTD01005887.1:759555-1085862 GCA_013397725.1 Rhagologus leucostigma
CAACAAAAACAACAACAAAAATGTTTTGAGAGCTGCACAAACTCAGGGCTTCATGTGTGTGTTATAAATACTAAATACTTTCAGCATCTCTAAATGGTTGGCCGCTTAGCAGTTTGTTTTCTTCCAAACATGTAAAACCCAACAACAATACATAAGTTACCCTCCATCTCTCTCCCATTTCTCCCTAGGCAAGGTTTTCAGAAGTACTGACTTTTGACATGCCACTCTCCAACCACAGGCTTTCCAACTTAGAAGGCTTAGAAATACATACAGGTTTTTCACTTTCTTCCAAGATATTTCATGGACAAAAGTGGCAATAATAGGTTTTCATTGAGAATTAAAAGTGGCAGCTATATTATGAGAGAGGATGATCCACTTACCAAGTACCAGCACTCAGTCAGGGAATACGTATGAACGTTTGCATCCATGAGCCTCTGAGTTTCTTGCCTAAGCTAACTGAATACCCATCTTCCTCCAAATGCATTTCAAATATTTGCAGCTAGGAATCAACCCCAGCACCAGAAATTATCTAATTTCCAACTCTGCAGCAAGACTTTAAGGATGGAAATTAACCCTAGCTGCACTCTTCATTTTTATAGAAGGGTTGTCTAAGCTTGAAGAACAGACCAAAAGCATCCCATGGCTGACATTAAATAGATGTTTACCCAGATGCTACCCAAGCAAAGGATATGGTCACATTCAGCAGGAGAACGGGACCAAACTGCAACCACAGGGTTTCAGGGGCCTGTTGGTGGTCTCTTCTGTACATGGAACATATCCACTGTATGCAGATCCTGCAGCTGCTGGCCCTGTCAGGGGAAATGCTGCAAGTTGGTTTTTAAGTGGGTTCTCTCCCCTGACTCTGCATTTTTAACCAATTTTCTTGATTTTTAATTTGGTATAGACTCAAAACGCACTTAAATTGCATCAATCAATTTAAACCAAAGTAACTTCGTTGGGTAGGAAGTGCAGGAAATATTCAGTAGGTACTTCTACTTCATAATCCCTTCCATGAATACTGTGATACTAAAGGTTGTAGCAACAGCCAGAAGCCCACACTAGACCAGCTTATGGTGACTTGTGAGACTAGTAAAACCACAATTTGAGCAATTACGCCCTGGAATACACCATACAACTCACCCATCATAATCTGAACTTTTATAGTAGCATGAGAAACCTGCCTTTGTCAAGGCAACTTTCTTGCATATGGTCTCAGTGCCAGAAGACAGAGAATGTGTCTTCCAGCACTCTAGGAAGCATGACCCAGAACAGGGGAAAGGTTAGTAACAGAAAAACTTTACACTCTACCTACCCTCTGCTTAAATCATCTCTGGCTTCTGATCTAGTTTTCACATCATCGAGAATTGTAATGTTTACCCACCCAGGGCACAGATATGTTATGAGGATTAGTTAGTACCTAATTACTTGAATATTTAAAGTGTTACTCTTAATGTGCTAATATTATCACCAGTACCTTTGCATATGGTTTTATTTATGCTCTTGACATTTGCCTTCCAGATTTTATTAGAGTTTATAAACAATGAAAAAACATTGCTACCAGGCCCTATTACACATTTGATGACTTGAACACTCTCAGACCCTTCAGGTTTGTTGAAGTCATAACCACCTAACAAGTTTACTGAACTGTCTTTGAATCAGACCCTTCTGTAAAAGGAGAAATGACATTTTTATCTTACTAAGTGTTCTTTCTGTATAAAAGAATTAGTTCGATGTCACTGTAACAATAGCAATTTTAGTTCTTTGAATGAAGAAAGAAGGAATTCCCATATCTCTGCAGCGATCACTGCCGTGTTACTTTGGTTAAATGTGTGCCTCCAGAGTACTACAACAGCCTCAGCAGCTGGGTGCAAAAAAGGTGATCTCTGATCTGATGGCCCTGAGTCAGGGTATTTTATGTGCAGTGGAATTGTCTGCAGATAATAAAAAAGAGAAATAATAGCTCTGCAGAGATCTTTCCCTTAGATGTTTTGGCAGACTGGTCTATTCCATTCATATACTTTGGAAAAACTTTGACTTTCAACATAAAATATTCAAGTTTCATTATTTTTCATGTGCAGACCCAGGCCCACCAGTTATAGTCATGATCTCAGTGTTCAGGCTTTCCTTGGATGTGTGCACACATCTGTGCATACAAGGTGTGTGTATTGGGAGTGACGGGGTGTTGACTGAAATTCTGTCTTTGTTTATTTCCATTAGCCTTCTACTGAAGATATTTTTTAATAATAATAATAATAAATCTTTCCATCTTAAATGAAATATATTAACTTTGTCACACATCAATTGTTCTCAATATTAACTGTTTAAAACCTCCTTGGTCTTCTAATTCAAAGCTGTGTCTTTTGGCCTCTGAACATCACAAATTTATTCTCTCTGATCTCCTCATTTACATACATTCACTCACATGCACAAACGTACGCATTTCATTGCTTTCAAATAGCTCCCATCCCAAGAAAGCCTATGCTCTAAACACGAACAATTCCACTAAAACAGTACATTTAGATTACATTTAATCACACTAAACCAGTAATTTTGCAGCTTAGGAGGAAGTATTTGGTTCAACGGCTGATCTTTGCAATGACAAAACTATTAGAGCAATAACATTTTTGCTTACCTATGAGCAAAAACCTTTCCTACCTTTCCAGAACTGAGAGGAATTGGGAACCAGGAAACGTGTTGGTTTGTACAAACTGAGGATCTGATTGCTTGTTTTTTTCCTATTTAAAATGGATTAAAAAAATTCACTGAATCATATAGAAATGGGCTTGTGCCGGTTTGGCCAAAATCTAGTAATATAGCCCCTGAGAGAAAACCAGGCTGCAACCACCCTTTCCCCCACAGGGTTCAGGAAAAAAGGAAATTTTTCCTCGAAGGAAAGTGAAAGAGATAAAAACTATTTATTTTAACAAACACACAGGAAAAGGATAATGATGCTAAATAATGGATTAAAACCCTCGCTATAGCGAGAAACCTGGGAGGATTTCAGAGTCCTTCTGTAGGTGTGGTCTCTCTCCTCCTCGGAGCTGGTCGGTGAGGGCGTGGGCCCACCCCTGGGCCTCGGGGAGAAAATTCTCTTGATGTGTCCTGATGTTGTTGAAACAGTTCAGAAGAGAAGAAGGGAAAAAAAACCCAAAGTCCCAGGAAACAAAATTCAGCTCTCCGTCTCACGCCAAGAGGGAAAAAAAACCAGCTGGCTGAAGAAAAAGCAAGCAGGGTGCTCCCTTCGTGCCATCCGCAGCCAGACAACACTGAGGAGTGTAATCTCTGTGTCCTTGAGAAGCTGCTTTGGAAAGTTCGTCTGTTTTTAATTTTTCTCAAGCTCAGTTTAAAGGCACAGAAAAGGCACAATACTACTTTTTGGGCATAGAGCATGATAGGGGATACACATGATAGAGTCACCCCAAGGCTGAAGGAGGTTGTCTAGTCAACACACGCACCCTTCCCTCCCATTCAAATATTTTGCATAAATCTACATCCTACAGGTTTTCCTGGCAGTATTTTACAAACACAGCAAAAGAAAGGACAGAAATCCTGCCAAGATTATGATCTGGAATACAGTTTAGGTTTAATATGGAGCACATAACAAAATTTTTGTATATTGCTCAAATATAGAGTCCCTCAAAAGGCTAACCAGTAAATGAAGGCACAAGCACAAGATAGCTAAATCTAAATGGGCCTATAGGAATTGTCTAAATCTTTGTCTTCAATTTCTAAGACACTGAGGTATCTGCATAATTTGCTAGGTTTGATGCTGCTTGTTTATATACATATAGTTCAGGCACATGCTGAGCCTCTAAAAAGAAAATGTCTGACAGAAACTTGTCTATGTGTAATCAGCAAACCTTCCCTTTTCCATAAGGGATATAAATTATATGTAATTATGTCTTCAGCAACTACATGGGCGATTGTCTGTTTCTCTGGAGCTTATCAACAAATTAAATATCTTATATTCACCACTCTCCATATCACCAACTGTGCTTCTCTGGTAGTCCAGTTAAGAAATATTTTAATATAACAAAAGGGATTGAGGAGCAAAAATAAATCTCTCTATATAAATAGGCAACCTGGTTTATATGATGGTTTGTTATGTGATAGGACGTAAGAGAATTCCAGTAGAAATACAAAGAAGCTGACATGCTCCAGAATATGCTGAGTATCCATTATTCCTGTTACAAAAAGCCAAAACGTGAATTAGTGTCTATCCATTTATCTTGAAAGTTTGACATTTGCCAAAGCCCTTATTACTTCCTCACAGACAACCAAACAGGCTGGTGTTTGGGTTAGGATGTCATAACCAGTAGCATAAAGGAGCCAACACAATAAACACAGGCGATCCTAAGCATGCAACAGCCTTTGGGAACAAGAGCATCCACTGGCTAGTCTTCCACGGTAACCACAACCCATCATGCGGAAAATGATTTAAAAAACAGCTTTGATGTGGGACTCTTGTTGACCTAGATATTGATCTAGATAGTCACAAGTGCTGCACTGAAGAGGCTGAGAGTCTGCTCTGCCTCAGCTTCCAGCATTGCCAAAGAACTTTGCTACAGTGCACTGTCCTGCTGAAAGGCTTTCAAAGCATTAGCTAATTCCCAGGCTTAATATGCCTTCCATCAGGATCACTAACAGATGATTTCCGCTAAGTTATGGAACTTTTGCATTCAATGACTCCTAAAATAAGCTTGCTGAGAGTACTTTTCTAAAATATAGCAAACAAACAAAAAATATATCAAGTTATAAAAAGGAATGAAGCAGTTGCAATGACTCAGCCTGGAAGCACCAGTTTAAGAGATGTACGCATTGAGCTGGCAATTATAATCTCTGCCTATGAGTCCAATCAGAACAGCTGGAATGTTACATATCAAACCTCACAACAAACTGCTGCAGATCGAGAATTATTCAGTGAATCAATTTGAGTGGAAGTACCTCTGAGAAGTCATGATCTCTTGTGGATAATTCATGAACAGAAAAAGGCCAAATTCATAAAATTATTCATTATAAATTATTCACCCTCCTCTTTGGAGATATGAAGTGTAAAATTAAGTGTTTAGTTTTGATTAAGTGAGGAACTGAACATCATAAATACAGCATTTGACTCAATAGATCCCAGGAAATTAACTGCTTTTGGAGGAAGGAGAATAAACTTTTCTTTCTATTGCTCTTGAAACTTGATTAGCTGTTTGCACAGTGATTGTGTACACAGAGCCAGATCCCAAAAGATGCTGAGCTTGTACAACTCCCACCATCTTCAGCTGTAGTTACTCGGCACATTTCAAGTTCATCTGCAAAACACCATATGCAAAGTGCTAAATTCTGGTATTTTTTCTTGGAAAAGCTTATCAAGTTAAAGAAAGCACTGATGAATGGTAGCAAAATTTTATCAGAAATTTCACTAGCAATCCCTTAGCTTCAAATCTTCCTTTCTCAGGACACCTTTGTCATTTATTCAGCTGTAAATACCACATTCACTATTCTTCTCATTGATGTTTATTTCTGCATATGAGGAAACTTTTCCTTTTGAAGAGCTGTTTTTTTTATTCTCTCAACTCAGAATTATTTAATTCCTCTTCCACCCATTGCTCCATACACAAGGCCAAGTATAAAACACGCAGCTTCAGCTAGACTAAAAAAACCCCAAACACCCAGATTAGACGACTCCTTGAATGTTTGTTACTTTTTAAAAATAACATTTTTGAAATTGCGTTTCCCGATAGGGTAGTTTCTGAATATTTTTCTTTTATGTTTTAAAATGCGCTGAAGATTTTCCTCTCCCTTGTTATTAATTACGTAGCATTTGCTTTTCGTCAATTTGAAGTGGGTGTTTTTTGTTCAGGCCCCGAAGTGCCATCAGCAGACAGAATCTCCCATTTCTTCCTTTTCTCTCTCCCGCCTGCTGCTGCGTTGTCTTCAGCTTTATTTCCACTGTTACCCATAAACACTATCTTATAGTGCTAAGATACTAATGAAACACTGAAACTGCACACAATAATTACTGACAAGAATACACATAGATTTTCTTTTTCAATCTTGTTTAGATATGATGGGAATTGCATTTTAGTACATTTCTCTCATGAAATGTACATAGAGTTTCATCATATAAATATTCTTTTCTAGCTCCTGCCCATATAAAATCATGGGGAAGCAAGGAGGAAAGTAAAAGTTGACTTGAAAGCACACAACACGCCACCCTGTTCTGAACAAAACTAAACACAGCGAAAATCAATGAGATGTGAGGTCAAATGATGGCCATGCCTTAGAAGCTGTGCCACATGCAGTTACGTCTTAGAACTGACACATGAATTCCGGGGGATCTTAACAGAGAGAGCAGAGAAATGGATGCAGAGAGATACAGCTGAATTTGGACAAACCACACGGCTAGGACAACACCAAGGTCAAGGGAAGATTTAGTACTCTTCATATTTAAGCTGAACCACTCTCTTCATACTTTTGCGAAGTTGAATCACTTACCTTCACACATGAGTTTTCCTAAGGATTAAGACAGTGGTGGACAATCGAAAGAACAGACCACAGGAATGAAAGGTTACCAACAGTCATCATCAGTGAATGTTGGCCCTTTCATGAAAAGCAAAAACCCTCCAGCCTTTCCAGCCCCTTAGAGACTTTTGCAGTCCCTGAAGGCACTTTTAAAGCTCCTCAGGTCTCTCAAACTAAAGGGAAACTTGTCCAAGGTTATCACAGTTAGAGTGAGGATTGATGTGTCTCATCACTCTGGGCTCAGAAATATTAAATTATGACAAAAAAAGAAGCATTTTCTTTCAAAACTACTTAAAAATATTACATCTCCTAAAAGAGAGTTTGTGGACCCTCGTTTGTTTCACTTACTTATCAGTCTACAGCTTTTCCTCAGGAGGAAAGGGTAGTCTTTCTCTAGGCTTTTGAGGAGGAAAAAATGTAGCTCATTCATTGCCAAATGTTCCACTCCACTGACAGGACACTTTTGTAGACTGGTTGTTTTTCCAACATCACACACACAATTTTAGCAATAAAAATTAATTCCTGTCTGCTAGCTTTGCAGAACTCCATTTCAAAACCCATCATCTTAGGAAGTAAATTTAAAGCCTTTCTCCTGTCAAAAGCAAGCAAGCTTTCACCCTTACCCTGTTAGTCTGGCATCTCTCCAGTCTAGATCCACATTTAGGAGCAATATTAATTTCTGTTTCTCTCCGTTGCAGCTGTGCAGAGATAAAAAAAAAGTCATTTTTCTATTCTGGCAGGATAGAACATGGTTTTTAATTTGTCACTAGATCAAGTTAATGACCAAGTATGGAAATTATTCCTTGGAATGACCTAGAGTCCAACTGAAAGTGGGAAGTGCACTCTCTCCTTGTGCTGGAGTTCTTCTCACTGTTAGCAGAGCAGCAGTCATACCTTTCAGGTATTGCAGAGAGAGCCTTACCTAGCCCTGAACTTTGCAGGTGTCAGCTGCAGTCCAAGCTGCATTTCCATGTCGATTAAGGATAACTGAAATTGGTGAAATGCAAACCTTTCTGCATATAGGAAATTGGACGGTATCTGCCCAGCTGAAGAACACTGGGAGGAGCACATTACCTTTCACCTGTCCTTACCAATACAATCCACATTTTCTTTGTGAAGCATGTTGCTGTAGACAAATGCAAATTACACAGAAACACACACCATGCGACACGACATCCCTTGCAGGATGACTGCAGGAGAGTGGTGGGACCACTGAGTGTTAACACAGATGGCACCACACATGGAAATTCAAACCCAGTCCTGAAACAATGCCTGTATACAACACCAACTGCACCTCCAGTCTGTTGCAAGGTAGGTAGGTAGCAAGGGTAATTGAACATCTGCTAGAGTTTGGTCGCATAGTTATTTCTAATTGGGTTCTTTCTCTCTCTGTACCTGAATTGATAGCTGGTGTTTGGTCTAAGCACTGTTTTAAACATTTCTGATGGTTCTGGCACATTCCTTTATGAGGCACCAGATGTGCAGGTACTGAAATAGCTGCTGCTGATTTCTACCTATAGGGAAACTGGAAGATAAGTAATTAAAAAATAAAATAAAATAAAAACTTTATTTCATTGTAATCATTAAAAAGAAAAAGAAACATTGAAAAGTGGGTTAACCAGGGGCAAGGGGAGATTTCTATTTTGAAAAGCAGTTTTGAATTTCTCCAGGCTTGACAGTCCATCTGGACATTCTGAGATGCCTAGTTACATCAGCACATCATGTTTCATTTCAGTTGCCATATTTTGTTGCTTTTAAAGTGTCTCTTATAGTCTATTTCCACCACAACATATTCCTAAAGTTCCATATTATATTTTGTCAGAAGAACATCAAAGAGCAGCACATGAGTTGATTACTGCAGTGCTCAGGCCACCAGGAAAGCAGTGACTATCTGCTCCTCTCTTCTGCCTGTTATTTTCTTGGCTCCTTCATCAGCATCTTCCCTGTGTAGTTCCACACAACTTTAATTATAGATAAGTTGTAAGATATATTATAGTTATATTATTAATAACTGAGGATAACAACCATCAGGAAAGCAATACTTTATTTTTATACCTACTGGCAGTAGTTTGCTACTCACATAAATCTAGGAAAAGAGGAAAAAAATTGTTTACAAATGTATCATTATACAGCTGATCTTAAATTGCACAACTATTAGCTGTAAGTATTGACTATTGTCAGAGCTCTGCTGTGGCCTGTGAAAAGGTCAGGCCTTTTCATTTGTGTTCTTTTTATGTGAGGAATACCAAATAATAAAATACACAATTTATCAGGCTGCTGAGATTTTGTTTTCCCTCAGACCTTCAAATAGACATCAGGTTGGAATCTTCTTTTCTGTTATTATAGGATCAAAGTGATTTCACTTTCTTTTCTTTCTTGAGGTAAAGAATTTAATTTCCCATAGTAGCACCCAAAATGAATAGTCTCTATTTTCCACGTAAACATTATACAAACAGTTATATCCTTATAGACTGCCTGTGCTTCTATCCTTAGGATGTCAATAGAGAGTAGTGCTTTTGCTCAGAGGACATGATAGAAATAATAGCTCCTTACTGGTCTATCAAGCTAGCTAACAACATTTTCAAAGCACCAACATTTTCAAAGCACCGAGTACTTCATTTAAAGGAATCATATCCAAATGTAGAAAAAGTTTGACCTTAGGACTCCTTGACATCTAAAAGTAACCCACATTCAGCACTTTAATAAACTATCCATTTTATTTATTTTCCGAATTAACTACATGAAATTTTAATATTATGCCACATAAATTGTATAAATGAAGCAGGCCAGGTCCATTTATACACCCTCACAATTTTTCAGTAGGTGTCAGGTGTTTTTCCAAAGTTTAATTCTGTGTTGTTACACCAAGCACACCATCTTTTAAACAGCCAGAGAATTTCATACTGCCTTAGGAAGAAGAGCTATAAAGCACATGAGACGGAATCCAGCAAGAAACTCTCAGCCCATCATTTTTAATTCTTCTGCTACTTAAAAGGAAATATCACGGCAAGATAAAACCACAGGGAAATAACCACTACCTTTGCAGTTAAACACATGGTAACAGAGGAGTGTACGATTTATTTGGGCTTTTGCAAACTGCAACGGTGATGCCCTTATTTACTTATCCTGAACTCCACAAAAGAAAACTTCAGCTGCTGCTGCGGGAAGGAAGCAAGGCACAAATATGCCTCACTTGTCTGGGGTAAGGCTCTATATCTACTGAGATGTTTCAATAAAGGTCAGTCTTTAGCTCTCACACCAAAAGCTTGCTACAGAAGCTTTATTTTCCCCCCCAAAGTAACCTGGGAGGTTGCAAAACCTCACCAAATACCCTTGCACTTTTCCACGTAAATGCAGGGGGAAACTGCAAACTTGAAATAATGAGTTTGGCAATGAAGGTCTATGCAGAATCTTAGTTCTTCAAAGGGATAAGGTATGTGGTAAAAGACAACTAGAGACTTGTTGAATAGCTTTGGGGACTGTTTTTTTCTGCTCACCTTTTCCTTGCTCCCTAAAGGCTGCAGACCCTTAGGCTGCAAACACCTGTTAGTAACTCCGTCCTCACCCGGCAGTGCCAACTCTCCAGCTTTTGCCAACCCGTTCAAACCCAGCAATCACCATGACAAATATTCCAAAGTCTTACATGATGGTCCTGAGGAAGGATGAATTTAGACTGTCATACCCCAAACAATGTACTTCATTACCCACAAGAAACAATATTCCAGACTGTGACATGGTACCCTCCAAGCTGCAACTCACATTGCCTTCCAAATTTCCTGTACTAGGGGAGGAGCACCAAGAAAAGGGCAGAAGGCAACATCTCAACATCACCATTTTCAATGGCATCAGTCACTTTTACCGAAGAGCATTAAGAGTTTTACTGCCCTTTCTGCTATACTGCTCCTCTATGCCACACTGGAAGACACAAGACTGTTGGTGAAAGGAGAAGCAACTTGATGTGCCTATGGAAAAAAAATGAATAAATAAAATCGTACACACAACATCATGCAATAAACAATATTGTTTATTTCATGATTGCCTCCAACTCTCAAGTATTCCCATTTTATTATTATAACATCATCACCTAAGGACTCTTGACTATAAAGCCCTAAAACAAAGTTTCACCTTGGAGGTTGTAGAGTGCATGTCTTTGCTTGCCTTGTTTCCAGGAACCTCTGTACATCCATGAAGAAAGGCACAGGACTTAGCTGATTCACCTGGAGGATGGAAAGGATGACTTACAGCACCTTAATTTCTGTGATCCTGTTCAAGTGGTATTAGCATGGCTAATAAGACCATTCCTGCTTCAAAGAGTTTATTAGAGTTTTGAACAAAGACATGAGACTATGCTTCAGGGTTTGCATTAATATTTAAGATTTATATTTCTTCACAATGGTGGGTGTAGAGTTTCATCCGTCTCTCTCTGGAACATCCCATATTTGCCAGGAGTGGGAAGGAAGATCAAGTAGATTACACTTTGGATACAGTATGACAATTCCAGGATTACATATCTGTGTAGAAAAGAATGGACATGAACACCTCCACACACAGAGAAGATCATTTAACATGTTAAAAGGTTTCACTATCTTGAGTCACACTTTAAATATTAAATATATGGAAAAAAATTAGTTTTTCCCAACATGAATATATACATAAAATACATGTACACACATTTATAACTGCATGTAAACTTACAGATAAAATATGGGTTCATGGCACAAAAGCATGATTATTTTATTGTCAAATGCAAACTAAACATTGTTTCTGAATTAGTCAAATTGAAGTTCAAGAGCCTTGAACACAGATTAAATTATTATAGCTGGGGTTTGATGACAACAGCATCAAGCATGGCTCCCTTGAAAGATCAAACAATACTCTATTCTTCTTCTTCAGTAGGCAAAGTTTCATTCAATGGCATTTTCGATCTCATAGAACGTGAAAAAACTGATATCCTGCACTTTTAAGATGACCGTGAATCTTTTTTTCTCTTGCTTTTAACAGTTCTTACAAGTGTTTACATTTTTGCCTGGAGTAATTGTCAGTTTTCATTCTTTCAGCCCTTTTAATTCCTTGTTTCTTTATCACTCCCTTCAAAGTTAGGCATCTGGAATCAAACAAATTCATATACTGATGTTTGGCAACTACCAAATACTGATCATCATTTGCAGTTCTGATCAACAGCTTTTCCGTTTGCTGCAGTGGGCAGCTATTTACTTACATTGTCTAAAAGAGTGCTGGAAGGATCCCAAATATTGTATCTATGAGACTGATAAGTATAAAAATCAACAGCACCTGCAAGTGTGGAGGTATGGAGTAGAAGCTGTCAAGATGAAGGCAGAAGAGCCATTTTCCCCATTGCTGGAAATGTACATCCCACACTTCCAGGAACCACTGACAGAGAGCAAGTATTCCCTCTTGCCCACCCATGAAATAGAAAAGACAATTAGAGAAAATGTTAATATTAACCAAATATTAACATAATCACAGACTCTTCCTAGTCTCAAATAAACATTCCTCTTTCCTGATTATTCAAGGACTAACCTTATGACACGCATACCTAATTCCTGGTAGGAATTTTCATGGACAAAACTTTAACTATTCCTTGAATTTTCTTCTTTGATTCAGGTGTCTTTCTTTTGCTGGGGTCAGACTAGAGTTTGTACTTTTGGCTGATTGTCAGAAATTGCGGATACTTTAGTAACTGTAGACTAAGAATAAAAAGCAGCTCATCTAAGAGCAATAAGTGCCAGAAATCTGGTAAGATAGTATATGTAAAATAAAAGGTATCAATTTTGATTCACTTATTGTCTCAACTGGAGTTTGATGGAGTTCTAGTGCAATTATGTTGTGAATAGTTTCACAGGAAACCTTAATTTTGAATTAAAATGTCCGGGGAAGGAAATACATTAGGGCTTGTATTTTATTTTTCTTTAGCAGTCTGAGAAATCCGTATTACAGCATTTATTATGTACTTAGATGTATTTTACTGCAGCTCTGTAGAAAATAGCTATTTATCCTACTGTGTCTCTGAACTCAGTAAGGCAGTCCTTAAAAACGGCAGACACAAAAGGCTAGGGACTCCCACTCCTCTTGTAAAAGTGTGTGTCTCCCATGGCATCAGGAGTGGTGAAGGGCTCTGGTTTATAGATGACCCTGGAGCCAGAGGTCATGAGAAATTGTGTACAGATGACAGTTTGTGCTCTTAGAAATGGTCTTTTTTTTTCTTCCTTTTGTAATTGCTGTTCCCACATTTACACGTGGGACTCTGTCACTTGGCTTTGACAGAGAACTCTTATCTGTCGGTGTGCAGAATGTCCCCACTGAAGTGTCAGAGGTATGCACAGATGTTCATGCACACTGTACACACACACCACAGCAAGCAAAAAACTTAGAATTCTTTGGAAATCCTACATTAATCTTCTCTCTTTTCTTTTCATGTCAGTAAATGTGATGAAAACACTGGCTCACTACAGCATGACTCATTATTACCAGAATCTAATGTGTTAAGCACTGTTAGAACATCTATCCCATTATACAAGAAAGCTAATCTAAATATGGAGTCTGAAACAAAAAGCTGTGACCTTTTTATTTTTTATTTGGTAGGTTTCTTGCTGACTTCATTTCACTGCTCTGCTTTCCCTACATTTTGTAGAAGCCAAAAAAAGGTAAGAAACCATCACAAAAGGCAGGACCCAATAGAATGATTACATAGTACCATCTAGAGCCTTTGGCTGTTATAACAACTCTGAAAAGAAAGGCTTTTCTGGACTCTCACTCAGGTCAGTGTGAACAATATAAGAAGAAATCTTGTAATTTTTTTTCCACAGCCACAGAGGGGATAATTCCAGTATGATGGAAACCAATTCAGAATGGACCACTTTGCATCCTTTATGCAGGCATGCTGGTTTTAATACTCTGTTTTCATAGACACAGTTTTCAGGATGTTTTATTATCCTACAGCTAATCCTTCAGAGGAAGAAATGGATCAGTGCATAGAATGGTACATCTGACTTAATCATTTTGGCATGTTGGGTTCTTTGGTCTGTCAGTGCCTCCTGAAAGCAATTTTTCACCAGTCACTGCAGGAGGGGCCACAGCATGTAACTCACATCTCAACGACACTTTCAACATGACTAACTGTTGACAATATTTGAACTTTTGAGCCCTGCCATCCTTGGGCATAGTCACAAGAAGAGCAGGCAAAAATACATCAGTCATCAAAGACCCTAGGTCCCTCCCCCTCTTCACGAGCTAAAGCATTCAGCCTCCCCTTTCAAATCCTCCTTCAAAAACACACCATGGATCCCATTTAATTAGAAATACTCTCACGCATTCATTATACATGCTGGCTTCAACTCAGAAAGCATATTCTTCTGGCTCATTTCTATATTCAGCACCTCTTTTCAAATAAGAAACTCCATAAACAGAACCTGTGTTATATCTGTGCTTTCTTCTGCTATGGAAGGAGCACTCTGGCAACTCTTAAATATTAGTATCAGGCCATTTATACTTCCAGGGACAGGTGAAAGAGGACAGACAAACAAATACATAGTCACACATCTCTTTCCTCTCACTTCCTTTTCCCCTCACCCCTTTCTATCCAGCAGGTCAGCCTTTCTTCTAGTCTCTATTCCATTTTATGAATACCTTTTTTTCTACAGATGCTTGCCTACAGCTATCAGTGGTCCACAGCACAGCAGAATCAATGCAGCTGATATGTGATGAAAAGGGGAAATGCTAGCAATATATGATTACAAATTAAATGATGCAATTTCAGGGTCAGCACTACAGAAGACACTGAAGAGGCTGACAAGTAAAGATTAATGGCAAATGAATGAGGGCAGTTACAGTAATGTGCATTTGCCTTCTCTGAGATCTGTAGACTCTGCTACCATCTGCTGGTTTATGAAAAAGATCCGTGGAATCTATTTTAGTAGCTCTATATACATAATCTTTCCTCTGTCTCTCATTACGAGAACAGTCCTTATTTCAGGTCACAGCCTACCTTCGCCTCCACAGAGCTGTCAATTAGGCTCACTCGTGTTCCCTGATGCATTTCTGACAGCAGACATGAGGAAAAATGGCAAGCAAATAGTGAAAATTTTACACTAAACCCAAATAATATATCCCAGAGCAAGGTACACTTTCAGTATTTTGGAAAAAAAAAAAGAGAGAAAAAAATTATCTATGCAATTATTTCCAGTGTATTCTTGAGGGCAGAGGGTGAGGATGGATTGAAAGATATTCAATTCTGGTTTTGAATGAACCCTTCATTATGCTTTCCTACATGACTGATGTATGAATTGTCATAACTCCACTGAAATCAGTGAAGCAATGCAGCCTGCTATCTTTTGAGAATGGGATCCAGGGAGGATATGTGTCAGACCTAAATGAAACTAAATGCAAAGCTATGGCCAAGGTGCACTAAATAGAAGACGACAGAGAACATGATTGTATTTCCAAATACAGTGCTATTATTGTACACATTCTTCTCTTGGACACATGTGATGATACCTAGACACTAACAGAACTCAGAAAAAAACCCTGATTTTAAAATCACCACCTCTTCTTCATCCATTTAACTTGTCAGGACAACCACGAAAGAGTTGGCAGTGGTGGCAACTTTTAAAGAAGAGTGGCCTTAGAATGCACAAAACCAACCTAATTCTATAGAGTTTAAGGCCAAAAAAGATCACAGTGTCCACTTCCATACTTACTGCAGTCCAGAGAATTTTACCGAATGACTCTTCTTTGGAGTTATCACTTCTAGCAGAGTTGGGGTTTCAGAGTGGAAAAAAGCTGATATATATTCCTCATTTTGGAAGATTAACTACATGCTCAGGTCATCTGTGTTCACTCAGCCTAATTCCTGGTGCACAGTAAGTGCACAGTCCACCTTGGTACTAGAACAAAGTTGTAGAACTCCATGAAAAGTTCAAGAAATGGTGGCAAGCCAAAGAGACCAGAGACTTCCAAAAGCTGCTTGGCTTCATGAGAAAGTTCATGCTATCTCAGCCCTTTGGATAAGCACAGTTGCCCATCCTGGGACTCGCCAAGACTCCCCAAGTCCATTTGGATGTTGCTGTGCCTTACTGATATCAATGGCCATCTCCATTTCATGGCAATGTCTAAAGACGAGGGATTCCTAGGTTTGGAGGCATTTGAGCAAGGAGGTATTGGAACCTACGCTGAGAAAATCCATGGTTAATGTAGTCCTGCAGCAAGCCTCCTGCATTTTCCCTCATAAGACTGAACTTGCTGCCAGTACCATAAGGTAAGAGCAAGCAGCTTCCTCTAGGACCTCCGTATTAATATAAACAAGGGAAAGGGATGTGTAAAGCTGGTTTTGCAAGGGTAAGAATCACAGGCAGCCTGTGCTCTCTACTTGCCATCTAGCAAAAGGAAATTGAGGTGGTTACTGGAATCAATGAGAAAACACTGGTTGTATCTTTAACAGAGGTTGCACCAGAACACCTTTTAAAATAAAATGACACAACCCCAGTAGTACATATTCTCTGGAGGAACTGAATTAAGCTGGACGACATCTGCTGCTTGGTTCAGAGGTGAGATGAGGAAGCAGCTAACTTGCAGATGAATCAAAGTAAAGCCCTGGTGTAGCTCCAAGGTCCTTTGTGCATTCTTTCCAAAGATTAACTTTTCTTGTTGTATTTCAGGCAGACCTTTTATATTAGGACAGAATTTTTAATAACTCTGTACTTCTACAAACAACTCTGTGATGAGCAGGAAAAAAAAATTAAAGTCCCATCTGCTAATAAATTTAAATATTTAACACTCCTTAATAATACGTCATCTTAATATTTGCTTTTGGGAGTGAAAGCAAGCAAGTCTCCCACGAGGAAAAGTGATCATGAGCTATAGACCATGGACTGCTTGTTGTTAACAGGTGAGGAATAATATGGGAAAAGATCCGATTTGACCAAAAAAATTCATCAATCACAACAGCACAGAATAAATTACCAATACAAAAAACTTGTTGAGCTGCTTCATATGCTCAAGAAACCAAGGGACAAATGAATGAATCAGAGTCTGATCACATGGTTAGATATAATTAGTTAAATTCATTCCTTTATAGGATTTCCTATTTTTATCAAATGAACTGGGGAAAAATATTTACAATCTGTTTGGTTATATTTGTTAGAAAGCAGCAAAAGGACAACTAAGCTTTCCAAATAGTTCCCTTTTTTACTAATAGCTGAGAAGAGAATTTGGCTCCTATTTTTGAGATCACTGAAGAGTATAAACTGAGGCACTGGAAAAGAGCGTATTCTTCAGTTTCTAGAGAACTACAAACTGCTGCAAGGGAGGATGAGAAACAGCCACAAATATATCCAGTAGCATAGGCTTTGGACAGATAGAGAAAGACTCCTGCACATCAACAGCTTCACAGCCCAAGGGGCACAAGGATGGCCTCTGCTCCTTGCAGGCCCCAGCTCCAAGGTCAACCACCTTTCTATTGAATCTGTATTGTTCTGTGGGTGTCTGATTTGTACACAGTCTAGGTCTAGAAGACTTACACCCATTTACAACACTGCATTTGAAGAGCAGGTGGTTTTCTGTAACCATGGGGAGCTGCTATGTACGGTATGTGTTTGGAGAGGTATAGCTCATGTTACAGGACATGCTGCTCTTACTTGTCTTACTCCTAAAAGCTTGTTTCCTTTGACAACTCCTAAAACACTCCCTATAAAGGAGGGATTTTTCTTAGCATTTATCAATCTTACTTGGAAATAAGACAGGAGAGGGAAATAAAATGCAGCTCCGAAGATGTTTTAGCAGTGAGATCAGAGCAAAATTATTCCTTCGTGATTCACACACAGCTAAGTGTTATATAGAGATTAATTCTCCCACTTGTTGATGTCAGAGTGCCTGCAAAATAACCATGAATTTCATCTGAGAACCGTTAAAATGAGCTAAAGTTATACAAATTTATAAAAAGAATAGCTATAAATTTCCTTTAATTTCAAACTAAAGAGGATTTGGGAGCCAGATCATTCAGCTTTTGCCCACTGATATTCTGTGATTCAAAAAAAGTAGACTTAGAGTACAGAAAACATTTATTTTTTTTCATTACTCTGTTATTTAGACAATCTGTCATTTTACTTGGGTTTTGTCTTCATAGCTGATCTTTTTCCTTGGTAGGAGTGCTCTGGGTGGCACTCCTTGGCACATCCCAAAATAACTTCTTGGTTAGGTTACTTTCTAGAAGCAGAGACTCTGCTCTGTTCTCCCTACAAAGCAGATGATGATTTTGTGTGTAAATCTGATACTTCCCAGGCACATTTTCTTTTAACTGAATTAGTCATGTTTCATTACATAAAGAGTAAAAGTGCTTCCTAATTCTGAATAAAGAGCTAGATTTTGACATTTAACATTTTTTTTATTAATAGGGAATTTTTTTTTTCCAACTCCAAAGATAATCTCAATTAGTACCTTCTTCTGAAGCTGTTCTTATATGTATAGAACCACCATTTACCAAGACTAAATACTAAAACCTACATGTTTACTATTTTGGAAAAAAGAGGGCTAAAAAGACTAGCTCTTTACTTGAAAATTTGAGCAACTATTTTGCCTTCACAATAACACCAGAAGTCGAATCTGGACTCAACTACATCAGCGGAAATCTTTCCCTAAACTTAATAAGGACTAGGATTTCACACTAAGACCTTAAAGCAAGTAAAAGGAAAGAGCAAAGCTTACTTCTACAGTGAGAAAAGAGAGCAAAGGAAGATGAAAATGGATTTGCTTTTTTTTTTAAGAGTTAAAAGGTCATTCATCTTTACTAAAGCTGATGAAACAAATGTCATTAGATGTAGGAGATATAAAAGGTCAAATAAATATCCTGAACATGGAGCTAAAATGTTACAGAAAGACTAAAGGAAGAGGAGAGGCACATTTCTTCCTTTGAGGATAAAATTATTAAAGAATAAAAATAATTTTGGTAAAAAGCATCTCAAGGGAAAAAAAGGTCCATGTGGCAAAAATTTGAAGTAGCAAGCCTGCATTAGAGAAGTAATATTCCTTTATTGAATATCTAAGGAGCAAGTGGTAACAAGAAGCTATATAGTATCTAGAACATTACTGAACTTGGTTTTTGAAACTTGAAAATTCATAGGAATCATGCCCAACAGAAAAAAAAAAGAACATTTCATGGCAGAATGGTATCTGTTGAATTCAATCTGAACAATCATACCAGAGCAACAAATGAAAAACAAAAGGAAAAAAGAAGTAACTCTGAAAGAAAAAAAAAAACAAGAACAGAAGTGTTAATTTATCAATGGATCAGTTTAGCAAAGAAAGTATTTAGACTACACTGATCCTTTGACACAGGGCTAGGTATCTTTTCCACAGTGGTCTTTGAAAAGAAGATATTCACATTCAGAGAATTTTCTTCAAAAATTAGAAATTTTTGGAAGTGTAAATGAAATACCTGTTCAGGGCAAAGGGCCAAACCAAAATGAGAGAATCACTGACATTGCCACCAACTTCCAACAAGATCAGAGTTATCATCCAAAAATACTTATTCAGGAAAACCTTTATGTCTAAGTGCTGTGGGTTTGGGCTCCCATACAAATTAAAATTCTTGGATAAATTTAATTTATTTATTCTTCTATATTTTCTAAATTTCCATTACTAGAAGTTATCCAAATTTTAGATAATTTATGATAAAATAAATGCATTACACTATTTTTCTCGTGACTTAAATAACTGTCAGTGTTCTCACAGGCTTCCCTTCTTGTCTGAAGAGTGTTCTGAATAATAAGTGATTAGCCTAATTCCAAATACACTATTTTTAGAGAAAAATATGTTCTGTTGAATTTATAGCATACTTTGTATATTTTCTAATTTGATTATATGAGATTAGCTATGATGTGATCCAAATGCAGAATGCATCTTGCCTAATTTAATGCCCTGGTTCAAAAGCCTGACCTTTCTCTTCTGACTTGTAAAATACCTCCAACAGGATAAACACAAATAAATTGAGAAACACAATGTTTCTACATTCAATGATAGAGTAAATGCACCTGTTTCCAGATCCTAAGTATTCCACACTGTTGTGTAGCAACTGTGCTGTTGTAAGGTAAGTCTATGAAGGAGCAAAATGCAACTGTCTACTGCTACTAAATCTTCAGGCGACAAAAAATTCCACATATAAGAGCTTGGCTTCATCAGCTGTACTGTATGTATGGGACAATTAAGCACAGAAATAGGAAGGAAATTACCCAATATCTATTGTCTCACGATGAGGACAGACATAGTTTGTATAAGCCAGTCTTAAATTTGCTAATCTCTCTGGTTCTCCGCTTGTCAGGGAAATGGCTGTGCAGAGATTCCTGTGTCATGCTGTGCCAAAAGTGAAGAGGATTACAGTCAGACATCAGGAAAGACAATAAGGGAGCCTCACATAAAACACATCTGGGCAGAGTAACTGAGCAGAGTAACTGGGGAGTAAGCTAAGATTGGCATTTACAGCTTGTCCACGGCTCTTCAGTAAACGCACAGCTATTGGTATACACAAAGCAGCTCAGCCAGCCCTCTTCTGCTGATGGTAAGACTACTGCAAGTTATTTCGTTTTCACTGCAAAGCATGTGCGTGCAAGCTGTTCCTGGGAAATTAGAATGCTCCAAACACACACTTTTAGTTATTCAGCAGTAACTAGTTGTTTGTCCATATCCCCCTGAGAGCCAGAGAGATGGGACAGAAGAGGGGAGCACATGCAGAAAGGAGTTCTCTTTTGCCAGACCACAAGTTACAGGAGCAGTTTGTGCCTCTTTGTTGTACAATGATGATCTAAATTAGGTGCTCAATGCTATATACACTTAAATCAGGTTTACTGCAAAATTTCCTTGCCACATAGCTCTGGTATTCCCTTTCCTCCAGCCAGCAGGAATAAACTTGTCACAGCTGGAAAACTCTTTATCTCCTACACACACTCATCCTAAAGGAGCAGTGCACACAATATATATTATCAGTTTAGTGGTACTTTCTTAGCTGGTACTTTCCCAAGATCCTCTGTCTTGGAAAACTTCTGTAAAAATATCAGTTACAGAGAAAACTCTCTTTAAAACAGAACTAAACAACAAAATCCACAACCAAAAAAATCCACAACCTATATTTTTTTGCAGCCTCATCTGGAGCAGAAGTCTGAAATGCAATGATAGCACAAAGAAGGGCTCTTTACGATCACAAGCAAATCTATAAAGGTAAAAATTCCTTTTCAGATGCCGTGTCTCTCCAAACTAATATTTTACCCCGTTTTGCAATTAAAAGATGTACAGGGATCTCTACTGGAGAATAGGTGTCACCTTTAGCGCGTTGCTTTCTTAAC
The DNA here is from genome assembly GCA_013397725.1 of Rhagologus leucostigma. NCBI lineage: Eukaryota > Metazoa > Chordata > Aves > Passeriformes > Rhagologus > Rhagologus leucostigma. Next base: position 780,417 of record VZTD01005887.1, read on the forward strand.
CATCCACAGAGTTAATAACCTCATCTTGCTTGTCTCTAGCCTTGGCTGACACATGCTTCCCTGCCTACTTCCAAACATAATGATAATTTTCCTGAATCACAGCTTTAGCTATGTCATTATTCCCTTCCAATACCATGATGGGGTCTGACTTCTCTATAGGATTGTCCTGGTTTCAGCTAGGACAGAGTTCATTCTCTTCTTAGTAACTGGTATAGTACTGTGGTTTTGGGTTTTGTATGAGAATAATATTGATAACACACTGATGTTGTAGTTGTTGCTAATTAGTGGTTACCCTAAATCAAGGGCTTTTCTGTGACTTATGCTCTGCCAGTGAGGACCTGCACAAGAAGTGGGAACTAGTATGACAAATACAACGCACACAAAATGGCCAAAGGGGTATTCCATACCACAGAACATCATGCCCAGTACATAAACTGAGGGACTAACCTGAAGGGGGGCCAATTGCTGCCTGGGGATAGGCTGGGCATTAGTCAGCAGGCGGTGAGTAACTGATTGTGAATCACTTGTTTCTCTTGAAACCTGTTACTTTCTCCCTCTCCTTATCATTACAGTTATTATTAGTAATAGCAGCAGCAACAGCATTATTATTATTATTATATTGTTGTGGTTATTATTATTATTATTGTTGTTGTTTTGTTGTTGCTATATTTTTTCTGTAAATTATTAAATTGTTCTTATCTCTATCCACAAGGTTTACATTTTCTTTATCATTCTCCTCTCACTGATGTGTGGGGGAGTTAGCGAGCAGCTGTGTGGTACTCAGTTGCCAGCTAGGGTTAAACCCGAACAAGGATAAAAGATAAAACTACTTACCTCTATTGCACCATTCTACAAAGGACTCACCTTATCTATCACCTCTAATTAGCACCAAGTGGTTGAGTGACTTGTTCACTCATACCTGCACCTCTTTCCAGCTTTTCCTACTTCATCAACTAGGTGGTCTTCATAGAACATCCATAAATCAGGTTCACTCTCTTTCTTCATACCCCACCACAAAATTTCTGTCTTTTTCAAAGCCTGTTAAAAGCTTGACAATAATTAGGCTATTATAATACCACAAGTTCCACTTACCATTTTGACCAACATTTTCTCACTGCTCCATTTTGACCCCTTCTCCTCCTGTATTCACCACTTGTCTTGTACTTCTATCGTAACCTTCTTCATAGCACACTTTCATGCTCGATTTTTTGTAGAACACAAAACACATGAGACTTTGCTCTGCCACTTTTGTCTAATTACTACAGTAATGCTACTTGTAATATTAAATTGAGCTAAACTATAAGTTATACAAAATTTACACTTCTGCATGCTAATTAACATGCTGACATAAATTCCAAGGCCACATTACACATTCGCATGTTCTATCAAGACTTCAGCTCAGTTGGTTAGAGCATGCTGCTATTAATGCCAAGCTTATGGGTTTGATTCCTGTATGGGCCATTCATTTAAGAGTCAGACTCAATGATCCTTGTGGGTCCCTTCCAACCAGAATATTCTGTGATTCTGTGATGCCATGACTTCTCTATGATTTGTACTGTACAGATACACAGCTAAATGTACAGATACGACACATAGTTCTGTCCACTGCTGCTGCTGCTCCTTCTGTTCAGAATGCCCATTAGTTAAAATATGGTAAATGGACAAGAATGACACCACATTTGGAAAATAAAATTTAAATGTTTCAACTACTGCAGACTGTAGAGTGTGTACCTCAGAATTCTTGTAAGAAAAAGCAAAATAAAAAAAATATTGCAATTGTACCAACACAGGAAACACAGAGGATCCTTCCTACCTCATTTTCCTAGATTGTGGATGCAATATTCCCCTCTAGCAAGCTGGAAGTAAAGTTCAGGGCTCCTCAGAACAACAAAGTTCAATCCACTAAACAAATAACCTCACAAAATTTGGTTTCCATTAACTACTGTTCATTCTACATATTTAGATTCAGAAATCTCTGTAAATTTTTTAGCTGAATATGTTTGTGACATTCTTTCTGGAACTGTTCCAGGGTTCTAACTGCACATATCTGGGCAGCCCAGTACTGCTCTCTTGAATGTTTCAAACTCTGTGAGTGATCTAGGTGTACAGTTATGGTGAAAGCAATATGTAGGGTATTTTTTGGTTCATCTGAGAAACAAATATTTTGAAGGGTGTTTGTTTGAAAAGCTAAGTCCAGCAAAAAAACAAACACACACAAAAATAACCCAAAAAACCCCAACAACAACAACAAAACCAAAAGAAACCTCCCATCAAACCAACAAACAAAAAAAACAAAACAACAAAAAAAACCCCAAAAGAAAACCAAACAAAAAATCCATCAACCAAACAGAAAAAAAAACCCTACCAGGATTTTTCAGGTTACAGGACCAAAAAGACTGACATATTTCCAAGTGCAATTCTTAAAATTTTCACAATATGTAATTTTATTCCTACAAAGAACTGTAAACTGGAGCTTTGACTTCTCAACTTCCACGCAGTGTATTTGAGAAGAAAATTTATTTAGGCCCTAGAATTCTTTCACCAAGAGTAACAACACACATACACACAAAATCCCCTCATGAATACCTACAAAGAAAAAGTACAACAAATTTCAATTATCAATTGCCTTGACTAGTATGTAAAAATACTTGTTCAGATGTCAAGCTTAGCGAATTTTCTAGACATTTTACTCAATCTGTAAAAGACTGCACCTCAATTACTTGGCATTTTCAAATGAAGCTATTTCCCCCATAACACTATACATAGCAGTGAACAAATATTCCAAAACAACATAGAAAACAGACAGGAAGTGCATTCTGAATCAGAGGATCCAATACATAAAAAATAAAAAGAAAAAGGAGAAAAGGAAAAAGGAGGGAACCTCCTCCCATTGCCTAAAAGGGATATTTTTTTTAAAGTTTGGTTTGGTTCTGGGGTTTTATCGGTTGTGTTCTCTCTTTTATCTGGATAAATTAATAATCTACAATCTAAGGAAACAAGGAAAGTAGAATTATCAAAATGAACAGACTAACGAGCATTTTTTTTCATTTTTAAATTCTTCAACATGAAAATCTATTTCATAAGGTGTTATTTATCTAGCAAAAATGTTGTCAAACTAACAGCACAACATTAAAAAAATTAGAAAGATCAAATTAAACCTCAAATTTAGAAATAACCAGTAAAACAACGATCCCTGACTTTGGAACTGTGAATAAACTGTTTACAGTCTTACAGTCTTTTAGCTTTAAACCTTCATAAATCGTATTATTTTTAGCAACACGTTTAAGTTATTGTTTTCTAAAATTACATTATCAAAAGGCTGAGTAACAGCTGAAAACAGCCTCTAGCAGAATATTACACTGGATGAGATAAAGCAGTGATTAAAAACTAGTCACTTCCTTGGTAGAACAAAAATACCTGAAGCACCAAAGAAAATCCTGGTCCAAACTTCAAGAACTATTTTTCTGTAAAGCAATATAGCTTCACTGACTTCAACTATACTGAATTACACCTACCGAGGATCTGGATCATAAATCTTCACAGTGAAATAAAGCAGCTCTTCAATAGCATCCATAAATTCAACATCTGATAAAGACCAAACAAAATTCTGCAAATATAATCAGATATCACTGCTACACATTGGCTATAAAATATTAACTCATATCCTAAACACAGCACTAAACAGAAGAACTGTTAGGATTTTAAATCCTGCTTTGTGACAGGAGGTAAGAGCTGATAAGAATCACTCTACGTAATGATTTTGACAAACCAAGATGCTTAGAGCTAATTTTGCCTCTGTGAAGAGCTGCAGGAAAAGTCCTGTAAACCACCAAAATTCTCAGAATCAGTTAAGAAATGGCACAGAATCTCATCCTCCATACTTGAGTAAAATTTACATTCAAGTGGATGATGTTTAGTCTGCACATTTTACAGCTATAACCAAAGTGTATGTCTATGTACTAGAATAATTTCTGATTAATAACTCTCCTGTGTCTCAGAATAGGATTAAATAAAAAAGAAGATAAAGAAAATGAAACTGTACTTAAAAAATCAAATCTTCACCAGACACTTCTTCTATTTGGAATTTATTTGGAATGCAGAGGAAAAATCTGTTACCTAAGTTTACACCTGGAAAATGGAGATTCTGCACTCAGGATGGGAGTGTCTGGATAACCACTTTGAGAGCTTCTTTAGCAGGGGAGTCACTTGTTAACTTGCTTGTTACTGGTGGAGAAAAAAAACCCAACTTTTAAGATAGCCATGAGTTTAGAGTGTCACTATCTCCAGATTTGCTTGTCTGAAAACAGGTCACAAAATTTTAAACAAAAAACCCAAAACAGACTGAGAATAATTCTGTTCAGACAAGATGAACTACCACAAGAAGAGTTAATTTTGCAGTATCTCAAATGTCATTCTGTAATAACCATCACCAGATGGTGAATATTGGATCCTTTAGCCCCAGCAGGAAATGTTTAAAAGGGAAAGTTTTTGGAGAACCAACATTCCAGTAGCATCCCCAAATTTCAGTTTAACAACTCAATTAATCAAAAATTTTGGAGCTTTTAAAACTCAAAAGCACCTTAATGATACATGATGACTTCTGAAAGAAGAAAGTGAAGTTTCTGCTACAACCCATTAATCTAACTTTCACCCCTGCCATCTTGTTGAAAAAACGATGGATACATATCTGAATGTGACCTGCTTTGCCACCTCAAATATTTGCAGAGAATTTCACACACTCAGTATCTGCAAATTTCCCACCCTCAGCTCTTTATATAATGCGGGATTTTTTGTGAGTATTTTGACCCAACACAGCATCCAGAACAAGACCATCTAGTCATGTGGGTCCCTTCCAATTTAGAATATTCTGTGGTGCTGTGATTCCGTAAAGGTAGGCTTCCTGTTTGATTGATGCAGGGGGAGCTCTGCTACAGAAGTGTCATTGGCAGCTGACGACACTCTATCTTATGGTCACCTCTAGAAGTTCACACCAGTTTAGCACACTTTAAATGAGACAGCACCAGCACAAAATCTGACTGACACTGGAAATAAGTCTCCCTTCTCTGTAGAAGCTGGATGCCAGCTGTTGGAGAGAAGCCCAAGAAGGTGGACTGTACCCTGTACCTTTGCATTTGCAACCAAGGACAAAGCATCAAGAGAAAATCATTACGTCCCTCAACAATGAGAAGTTTTAGAATTAGTTCTTAGAACAGTTACATGCATACCTGTAAAACAGATACATCTGTGCAACTGAACAAGGTATTACCTTAAACTCTGTTCTGTCAGGTTATTCATGGAAGATTGCTCCAGGACTCTAGTCCTCACCCCTAGCATCCTAAAACCTATGTAAATAACTAGAGAAGATTGTCTTCTAATAAATAATCCAAGATAATGCTCTCAGTGTCCTGATTACGTACAGCTATAATATGTATATCTTGTGTTAGAGCCTACATTCTCTTGTATGTCCACACAGACACAAGGACTGGGCCCCTGTGTGAAGGAAGAGAAGAGAAAAGAAACAAATCACCACAACAACCCTATATAGTTAAGAAAATGCACTTCTGTAGGCTTGTGTCACAGCTCTTAAAACATAATTCTTTCATAATTTTATTAGTTAAATAACTATGAAGAATTTCTGCTTGACCTCTCAGATGTCAGTCTGTGGTACTGCAGGATGTTAATTCATAAAAGGGAACTAAATGGTACAATTATTCTAACTCAATGAAGAACAAATCTCTACCAAAAGGAAAACAAAAAGAAGTAATAATAAATTAGTACAAGGTAGTCATGAAGAAATGAGAAAATAAACAAGCACAGTTTGAAACAACACCCAAAGGTATGCTGCTTCAAAATCATCTGGTCAATAATGCACTGAATGGTTTTACTGATAAACAAACACAAACAGGCTCCCTACCTGTAGCACAAACAAAGTTCTAGTTCTGCAAGATACATAATTTTAAACTCAAGGTATTTGTAAATAAACGTAGATTTCCCTTTAAAACTTCAATTAAGCAATTAGCACAACTTTAATGCATGCAGTCTACACAATCACTACTGAATTGCCCAAAGGTTTTTTTAAACATGTTTGATTCTTATTACCTGTAAGCAAGGAAGCATGCTAAAATACTTTGCAGATTGTAGAACAGAAGATGTCAGTCAGGCTTAATTTATTTAAAGCTCTTTGAAGAATTGGGGCACAAAAAATGAAAGTCTTTCTGTTAGGTTTAGGCAAAGCATTCAATATAGTTTGATTGTTTGATTGTTCTTCTGCAATGCAGCCGTATCTAGGATATACTGCTGTGGTCATTGGATGGTGATTATGAGGGGAAAAAAAGGTAATAACAAAAATCTCACACGAAATCTTGATCCTCACTTGCAGCTAAAACCTTTTGCTGAACATTTTTCTCAAGCTACAAAAAAAAACCAAACAAAAAACCCTTCCATATTTCCAGGTTATTTTCGCTCTTATGTGGTACAAATTTTGGGAGAATTGATATCGGAATTGAAGTTAAAAGATTATTCATACAGCTTAATGAAAATTCTGTATTATTTCAAAATTTATACTGTTTTAAATGCTTACATCTAACTTACAGAATATAAAAAAATACAATTAAATATATCTATATTTTAAATCCTCTCATATATGTGAATCAATTAATTCTTCTTATAAGGAAACAAGAGCTGATGCTCCGTGAGGGCTTCAGATAGGTCTCTTAAGTACAACTTTAGCAAAACATGCATCTGCTCACTGCCATCAATAGATCAGAATTGTAGCTTTTCTCATCAATACACTGCTGTTCATAACAGTTTGGGTTGTTGCAGCAAAAGGTGCTTTACAGAAGGCTGAAGCAGGCTGAACTTATCCCTGACACTTCAGAAAGAAAGGTAAGAAAATTAGTAATGGATAATTTGGGAATCATTGTAATGACTCGTGTAGACAAGACTTTCAAGAAGCTGGCTGGATTATAAATACCTCAGCAATGATGACTTTGACATCTTTTATGGTATAAGATTTGCATCTTGGCTAAGTGAATATGAAAAGATCCTGGTAACTCTGTGTAATGTACACAATTACAACAGCTAAAAAGTTAATGATGCCAACTAGAAAGCACTCTCTTTATCCACGTCCTACGTCAGTCTTAGCTTCACATCCCTTCCTTTCTATTTTGTTTTATCTGACTTGTCATCTCTAAAGCCTTGTATGTCTTGAGATATATATCATACAGTACACAAGGTAAGGCAGCACTAATATGCAGCAAATCCCTCACTCAAACAGGAGAAAATTCAGTCCTTTCTTGCCAGTGCAAGGAGGGGTTTATTTACCCCACTGCAGTGACTTCTGTGGTCATACAGCTGTCTCATTATATAAATGACTACAAAACATACATACCCAGCAATCCTCAGAGGAAACCAGGAATCATCATTAACTGATGCATAGCTGAAAAAAAGAGCTGAATTTGTCCCCACAGGCACTATTTGTGCATTCATGCACTTAATATTTCACATCACATCTGACTGTTTGAGTAAATAAAGTGACATTTTGATTATGGAACATATTAGAGACTGAAAGCAGTTTTATTGATCTATCAAAACATTTGAAAGATTGATTACTACCGTTTCAAAGTCATTTCTTTCAGTAGAGGTGTGGACCCAGACTGCTGTGGTCCATGGCAAGTAGGCAAGCACAAAGCCTGAATAGTCTTGTTTAGAAATGCAACTCTAAGACTCATAAGTGAAGAGAACTGTATATGTTAAGGAACCATTTCCCAATGTTTGCATTCTGCAGTGATGCAGCTCGCTTTTTATAGGGCCCTAAAAGATTCTTCCTTCATATTCTACCCTTGGAAATCTCAAGGGGAAAACAATGTAGCAACACTGAAAATCCCTTAGTATCCAATAGTATATGTCCAGTAATGAAATGAAGCCAAACCCATTACAATCAGGTGCATAACAATAACCAGACAATTTAAATAAATCACTTCAGGCTGGCTTCACCAATAACCCTCTTTCCCACCCACTACTTCTAAGTCCAGCAAATGAGCCTTTCAGATCTCACAGTTAAATGACAGCCATTTTCCTTCCAAATTGTGCTGCTATTCATGCCTCACAATTTGGAGCCTCCTAAGGGTCCCTAAAGGTCTCAGAAGTGTGGGAGGCAGAAACAATGCACATATCTTCAGCAATGCAATTTCATCACTGTGATGTCTTGAAATTGTAGTCTCACTATTATCAGACCCCTTAGTATAATTACCTACAGAGCCAAGGGTGGGAAGAAAGTACAGAACAGAATGTGACAAAGAGCAAAATCCTTTAAGACCTGTCATGGCCTTCATGTAGTGCAGAGATGAAGTTTTGTAAGAACTGAAAGGGAAGGTTAAAAAATAAAATAAAGGCTCAAGATAGGGAGCTCTTATTAGATGTGTTAAGTAGCATTTCAGGATAGAAAAATGACATGAGACAATCGGCAGGAAGCAGACCAAAACATGGAACCAGAAATACAGCCGTCATGTCACATGCTTCTACAAATACATGCAGCACAGAAGGGGATCTTGAGTTTCTCTGCAAGTTTTGGTTCACACATTTTCACTCAGCTTCTTGAAACAGGGAAAGGACTTCCTCTTGTAAAGAAAAAAAACAAAACTCATGGCATAGTAAGAAAGTGCAAAAGAGAATAACTAATACCTTTTCCTATTGTCAATGTCACTCTTCCTGAAGGACAGAGAGGAGAAAGGTCCCTCCAAGTTGCAATCCTTATCCAAACCTCCTGTTCCTAGGACAACACTGCTTTCTGTCATCCCTTTCAGAGGGCCAAAAATAAACCTTAAAGCTGACCTAGATGTAGCTTGGCATAAGAGTCCTATTTTGACTTCCTTTTTCTTGCATTTATGGCAACACAGTAAGACCTTCACATATAGATCTCATTCCAAAATCGAAGTGCAACTTTTTTCTCAGGAGTTTGAGATTTTTTTGGTAGTTTTAGTTCTGAATCAAAAGAACAGGGAGAAATCGTGAATATAATGGGAAAAAAAAAGCTGTGGTGGAATTTATGTCAGCTGAAGAGAGTTTTTCAATGACAATAAAGATACAACTTTAAAGAAAATAAAATATATACTCCATTGTATTCTAAAAAGGAAAAATAATTTTAAATGTGAGGATTATCAGGAAGTTACCACAAGAAGACTTGTTCTCCAGAAGCCTCAAAAGCAGAGGAAGTCAGCTTATTGTGATCTTGTCATTGCTCTGTGGCTTGTTCTTCTCCAGGAGTAGGCAAGATAGCAATGCCCCCCATCATCATTTTTTCTAGGGAGAGAAGCCATTCCCACAAAGAGAGTCATACCTACTGGAACCCTTCACATGCAAAGTTTAGTCATCAGCCCAGTATTCTAACTAAATAAAAAAATACCATTTACCTTAATGGACTATTTGAATATTTGTTTTTAGAAAAACAAAAAAACCCAAACCAAAGCAAACCAAAAAATTCCACTATCATTATCTGGTACTAGAGGAAATAAAAGACCATAAGAAGGAAGGAAGAAAAGTGTTCTAAGCACAAAGGGTGGAAAAAGAGAGGTGAAGAAGTAGCCCATCTAGAGTTCCCTAATGAGAACTGGAAAACTGATTTCATTTTCTTTAGGTTTCTACAACTAGTGGGGATGGGGAGGGTGTTTTTGTGTATATATGCACACTTTTTTTTTATAATTGAAGTTCTCAAAAAAGCAGACAACAAAAACTACAACCCTAGATGCCAAACTCTTTTTCGATTGAGATACAAACATGCCGAAAACAATCAAGAGTTTCCTGGCTTTAGTCTTTTATTCAGCGCAGGATGCCTTCAGTTAAAATTCTATACTTTACTGAAAAGTTTTAAATATTCATTATCAATATTTGAGCTACATAGTACCAGATGTTTCCAATACTTAGGAAAGGTAAAGTAGGAAGCAGAATGGCACATAAAACAACTGGAATGGAACATGTAAATTAGCTTCATTGTACCAAATGCATTAGTGTTCAGAGTGCATGTGTTCCACCAGCAGTTCACTGGGCTAATTTGCTCGTAAACTGCTGTACTGTGCTCGCAGATCAGCTGGTCAGAGCATGGTGCTAATAATGCCAAGCTTGTGGGTTTGATCCCCACACGGGCCATTCACTTCAGAGTTGGACTTGGTGGTGCTTGTGGGTCTCTTCCAACTCAGAATATTCTGATTCTGTGATTTTATTCGAAAAAGACCAGGAATAATGTTTTTCAATGAAAAGTGCTTATTTAACATCCACTACAGAGAGATTGTGCAAATCTAGTAAACCTTTGGTTCACAGAAGCTAGATGTCTTAGAGCTGAGTCAACCTGGTCTTTTTAAAAAGAGATACATTCCTCTGACACACAGTGAAGTATTTACAACTGGTTTCGTGTTCTAAACACCATTCAAACTAGGCTGTAAACACCTATTCTATATTATAGAGATTAAATAAGTAGATGAATGTATCCATTGTTATATATTGTGAACACGAATGATTAGTCCATTGTTCTGTCTAAAGATACTTCCAAAGGAGATAATTTCAAGAGCCTGAAATTGCTACCCAGAGAGCATAAGATAGAAATAATCAAAGATGAACCTCTGCACTGAAGAAGCAGTGTTATCACTCTAGTCATGACACTGGAAAAGAACATTCAGTTTAAAAATCCACTGCAAATTCAATAAGATGTCCCACAAATCCATTAGAATATTAACTGTAGTCCTTTCAGACAGTGTACCTGTGCATAAGGTCCAGGCCTGTATCAACACTGCTGGTTGCAATACCAATTGACCTTACTTGTTCTCTGCATTTCCTTCTAGAGAACATTGTCACATAATCTTTTTTCTCCTCTGACTGATGTGCTTTTAACTAAATCGGTTCTTTGTGGTCTTCAGTAAGACTTCATTTTCATTGGTTTCAGTAAGCTGGCCCCTTCAAAATGTATTGATGTTCATATCTCCCCTGTCAGACATCCCTGTGTGAGTGGCCCCTCAGACAGCCAAGCTGCAAAGACAGAACTGCTGAACACAGAATCTGTTGCCTGGAAGGAGATATTTTAAGACTCTGCAAATTTACTGTACCATTAATCCAGGTCTTTAATACAGTCTCAATATTTTTTAACACCTGTTTCAGTAAATCATTAAATTCAGTGTACAGGATAGTTTTGAGGGAGCCAGAGCTGGTTTATCAGTCACAGCCACCAAGATAAGGACTACAACCGGAAAAACAAAATGTGTGGCCAAAATGTTGTCTTTACTGGCTACAAAAACAGCAGTCTAAAAGCCAGGGAAAAAACCCACCAATTAGGACAACCAGGAGAGCCTAACACCTGTGCTGATTTGCACTAAGTTTGGCAAAAGTAGAAAGGGTTGGAAGCATGCCCCATCCTCCTGAAAGGTGGTATTTGCATGCTGTGATCATCAGGTATCATTAAAACAAGGGAAATTATCTCCAGACCTTCATTTGGTCTCCAGACTTTCATTTCTTATCCACAAGCCAAGTCTGAGCATCCTCAAGGTGTTCCAAAGACATTTAATTTTTTGCTACTTTGTGTTCCCCAAGTTCAAGCCAAAATGAATTAAAATTCAAAGCAAGGTTTGAGCATTCAGAACTAAGAATTGGGAATGCTTTGGACTGGGCTTAGTAAGAGATTTTATCCCTAAACTGGTCATTAAATTAAGGAAACTCCTTATTCTGACACCTTAAAAAAAGGAAGACATCTAACAAAATCATCCAGGCCTTCTGTGAGAAATGGGGCACTGGTTTTAAGTGGTGGCTAGAAGAGGAGAAAAATAGACCATTAACATTTGTTAGTCTAATTGAAATCCAGAAATGAGAACTACTTTTTCCTTCTATAAAATTTTAAAAACTGCTCTAAACAATAATAAAATTCTCCTAAATATAAGCATCCTAAATGAGCTACATAATGTTCCATGCCATAATCACCACTGCAACAAGAAATTGCTCAAATCGCTTTTGAGCCAGATTTGTCAGTCATGCTGCTCTGTGCTCTGAGTAACAATGATCTGTGCAATTAATATTAAACCTTCCAAGGCAGCTCTGAGTTCTAAAGTTCTGGGTGCTTCTGTCATTGCAGAAACCCAAAGCAATATTAGAGTGTTATATAGAGCATGCATGTGAAGGAGAGAAGGAAATGGGGGTGGGGGGAATAGAAAAAAAAAGAAAAAAAAGTTTTGCAGCCAAAGAAAGGCCAGGAACAGTAAGATAATTAGGATGTGTTTTTCACAAGATTGCAACAGCCTGAATTGTTCCCCCCATTTTATGTTTAATTACAGTTTTTATTGCACTCATAAGAAATTCAGCTGCTGAAATAATCTAAGGAGCCAAGAATAAACCATTTCTCCTACATTCTCAGAATCTTTCAGCTCGGCCATTACCTACCCTCTCTTTGTAAAACAAAGATGGAACAAAGTACTATTGCACTCTTGTTGATGTTAGATTCTTAGATGTCATTATTATTCTCAATTCTCATGGGAAACCTATGATAAGAGATGAATGAAAGAGACACAGGGGCATAAAGAGGATAGAATTTTTTTCTCTGCATCTTGCTGTATCTCTTCATTGTAAAATTATCGCTTACATCAATAAAACACACATCAGGTGATAATGAATGTATAGAGGCATTGCAGAGGGAAAAATCACGACTCCAATACATATGAAACATCAGTTTCCTACATATGCAGGGAATTGTACATATGCAAAATTGTACACTGTATGCTGAAGCATCTGAAGAGACATCAACTCGCTGGAAATGCAGGGAAGGGAGAGGAAGGAGTACCTACCATGCCATTCCTAAAGAGCATTCCAATCTGCTAAATACTGATTATCATTAAGCCTTAAAGCACTATATGCAGCACAATACAAAACTGCAGGTACTTAATATCTGTGACCAGATCAAGAATTAAGTCTGTACACTGCCAAGCAGTGTGTGGGAACAAATAGGAGGCCATTGAACAGGCTTCATGCACCTGTCACATAGTATTTCTAGGCTTTGATCTACAGCCCTGGCCCATGTGGACAGTCATACTGAAAAAAATAAAATTTATATCAATAAAAGTTAGTGGACTGGGCCAGTCATAGCCCAGTGGCAGGAAAACTGATTACAAAAGCAGTCACTTGCATTCAGGCTGTGCAAACAAGACTTTTCTTTCAGGAATTCCGGGGATACAGTTGGAAAACGGAAAAATGAACTTTCCTTTAGACTGAAAGTTAAAACTCAGCTTGAAGGAAAGACACGTACACTAATACAGTAAAACTTACAGAGAATTTAATTTGTCATGATTGACTTGATTCTTGTCTGCTGCTGTCTTCTTCATAACATTGCCCCCAGTCTCAGATTTCCCCCCAAAAATGAATAATAAAACTATTTGTCTACAGAAAAATGTCAGTGAAACACTCAGAGTAGCTGAAGAATACAGGAGGAATTTTACTTACAATACCTTCACAAAAAGCTATCTTATCTAAAGAGACAAATATTCCATTTTAGCCTGATTTAGCTTTAGTTTTTACCAGAATTCAGCTCAAGAGAAGTGTTCCCGATGTCATACGGTCTAAAAAGAAAAAAAAGGAGCCCAAGCAAATAAATAAACAAGGCAATTTTCCACTATGACTGAGGAAACAGAGCAAAATTTGTAAATGAAACAAAAAAAATGGAAGTTGAAAGAAAAATCGGTGTTCATTATTAGTAGAGTGCAGAACAGAATATTAACTACAGAGAATGAAAAGATGCTCAGTTCTTCCTTCAAGATCAGGCACTCAAGGAGGGAACCATAAAAGTTTTCTAACAACCTTAGCATTGTCTAGGCAGCTTGGGAAATAAGGAAAACGACCACTTACAAGTTCTGTGATGACTTCATGTGTCTTTGACTATCAAAAATGGGTACATTCCAGGAGAAATAGCTCAGTAAGTAATATTTAGACACGAAAATAGACATGATCAAACTAGCCTTCTCAACATGTTCAGCAGGAATCAGTTTCAACTGTACCCTGGAACATGAATAGAAGCCTTTCGGTGAGACCCAAGGTTAGCCATATGCCTGAGGCTTGACTTTTTACCTTTGAATGGTCTAGGCAGCTGATTGAGTTTTCCAAAGACTGAGATGATTAAGAAAGGGGCAGAAAACTTTGTTATTCTTTGGAGAATTTTCAGAGCATTGTTAATAATGATCAGCTTTAACTTAAGACAGTCTATCTCAAAGTGTTCAGCAGAATGAAGAAAAGAAAGAAAATTATTGCCTGTCCCTTACCTAATGGTATCAGCATTTCCAGCCCTTGGCATTCATCTCTCTGCATTTTTCACTTTCCCATAGCATCTGCAGGCACACCTTGAAATAATGGAGTTTACAAACCAGCAATCTCATCCATAATCCCACCCGGCTGTGGGGTTAGTTCATATTTACAATAGCACTGTATTTTAACACTCTTATCTATCAGAGGCTGTCAAAGCAAACTGGGGAACAAACATTAAAGAGGAAGAAAATTCAAGTGGTGCTGAGCAAAAAATTTCAGAGTCTGAGGAAGAAAGCATAACTAATGGGTATATAAATTGAAGACGTCACAGCAAGTCTAGTTCAGCCATTCAGAGAGTTGCATTGTCTGTGCTGTGCAGCTTGGTGACAAAATCAGAGTGGTCCTCTGGGCATAAAATCTTCCACTGTCTATGTGAGAATACCTCTGATCTTCCCATTGATCGTTTCAGATTTTATCTCCTCTCAGGAAATTTTATTAATCTTGGATTTCCGGAAGAAATGGAGCAGAAGGCAGGGTACAGCCTCAGACTGAGTGAGGCAATGACACGTTTAATCAACTGTACAACAAAAAAACACAGGAGCGTGACTCTTGCAGCCAGCTCCACCAAAGGTGAAAGCAAGCATCCCTCTCCATGCCTCAGAACACCTGTATGCTTAGGGTATGACATGAATCAGATATAAATCTGATTCAAGGAATTTTTATCAATGAACAGAAGAATACCAAGGTTCACTTTTTCAGCATTATATTTACTCTTCCTGTGAAGACGTTAAGTATGAGATACCATTTTCAGCATACACTCTTATACCTCTAAACTTAGAGCCTGGTTAAATCTTGGTCACAATCACTTGTGTATGTAGGTCTCATGGGCCCATTGATAACCATCAAGAAGTAGCCATCCCTGTCAAGTCTCTTACTTATAATGGCTGCTTATTAAAATAATGTATCTTTCAAAATACACTTACAAAAGATTAAATGATGACTTATCCAGCTCTTAGTATATTCTCAAACAAGATAGAACAAAACGCATAATTCTTTTTGACTCTAGTCTTTGCATTTGACTTAAAGATACAGATTTTTCTTGGTAACTTTCCATTCAATTTCATTTTCCCAGACATTAGCAGAATCTGTTAACAGTTGAACTCTTGCTCATGTACTTAAACCTTCTGCAGTGTCACAATATCCAAACTTTTCTTAGATGAAATATCATTACCTTTTATGTCCCATAAGAATTTTTAAAATCAATAATTAATAAATAGTATTAAGATTATGAGAAACCCAAGCTTCTCAGTATGCATTAACTTTGTACAGATCTAAATTCCTTTAATTGCTTTAAACTGGGAAGAAGATGGAATATAAACTCTACAAATATCTGCAAGGATTTTTCAACAGGCTTTCATTTATACTTACACAGAGCGATCGATGAATTTTTCAGCAAGGCACACACTAGTTTCAGAAGGCATAAGGAAAAGTTAATTTCCTGATAACTCCTAGGCTGTATTAGCTTAATGGGTGACAGCTTTCTCTTCCCTTCCTCTAGCTTCTCAGAACAGGTCTGGAGCAAAATACTGTTCTTGCCATAAAGTGGATATCTGTAGCTCCTGCCCTTTACTTACTAGAAGTAGCTCCTATATATCTTTACAACCTGGGGAAAAAAAACAACCAAAGAACACCCCTGCCCCCCCAAAAAAACAAAACAAGAACAAATTTTAAAAAACCTCATCAACCAAAAACCCCCATGGTTCAATTAACATAGCTACAAAGCAAGAGTGTTGCTTTTCTCTCTCTCTGACTCACTTCCAACAGGATGCTAAAGGCAGCAGAGCTCCTAGTGAAATCTAACAAACCACTTCCCAGTCACTCATCTCTTTCCAGTCAGACATCAGACAGCATCAGCCTTGTCTTTGTGCCATGGCAGCACTTGACTAGATACAGCAGTGAGTGGGGAAAGGTGTTGTTCTGAAATTCACTCAGTCTTGTCCTCTCCACTTCTCCTATCACAGAAATTATTGTCTTTCTTCCCCTTCCAAAACCATATTCCGACTGGGCATGAAACAAAGTTAGGGCAACTAAACCAAGTAGCAGTTTCTCTGCAGGATTTTCAGTAAGGATGGTACAAAGCTGTTGTAGTGGAAAATAAAAATTAATTTGCTAGAAATTCATTTGCATTCAGTGCTTCCAAAGAATGGGGGAGGATATCTCGGCAAAAGGGTGTCAACATCATCCGTTCCTACTGCTGTTCCTAACCAAGTCTCATATGTGTCTCAGAAGTCTGCCCTAAAGAAGGAAATTAAACTCTGGGACAAAACTGGTGTTTGAATTTCCCCTTTCAGTATGAGAATTACATTTTTTACTGTTGATACACTCAAGAGAACATTTGAATTGGTGAGAAAAAGTGGGGCATTCTGCACTGGTAACGCACTGAAAAACAAGAAAGGGCAGTTTGGTTCATTACGCAACCCAGATAACTTTGGGTATAACCTAGTATAGTTTGTTGGGTTTATGGTGGGTTCTGTGATAAAGCGTCTCATCTTCATTACGGGGATAACAAGAAGTTGTCACACGTGTCCTTGCAGCTAGGAGCAATAAAGAAGAGACATTGAGCAGGAAGTAGCACTTTCTTCTTCCTAAAAGGAGGGTGTTAACTTGTACCAGATGTCCTTGGACATTTGAGGTATGCAATTCAATAACAGGGAATTTTGCTACCCGATTTTTTGCTCATGACTGTAAAAATGCCTCCTCTAATTTAGCCAAAGAAAACGTCTATATTAGAAAGCTGGAGATAAGTTGTTTGGCTTCTTGTGGCATGAGACTTATAAATGAAGGGAGAGGATTTGGAGGGAGATGGAAAGAATAAAAAATACAGTCTGAGAAAAGGCTGAGAGAATGATTTTCTCTTCCTGAAAAAAACCAAAAAACCACCGAACAACTAAAAAAAAAAAAACCACTAACAAATCCAACTAGATATAGTTAGGCAAACAGACACAACAACAACAAAGAAAAAACAAACTAAAATACAAGACCAGGCTCTGTAACTGAATTCAGCTTTGTCAGTTTTAATGTTAATTTACTCACAAATGAGCAATCATGCTAAAGTACCGTTGAAGTGGGTTTTGTAGAGGATTAATTCTTTTATGTTACATTAGCTTTTCCACTACTTATTTAAAAGAAAAAAAAATAATTTTAACCAGCAGTCTTTTTCAACCAACACTTAAATTACCACTGAGTGCTTTGCAAGTCCTGAAGCCTTTGTAAAAGATACCCTTCATTCCAACACTACATTCCACTCCTAAGAGCCAAGGGAGCCATGAGTGTTTCATGAATTGTTCACTTTTGAAACATCATGTCTCCTGTCTTCTCTCCTCCTTCAACATCCTGACAGGATAATGGGCAATAGGAGATCACAACTGCTCCCACTTTGACCCTGCTTCCCTCAGCATTACCAGTTTCTTCTTTCCAGCTTATAAGGGAAGAACATGACAAGTCTTGTTTAAGAACATGAGAAGTTTGCAAGCTGTAATTATTCCATTTCCACAAAAGCTACTTTTTGCTGATTTTCTGGGCAAAGCAATATTGAAAAGTCTTGAAGCAACTCCTGCAACCTCTCTCTGTTTCAATCAGCTAGCAAAGAGGCTTGTTATCTCTTTGACAAGATCATACTGTACTGGAACAGTTTTTCAGTACTGGAAAACAACTTCCAAACAACTGAGCTTCAAACCTGAAAAAATTTGAACAATTTAAACTAATATTAGGAATTCAAGTAAATGACCAACACTAAATAAAATTGTTTTTCTCATCAAAACCCTGCCAGATGTACATCCAGTCATGAAAGCCTGCTCTAGGGACAAAGCCATATCTGGCTAATCCTGTAGAATCAGATAAAATAATGGAAAAGTTAGGCACGGTCTGTCCTTTGGAACAACCGCACTGGTGTGAAAATTTCCATTGGTTACACTTGAAGAAATGTAGCTAAGTCTGTGGGGGTTACACATGTGTCATGAAGAGCAAATTACGGTAGGATTGTATTACTCCTGATTAAAATAATCCAGCCTGATATTCAAAGAAAGGACTGAGTTTAGACTGATGGAGCACAAAAAATTTCCATGCACCTAGTTTTTAGCCAATGAAGACTGTGCCTACGACTTTTACAAGCATAAGAGCAGTCTGTTTTTCTTCGCATATCTAGGTTAGATTAGCCTTCAGTTTTAAAGAAATATATAAATTCTTGGCAAAATCAATTCTTAATTTCTTATCTCAAATTGTACTGGCTGCCTAAGTCAGAAGAAAAGGAAAACAAAATGCTCAAAAAATTTTTACTAGAAATAAACATCTTCTCTTCTTTTAGGCTATGGGTTGAAAGCTAGCCTGAATCAGCACTTAGAATAACATAAAACTTTAGGTTGGGATGGACTGGGATGGGCACAAAAGCAGTGAGAGCTCCTTCTCTGCTTCTCCTCTCATTAGAGAAAAAAAAGCCAGGATCTGACTCATGGACAAAGAGAAAGCTTCAGGTAGTCAATAATTTTTCTGACTGCTGCCTCATTGGCCATAGACAGGCAATTATAGGTGTGCCCTTCCAGCTGCACGATGCTGACCACACACCTCTTACGGCAGCACATGCAGCAGGGATTTGTATCTGACCAAGCCCATAAAGTTTGAGGCTGATTCTCTGCAAGCTGTAGGTCAGCCTTGACCTACAAGCCTTGACCTAAAGGCAAGAGCTAAAAGACAAGGGGAAATTGACAGCTATAGACTAGGCAAAGAAGCTGAGAGAAACTGGAGAATTTCCAGAAGGCAAATGATCTACCCAAAGCCTTCCTAAATCACTTTTGCTGGAAGCTCTGTGATGGATGCATTTTCCCTCCTCTGCCCTATCCCAGGCTTCTTCTCTAGCTACGTGGAGGATATAATGGAATCAGTGTGATGTTTTTCCAACAGTACAAAACTCACATTTAAAAAAGTAATGAAGTAAAAAGAAGTCTCTTTTCTCTAATAACATTAAAGATTTTTTTCCAGGCACACTGCAGGTGTCAAGCTCAGGCAGATTTAGAAAAACTTGTAATATCTTCATGCACCACATCTTCCAGGGAACGAAGTCTTCCTTCCAGATGACAGCGATACCACTCCAGTGTCACATGCTTCTTTCTGCTTGATCAAACCTGGTGACATTTACAGAACCAAACAGAAATACCTGAGCAGTTCAAGGAAAGACACATCCTTTATGTTAGTAGAAGCCAATTAGATACTGTGGGAACTGCTGTCTGCAAAAAAATAACAGAGTACCAAAACATGCAATAAGAGAAATAGTCTTGCACATGACAGCACATCATCTGGATGCTCCTGGAGGCAGGAGCAACAGGGGAATAACACATACGACTGCAATGAAGATTCAAGACATCAGAATAATATATAGATAACCAAATGGAAACACAGAATAGGGTGCACAATGGCTGAAAGCTTTCCCTTCAGCCTCTCTGGCTCTCTTCATTTTCTCTGTACATTTGTGGAGAAGCAAGACAAGGTCCACAAAAGAGGAAAAGGCTACATCAATATGAATTGATGACTGTGAGCTGCCCTATTAGGAAAAATAAGGACATTTTTGTATATCTGCCAGGCCTGTTTTGACCTTCACAAACATTATCTTCCTGTAATCCCTGATATAATAAACCAATTGTCACCTGTCAGAAGTGTCAGTTGATAGGACAGAGTTAGTGTCTGACCAGACTGTTAAGAATGTGACTTTCACTTAACAGACAGGAGATTGTTAAGGTTTTAGTCGGTACTTCACAAATGAGCCCTGCCACTCTCCAGGCTCTTTTAACTATCAGAAAATGTAGCCCTACACACGTGCCTACAAAATCGTATAATTTCAATATTTAGCTTATTTGGAAAATTTCTGTTGCAGAGAATAATAAGGAGCACAGCAAGTCCACAGCTACTTGTCCTGGTTATGTGCACGTTTTAAAGCTTGTCCATTTTTTCTAGTGTCGTTTGGAAAAGAACTGCAGACCCTTGCTCCTGCCTGGGATTTTAGACTTGGCAGGTATCTTAATGCTCTCTCTGGGCTCCAGCTCAGTGCCTCTTTGCTGGCAGTGTGCAATCACTCTGTGCAGCTGTTTTTTCCCCACTGTTTGTCAGTACATGCGCTCTGGGCTTCCTGCTGCCATCTGGCAATCAGTGTGAGATCACAGCTCCTGCTCCCATGAGGAAGGAACCACAAGACAAGGTCACAGATAAAACAATATCAGAATACACAAACCTTTGTGTAGCTGCACCACATGCTGTTTGGCATTCCTGTGACCCAGTTTTTTCTTTTTTGTAGCAATTCAGTCAATGATTTTGCTACAGTAAATAAGTATGAAATGAATTTTTCACAGTTGTTTACCAATACCACAACACCATACAGCTCAGGAAGTCTTGTAGGTCCTAACACAAGTCAGTTCATTTGTATTTAATCTTTGTCAGGTGGTTTCATCTAATATCAAACAGAATTGCATAGAATATTTTCTTTTATTCAGAAATCATATTGCTAGTGTCTCCTTATGACTTCTTCAGAGTTTAACAAGTGCATTTCTGCTCTGGTTTCTTCGAGTACTTGGAGGACATTACATCTCTTTTAGCACTTCCACTAAAACCCATTTCTTACATACCTCACACATTTTTTTTGAATTACAAGATCACTGAGTTTGGATAGGATTCCTGGACATTGTTTTGCGTAAATAGATAAGGACAATATAGGAATAACAACAAAAATGGAAAACTGATGTACAAAGGAGAGATTTTGGTACCCTTAACTTGCAGCAAGCTGGCGTAGTCACTAGGGTGAAGGGACAGCTCAGTGTCATTTAGTCTGTCTGGACTTGACAAGGTCAAGAGGCAATCAAACCACCAGAAGGCTGGGCTGAGCATTTTAAGTTGTCGAAGACAAATGTGTACAAGAATG
Source organism: Rhagologus leucostigma (assembly GCA_013397725.1). Taxonomy (NCBI): domain Eukaryota; kingdom Metazoa; phylum Chordata; class Aves; order Passeriformes; genus Rhagologus; species Rhagologus leucostigma. Next base: position 801,640 of record VZTD01005887.1, read on the forward strand.
TGTTTTAGAAACAAAACTTCTCATCCAGCATTTCATGTACTGTGTCTTAAATTGTCTTTAATCAAAGCTAGAAAAACAAAAACCCACTAACAAACAAAATAAGTTTTTTCTCATTGGTTCCGGACAGCTATTTTCTTGCTTTAAATGTGGCAGCAATAACCCAATATACTCATGCAATTGCTACAGAATAGCAGAAAACAGTGAAGGCTTTCTTTGCCATATGCAGTACATTCAGAATTTTTCACAATACACGTTACTCTTGTCTAAGAAATATTTTTCTCATAGTAATTTCCAATGAAACTCTGTACAACTTATTCCTTAAATAAAATTGATCTGTCAACTTTTTATCTAGTGTAATGAAAAATTCAGACGAGAAAGCCAAAGTCTTTTAAACATGTCAAGCATCTTCTCCCCTAAAGTTAGAGTAGTCATGGAAGCTATTACTATAGAGCATGGCTGAAATACTTTTTTGGTTGAATGGAGTTTTCTTAATAGTTTGTGGTCACATTCAATTTCTAGTTCACTGTTCTTCCAGGGGTATCAGGCCTTTCATCAAAGTAAACATGTGCAGTTCAGACACTCTTTAGAATATACAACTGTCCCTGTACACTTCATTAGTGCTTACTTATAAAAAAAATCATAAATATGTATAGTCTCTGTAATTTTGTGAAGCCACATATTCACTCTCAGAGTTGAAAATATCTCCTCTCTATTTATTTTTATTTTTTTGAAAGGACTGACTCAAAAGGAACTCAGTCAAGATTTTATAACCAAAGCCACACATAAGATGCAAACTTGAGTAGCCCCTTTGAATGGTGAAGATGTTCAGAGTTTTGAATATGGTATTGATTTCTTCACTAGAACTTGCATATGTCAAAACTTGAAAGAAACCAGCATGCATCTGAGCTTGTTTCCTTGATTATCTCCAGCACTGAAACTGCTCTTTCTGTGTACATTTAATTCTGGTACTGCAACATTATTAGTGCAAATCATCATCCACACAGACACATCACTGGTGTGATAAGAGCCATGATTAAAAACAGAAGTCTGAGAAGAGGAGAGGGTGAATTTTTTTACCAGCTAATGTTATTAAATGTTTTCATCGCTACCACAGAATTTGTCCTATATATCATACAAGATGATGACGCCAGAAGAACTCCCTGAAGCCAAGACCTGGCAACAGGAATTTACACAAGCCCTCAAGAGTAATGAGGGTCAATTTACTTTATATTTCCCTGGGAAAATAGCCAAGAATCATCACGTATATATTTTATCATGTTTAACATATTTTACTGCAAGACAGAATCTTTGTAAATATATTTCCCTCTTTGCAGTATTCTGCTAGATTTAACTTTGACCTTAATCAAACTTGAGGCTGGAGTTGAAGAAAAGGCAAAGCATTTTATCACACATGATCAAGTGTGTGCACAATTGAGTTTGGTGCTTAGCCACTAGGGACAGATGTCAGGAGTACCTTAACATGACTTTCATCACTGTGCTGAAGCAGGTAGAAGGATTCTCTTGGTGGGAAGGGCAGTTATGAAAACTAGGTCAAAGAAGGAAAGAGAAATAAGAGAGAAAAAATCAGAAAATAAATATGTTTAAAGACTGAGAGTGTTGAGCCCTATAGCAACATTAAGCAACAAACAAACACAAAAACCCCTTTTAGTTAGCAGTGTTATATTCTCTTGGGCCAAAATGTAACAGTCCTCACATATATAAAGGCATTTAGCTGTCTGAAATTATTTTCACCTCAAAGGATGCTGACAGCTCAGATAAGGTACATTTTGAGTTCCACTATAGGGCTCACAATCTTACCTTTCATTGAAAACCAGAATTTGCCACAACAGCACTGTACCTATATTGCTGGTACTCAGATAACCTATTTAGGTAATAAGGAGTATTCAACAGCCACTTTTATGGAAAACAAACTTAAAATTTAGCTTACCCACAGTCAATTTATTTCTTACTTTTTGTATCATCCAGCCACGGGCTGTTTTCCACTTACCATTACTCCTGATATATTTTATGTTCTTCTTGAGAAACCACTTGTTGGAACCAAGAGATTATGCAAAAGTTTATTTACATGCCCTAGAAGAATATAAAGCGACTCTTGCCGGTGTAATCACTGAGGAAACCTTGAGAGCTTTCAAGAAGATTCTCCTCAGATGACTTAAACAATTTCCCTCCTCCCTGCTTTTTTTTTTTTTAATAATCATGCAGTTTGGTAATTCTGATTCACTGAGTGTTTCAGACGGAGATTTTTTTCAGATTTGGCAGTTCTCCTAGACTGTTTTAATTTTAGTTTGACCTATGTTTATACTGCACGTTTAGGGAGGGAAGAGCCCACATGTTTCTGAGTCTATAGAAAACTCATCTCTATAAGTCCAGGTGAAGGCTATATGAAGTATGGTCAGGCACTTTGCTCTTCTACTTTTGTATTACATGGCCTGGTAAAAGCAATTATGCTTTAGCGTATGCAATATTGTGTGTGCCCAAATACAGCATATATGGACTGTCTTCTAACAGCTTTGTGTTATTTTTGTATTATTAGCTTTTGCCTAAGTGAATAGGCAGTTACTCAACAAATAGAAGATATAGCCTTGTATTAGAGAATTCCCAAAAAAAGCACGGAACATGTGAGTTCCCATTTAATTTCAGAGTATCAAACAATTTAGAAATCCAAAGAACAAAGCTAGGGAAGAGGGGAATAAAAAGCTTCATTTTCATTATTTTTTTTTTAATTCAAAAAATTGATTTAAAATACACAATAGCAGCTGCACTATGCCAGATTCTGCTGAAGAAAAATGAAAGATGGAGTTAGTCATATTCATTGGCAACACTGTCTTAAAAAAAATTACAAGCAAGAACTAACATCTTCAAAAGTGTTTTTTCTGCACTGTGAAAAATTATCCATCAATCTCCTAGTGATATTTTCTGCATTGGTGTTGGCCTGCTTCCCTCACATAATTTATGCAATAGTTGGGGAATAAAGAAAAACAAACCAAAACACACACACCTCCACACACCCCCAAAAAAACCTCGCAAAAACCAACCAAACAAAAAACCACCAAAACCCAATATATATGCGGTTTTGAATAAATTTATCTCTAAAACAGAGATATTTCTATATTAGTTACCTTCTCTAAATAAAAAACTCACCTGTTAACTTCGTGCATGCAAGTGTACATAAAAGACCAAGAGCCATTCACTGTGGATCCCTGCACCAATTAAAATCGCAGTGCTGGTAGCTACAAAACTACAGATGTAAGCATTAATTTGATCTGCTCACTGATATGAAACCCATTTTTACTTAACCGTGAGCATAGAAATATTGATTCGTTGTTCATGAGTTATGCTTTCACTGTGAAATCTGAAGTCATAGTTGTCAGCCTGGAACAAATTAAGATGTTAAATAGCACCAGCAGTTCTTCTGTGTCTAGACAAATGGTAGAACAGGCTATTACAAGGTGGGAATGGTATTCAAGTTTTAATCCTTATGCTAGAGAAATTTTATAACATATATTGTCACACTTAAGTCTCCCAAACTGCCAAATCTTCCTTATAATAAAACTTATTAAAACAATTTCCAAAAAGAGTTAAATATAAAGTATTCAGTTTTAATAAATGTCTCCGCTTTAATTGTATGACCAGGAGATAAGCACTAACATTAGGCCTTAATCCAAGAAATTAACAACAACCAGAAATTAAGGAAAAACTGTAATAGTCAAATCAAAATACTCTGGTTTAACATCACAAAGTGTGGATCATCTACCATGTCTCTTTATAAATTAGATTTAGAATATATGAAAAATTAATTGTTCATTATTCAGTGATTTTATTCTGATCAGAAGTATTGGGGTGTGTGCAAGGAGAAATTAAAAATAGAACAAGTGTCTGTGAACACAATGGAAACAGAACTATGATAAAGAGACTGTACACCACTAGTGGATCCAGACAACCTAAAACGTGGGAGGGTCATTGTAAGAATGTTACCTTCATATAAACTGTCAAATAAGAAGTCAGACAGTAGCAACACCCATTTCCTTACTTCTGTGCAACACATAAAAGGCCATTTCTTGACAGCAGTGCCTGCCATGCTGCTTAGGTATACAGCAGACTAAAGGTTGTGTGGACACAGAAGCTAGAACTGTACTCTTGCTCTGGGTAAAATCCCTTACATGTCAGCATGTCAGAGCCAAGACAAAACTCCAGGGGTTTTTTGTTTTGGTTTAGGGTTTTTTATGATTTTTTTGTGGGGATTTTGTTGCTCTGTGATTTTTTTTTCAGAAGAAACAATCACATACCTGTTGTAAAAATGAAAGATGCAGTCTTTGTAGTAATTAACAACCTCATTCTTCAAATGTAGAAAGCAAAATAAATAAATAAAAGGAATTGAAAAAACTCCATGTCTGTTCATACTCTATCATTATTGCCAGAAAAGCTGAACTGCCTTCAGGCCAGTACTGAGTGGGCTTCAGCAGCTACAAAAAGTGGTGTGTGGTCATCAGAAACAGGAGACCAGGAAAAAATTTTCATTAGCCTTTCCATATCTTTTTCTGAAAGAACAAAACTAATAGCTGAGTCATGTGATAATATACTACTACACTGATGGCCCAGAGAGGAGCATGCTCTGGACAACCAATGCACATAGATTACAATTCTCCTAGGACCCTGAAGAAAATTCCTTTTATGGCCCCTGAAAGCCATGGAAAATATTCCTTCTCCTGGGTAATTTCCAAGAAATTCAGCCCTTTCTTCCTCAGCCTCTGGACTGTGTCATGATGTAGTATCATGACCAAAAGATTCCAATCCAATGTTATTTCAGGACAGACCCCCTCACTGATTTTACAACATCAAATTTCTGTCTTCTCTTTAGAACAAAACAGAATCTCAGAGTAGCACATACAGAGGTTTTTAACTCAGTGACATTCATAATTAGGCAACCCTCTCCTCCTTTTCAAGAGAGGAGGAAGCAATGAAATAATAACATGTTCTGTTGCAGCTATGCCCTTAGAAATCAGTGTTTATCCTCAGTTACCACATTTTGCCTAAGCAAACAAAATAGCAAAAAACATTTAAAAAATCTGATAATCACAGAAATTATGGAAGATAAAATGTTTGCAACTAAGCAGGAGTGTCAAGATATTTGCCTTTCTGATTGCCAGCAGCAAAGTAACATTTAATTGGTCTCTTAAATTAGTTTTCCTGTAAATATAATTTTCTTCCTGAATGATCAAAAAACTTGACACTGTTGGTCCTCATCCAAACAAAACCAAGGACAATAAAAAATGTAAACACCTTATTTCTTAGGTAGTTTTACCATTTGATTTTCACAAACATTCCTTTGCATAACAAGCATTTAAATCCTTCTCAAACCCAGTCCTGTTAAAATTATTCTTCATAGGTTATTGCTTTTTTTCTCTCTCTTTTTATGGTTTATAAAATCATGCTGCCAAATCCAACAAGCTGACAACCCTGGCTTCACCCACAAGCAAGAGCTTGATTTTCATTTAGCTCTTCACCAGAAAAAGAGACAGATCACTCAAGGTTAAAATACAAGTGGAAAGGACCCAAGTCAGGCTACATAGCAAAAGCTATATACAATTTATACTCTACCAACTTACCAAAGGAAGTCCTATGAGCTGGAAGTCACAGGAGGAGCACAGTGCACTGCAAAAAAGGAAACTGTTATTTGCAACACTGTTTGGAGCACATGCCCCCATTAAATGTCTTGTATGAGTTCCCTCTTTGCTTACCTGAAGTCCTCATGATTTTGCTAATCTCCAGGAATTGAATGGAGATTAGCAGACAACAATGTCTCCATTTCCATGCCCTGAAAATCATGTTATTTTTAACAAGTCATATACAAAAAGCAGCCCAGGGGTGGGGAAAAGAACAATTGTTCTTTTGAGGACAGTTGTTCTGTTTATTTGAGGTTGGCACTTTTTTCCTGATCTTTTCCATTAATTAGAAAGGCCCTGAAATTATAAGGTAATTGGGGAAAGAAAGAAATCTATAAAATTTATTTTTGGATTTGAGAACCAGAGGTTAGCTGAGTATCACTCATGTTTCTACAGTGAACCCATACATGTAGAGCAGGAATTTAAGTTCCCTATGCTTGGCTAATCTTTATCCAAACTTGCAGTTAGGAAGAAAAAGTAGGAAGATAAAAGAGAAGAATGAACATAATAAAGGTGTTGATTCCCAAGATGGAAACAATCGCGTTTCATCTTCTTATCTGAATGTCATTTTAAAATCTGCATAACAAAGACTGTCCTGCTGAGAATCTTTTGCTCCTCAGGGAATTGCAGGGTTTCTTTTCATACTCCGTAAGCTACAGCAGCCACTATAGAGAGGCAATTCATATTTTGATGGAGAGGTACATCTATAGAGTCAGAAAAAGCCCAGAAAGGTGTGTGAAGGGCTCAATAACATAGCAATGTGGCAACCCCTAGCCAGTATAGGATTCCTTACAGATCATGCATAGCTGAAAAGAGTTATACCGGTTTTATCTATTCTGAGCTAAGGTTGAGCTGGAATCTGAGGCTCTGTTGCTGCGTTTTTTTGATGGCCACTTTGCTATTCCTAGCAAAAATCATGCATCAGTAAATACACTCCACCAGATGCAAAATAAATAAAGAAATTATTTAACAACAGCAACACTGACACAAAGCATCAGAAAGTTTTTGAAGTTTCTTTATGTTCATGCATCATACAGGAAAAAAAACCCCAAACAACACAACACCTGTTCTCTGTAGATTAAAATATTGGTGAAAAATCGGTAACATCCAGTAATAAAACTTAACTGTGCAGTCTTTTGCTGCACTTGTATGTTAATGGGATCTCCAATATTGATATTGGTGATGCTAATGTAACTCCAAATTTTGGACTTTATTCTCTTCCACAGAACAGTTAGAGTCCAGGGCATGGACTCAAGACTCTAGATGAAGTGTTCAGCATTTCTGTCAACTTCTTGTGTGACATTGCACGGATTGCTTTATCCCTCTAGGCTTTATTTATATAGCAGAATCATTATTCTTTCCTCTTGCAATTTATTGTTTATAGATCACCCCATTTCATAAAAACTGATCATCACTTGAACAGGAAGCTTAACAATATTTCTAAAAATATTCTGTTTCTTAAAGTCTAGGGAATGCTACTCACTACAAGACTACAGCATCTAAAACAGCCACACAAGGTCATTTAAGATATTTGCAAGTGTGCTGTGATCTGAAGCAACCAAGACAATGCAACTTTAACATCTACAACAGGAACCTCAAGAAAAAATGCCTTGATTCAAGGAAAAGATGTATTAGGCTTAGCACCATGTAAACACAGGTCAGAGTTAGCCTGAAGTACGTATTGTGGAGCATTCCTCTTGACATACCCCAGGCTCTTGTCTGTCCCTGATCCTCACTTGTCACATTTAGTCATACCTTGCTCTGAATAGGATATAGCCTACGGCCAGCAGGGTGGGATGTCTGCTGAGTTGTCCCAGTTTTCTACTGGATCATTGTCTCCTGGGAGAGACTGGAATGTCAATGGTTAATGACTCAAAACAATCGGCCATTTGCTGGGCCAGGTTTGCACCACCCCCCTGCAACTGAAAGGGAGGAGGAAAGCTTTTGGATGAGTGGTGGTGAAACCTCTGATCCTTACAAGACAGCGATGGGTTCCCATGTAAACCTATATTATCTCGACCCGTTGAACTTTGTGTTTCATGGGCTTTCCCCCACCCCCAGAGCATCAAGACTGCAACCATCACTTTGACCAATAGACAACTAAATGGCAACAATCAAATCTCCTTGCTGGTGGTGATATCTTCCTATTCTTATCCTTTCTCTGTCTTTCTTTCCCCTTGTACATTTTCCGCAGTGTTATTTTTATGCTTTTTTATTGCTATAAATAAAAAAGCATAAAATATATCCATTTTTCTATGGATAATTTTAACTAAAACAGCTACATACCGGCTTTCCATTGCAACCAAATTGTTCTGAAATAAATCCTACATATCTATATATTTATAAACACTGCATTCAGTGTCGTTTCATTCTAGTCTGCCCCAAGGGAACCAACAAGAACCTGAGTTACCCTCACCTTCAGGTGCAGTCCATCGATATTTCTTGCCAGTAGTGAATGCAATAGCCTTCATCACAAAGGCAGAAAGCCCCTTTCTAGATTGACACATATTTAAAGTTGTGTATGACTGAGAGCAAAGTCATTAAGCAAATACTGTGTTAAATCTCAAATAGCTCTAAAAGACAGACTCAAAAAACAATTTAGACTGAGAAGGACCCTCAGGGGCTACCTAGTCTAATATCTAGTTCAAAGCAGGTCTAATTAGATCAGACTGCTCACGGCCTTGCCCAGGGTCATGAACACCTCCAGCAATGGAGACTTCCTCACATCTTCCTGTAACTGGTGTTTGATCAATTCCACCATGAAAAAGTTTTTCCTAGCACCCAGTCAGAACTTCTCATGCTCCAGCTGATGCACACTGACTCTTGTTCGCTGGGTATCTCCAAGATAAGTCTCACTCCCTCTTATCAGTGTCCTGCAAGAAGACAGTTGTAGACAACAACATCTCCCTCAGTCTTCTCTTCTCCAGGCTACAGTTCCTTCAGACTCATTCATGTGTCATGTGTCAGCACCCTGAATATTTTCAAATAATCATAGAGTGGCTTGGTTTGGAAGGGACCTTAAAGATAATCTGTTTCCAACTGCCCTGTCATGGGCGGGAACACCTTCCACTAGGCTAGGTTGCTCAAAGCCTTATCCAGTCTTGGCCATTCCTACTTGTCCTATCACTACATGCTCTTGTAAAGTGTTCCTCTCCAGCTTTCTTGTAGGTTCCCTTCAGTACTGAGAGGCTGTAATTAGGTCACCCTGAACCCTTCCATTCTCCAGGCTGAACAACCCCAGTTCTCTTAGCCTTCCTCATAGGAGAGTTGTTTCATCCCTCTGATCACCTCAGCAGACCTTCAGTCGTTGTGAGGTATCTGTGGTATGGTTGACTTTTCTGTGTATTCAGTCTTTCAGTACTTTGTAAAATTCTGTTCTTCTGACTCTAAGCACAGAGGGAGAAGTCTCCAGGAGGTGACTGCTCATAATGTCATAAGGTGTTAAAATCAACTGTCAGTAACTTGAATATTTCTCTTCTATTAAAACAAACAAACAAACAGACCAACCCAGCTTTTCCCAAACAGGATTATTTGTTTGGTTTAGACATTTGGTATTTTTTTTCTAAATGAAAACTAGCATGACAGAAATTTTCCTTTCCAGCATGTGACAGAAAAGGAATATTCACAAATATAGCTGATTTTTTCCCCTTGATCAATCCACCTTGAAAGATGTTGTACGTACTTACCATTGGCAATGAGTGCATGATGGCATAGAATATTGGCATGTTTGTCACAGACACTTCTCTGCACCCATGGACCCATGCCCAGTTTTAAATTGTCTAGCATCCTGATTGCAGGGGTACCAAGTACCCTGATCAAGGAGATTCTACTGTGCAATTTAATCATTTAAAGCTGGGCTTGCTTCCATGGCTGTAGTTAGTTTCCGTAAGTCCTTTGACAGTGCCAGAAACATGTCAGGGGATAAGGTCTGGATGCAAAATCACTTTCTCAGGGACATTTCTTAAACCACTATTTCATGTTTTATTGCTAATGCCACATACTGAGTTAACCACAATTAACCCTGAAAGCCCCTCTCCAAGCATGTACAGAAAGTTATCTGTTCTCATTAATTCATTAAGCAGTAATGAATTAATTTATCTATGTTTCCATCTGATCTCACCAAGGTGATAAATGAACAACTTCTAAGATGCCTAATTATCTTCTGAGCCACTCTTTGCCCAAAAAAAAAAGGTTAAGATCTCCACCTCTTTCTTGCAAACACGGAGTCTCCCATATCCCACTCTGTTTTCCTGCACTATTTGAAGACCCATTCCACAGCTCAAACCTGAACTATGTCTACAGGTAGTAGAGCAAAGGGAAAAACCCAGCAGCACTATTTTACCAATCAGCATCTCAAAGGAGGCTGGCTGGAAAAAACCATCCTTTGCCTAAGTTACCTGCAGGGAGAAAAGAGAAAGAAAAGTTGTAGCAGCATGCCATGGAAAAAGACATTTTCTCCTTTTCAGTACAGGATAATTTGTCAGCTTTCTCTCACCCTAGGATAAGGGTTAGAAAATGCCATTAGGATCAGCATAGGTTTTGTGTAACAATATAATAAAAGAAAATTCCTACCTTGATTCTCATCCAGCACTAATGTGCATGGTTTTTCAGTATAGATCCTCTAGAAGTGCATCAACAACCTTACAAAGATCTTCAGGATCACTGTGTGTCCTCTTCTGACTGCAGGGTTTGCAATCTCTCTGTGGGAAATCTTACTCAAAACTGCATATCTGCAAGGGTCAGGTGAATCAAACAGTTATGCTGCAGGCATTTGTCCATCCACATCAAAATATCTGTCATGTTTGAACATATATGGCTGGCAACAACAGGAAGCCACAGCAATACAGGGTAAGGATGGACGTGTGCTCAAGTCCAGTCTGAATGAGGAGATAAAAGCAGTTTCTGATCTACTTGTGCACATTCATTTGTAACTGTAGCTGTGATAAGATAGCACTGAGTGAAACACTCGTGGCAAGCAGTGCAATGTCAATAAACAACACATGTACTGAGGCTAATCTATGCCTGAAAGGAGGACAAGAACTTTCCTGCAGTTGGTGCAGCTCTGCCTTTGCAGAAGTGATGTATTCAAAAGAAAAAAAAATGTGTAGTAATTCCAGACATACTGGAATGCTGCTGTGCAAGGAGCTCAGACACTTCCAGGAGCATCACTTAAGACTGCCCAGCAGCAGCTGCCTTCACTCCTCACATCCTCTTGCTTTCTGTGTGTTTTATTCCCTTGAGCAGACAAGAAGCAGAAGCAGGTGCACCACTGTCAGTTCTGGTGCTAGCACCAGAAGCAGAAGATTCCAACAGGGTGTATCTGCTGTTCTCTCTTTCCTCAGGCAGGGCAATGGGGTCATGGCCTCCTGCACCAATGCCATGGCACTGCTATAAGTGCTGGGGGAAAACAGAGGGATGAAAGAGGGATCTTGCTTTTCAGTTCCAGTTCTCCTTCTGCACCGTGTGACGAAATGAAGTGTGACACTGCAATGTCAGTTTCTTGCATATAATCTGGATGCTGATTTTTAAAGTAACATTTTTAAAGAAGAAATCATGGAAATTGCCCACAGCTCTGAGACAACATTCAGAAAAGCCAAATCTTTTGTTTTCTCTAGGCAGCTGACTCACAGACTCTAGCACTATTTCTCTGCATTTTACAGTAAACTGCTGGGTTTAGGAATTCCTCATCTCTGCTTGCCAGTTGCCCTTTCTGTTGCCATCTCTTTCCTATGCAATGAAAATTTTTAATCAACCAACTATAGTCCTAGGAAAAGAGAAACTGTTTCTCCCTGCCTTGGCATTTTCTGCAGGTAAAAGCAGTCAGAATGAAGCTGGAAATGGGGGGTTTGGGTGGACAGCTAGCACTACCTATAGCATAAAGAAACATTACGCAGGAGAGAAGAAAGAATAAGACCAAGAACAATCGTGGTCCCAGTTCCATTTCCTGGAGTTCTCGATGGTGCTACCATCACAAGTGGCAACAGAAGGGACATCAAAACACATCTCCTGAAGTCATACACTGCGCAGCAGCACGGGTACTAACAAAGCCGAGGTTCCTATGAATGTGTGCCTTGTCCCTGAATTTCCTTATGCATAAAAAGCAAAAGCCTCAGTCAATGCTTTCTCCACGGCTGGAGAGTTTTAAATGATGACTACGTGTGCCTTCTGCTCCTCAAACGCCTTATTAGGGTCAAGACCACAACTTTTCTATTGGGTCTATTGGGTCTGTTCTCTACCCACATACCTATCTATTGGGTTTCTACTTCAACCCCATACAAATACAGCTGGCTTCAAATCTTGTCATGAGAATCAAGATGTGTAACAAGGAAAATATGTCTGCATTAGACTCATTTCCTCAGGAAACCAGTGTCAACACATTAAGAGGAAAAAGTTCTCTGTGCAGACTGATGACACTCCTATCTTTAATAAATGCTTACTTAGTTCCACGAAATCCCTTTCAGACAGTCCTATGGACGAGTTTTGCAGCTGGGAAACTGAGGTAGCAAAAATCTTCCTAAAGCAAGATAATACCATTTACTATCATAAATAAAAGGTGGAAATTACTTGCTCCAAAACTGTTGTAAAATTGGTACCACTGTTTTGTCAACACTACTCAAGGCTACAAAACTAACCTTTACAGAGGACCATTAAAGCCACCACTCATCGGAATCACTGGGCATTTTCATACACCTGGAAGATTTTATCCTGATTTCCAAGAGGCCACAATCTTCTGCTAGATCTCATGAGCAACAGAAGCCAGACGATAACTGAATTTACAGAAGAAAATAGTCTGAAACTGTTTTCAGAGTTGATGTTCTACTTCTATAACAGGGTCATCTAAAAAGGTGCTTCCCAATGCTAGTACACTATGTAAAGCTTTGAGTTCTCTCTGGATTTTACTGACTCCCACAAAATAAAATTAAAATTTAAAGCTCTCTCCTCCCCCAATCTCTCTCTTAGTTTTTTTTCATTGTATAACTCAAAGTGTTTTCTGGCAACACACACTGTATCATATATTCAGTACTACTGTCTTCTATAAGTTATACAATATCATATTACTAAATTGTGTAGACCTTGCACCAAACAGAAACATTTTGCAGAGTAATGCAGCATGCTCCTGGTCTCACAAAGATTTCCTAACGTTTGTCATCAGCCATGTAAGCAATACTATCAGTGAGCAATATAGAATACACAAGGAATGCAGCCTGCATTTACAGACACATATGCCTGTGCAAAATACACCTATTCAAGAAGTCATTCAGCAGGCAAGTCATATTTAAGATGACAGAGGAAATAAAAAATAGAATTTGTTTCATTAAAGATATGAAAAAATTTTATGGTATTGTAAAACATTGCCTTTTGTTCCACACACTATTGTGCTGGGCTGAATTTTTTACTGAAGAAAATACCTTTTAAAAGAGACAGCTTAAAGCTTTGCTTCTGAGTTCCCCATAGTTCAATGCATTTATTCACTCAAGTGCTGCAGGCCAAATGCCTTGTCTGTTTCCAAAGGAATTCAATGGGAGCTTTGGTTTACATGATACAGACAATCAGCTGATCACATAATTTGCAACAACAGTGTGGCCTGCAGGCCTTTCCTGTACCAGTGAGCAAGGCAACCATCAAACCTGCTAAACGGGCAAGCCTCCAACAGGCTTCAAACTGTGCAGAACCCTAAGAGCAGCAGCAGCAGCAGCATCTTCTGCACTGTCATATCCCTCCCCTATATTGCACAGTGACTGGAATGGAACAGTAAAACCTTTCCACACCAAAGCTGTGAATCCCTTGAGACACCTTCAGAACAAGCAAATAAGCAGATATACCTACTCTAGCATTTCCACTGAAGTTGCAGGCGTATAGAAAGGAGATAACAGAAGCTAGCCAGCTGCATTTCTGGTGTGTGATGGGAAGAGGTCTGGTGGGGGAGAAGAGAGCAATCTGACAGGACTGTGTGCACAATTCAATTCCTTTTGTTTCTGCCTCCAGCACCACTAATATCAGACAGGAAGGAAAAAACAGCTGTCCTAACCTGTCATCCCAGCCACCTCCAGAATCAGTCAAACCATGCTCTGGGCTTCCTCCCAGCCACTTGTTTCCTTGTGACCATTTTTCTCTTGACTTGCAGTCCTTTCTTATCCTGTAGCTTTGTATCTGCACTGTGACATAGTGTACGCTATCCTCACATGTGAAAAAAAAAAGACAATCTCTGCCAAGGGCAAGGGACTCTGATATTTTCCTTTAGGAAAGTCTGCATAGCATATGTTAATATTAGTTCAGGTGAGGTCAAAGGGAGATGTTTTACACATGGAGAAAGAAGCTACGGGGGTGCTCTATGGTGCTCTCATCCTTGAGCAAGTGCGCTGCACGCGTGCAGACCAGCAGCTACAGAACATCTACTGCCCCAACAGCATCATACTGTGCAAGAGGACAGAGTTTACCAGTGGTCCTGTCTCCTGAGGAGTATAAGACAGACGCAGATTGGGAGGAGTAAGGAGGAAAAGAAAGTAGGGCTCTCTTATCTCTGGTGTCTTGTGTGCTTTCTACTTACCATTCTTGCCAACAGCTGTATCCTCTTTGGACTGCTTTCCCAAAGAAGGCTCTGCTAGAGCTACTCGGACAGCTTGCTCGCTTCATCATAGCTGCCAATGCACATCACAGAGCCATGATGTGGAGGAGCAGTTAGACTAAGGGGAACAGATACAACAAAAGGCAGAAGAGGATGCCATCGCAAAGTGGTAGGAAAAAAGGAACAAATTGTTCTAGACAAGATCAAGTGAAATAGAGAAAAGGTGCTAAACAGTAGAAAGAGAAGACTGAAAAATACTGTTCCCTAGCTAGCGCAGTGACATATTAACATCAGGAAGGATGCTCTGAGACCTAAGACATGGAACAAAGAACCAAGTTCTTTGGGTTCAGCTTCCATCTCAGACAGGTTTCCCCATCTGATCTGACTGGAGACATCCATCTCCCTGTTTTCGGTTCAGTGGCTGCAGAACACCCTCCACTCCTTGGTGCTGCTCTTTTAATGGAGACCCTTCAACAGAAGAACTGGCTCTGAAGCTGTGAGGGGTGACTGCCTTGTGGCAGTGGCTGTGCCATTGCTGTCAGAGAAGAGCAGTTGCAGAAAGCTGCAGGCCATGCTTGCCACTCACGTGCAGGCATGTTCTCTAGGCTAGCTGTGGGACAGCACAGCTGTGCCTCTCAAGTGAAAAACGACCTACCACAAATTCTGCGGTTCACTCCAGGGTCCATTTTCTTGCTGTCTGAAGGGGCTTTGAGCTTCTTTTGTCTAACCAGCAGCATCCAGCCACTCCATTAGATGGAGGCTGAGGACTCGTATCCACTGCGTGCCAGACAAAACAACCTAAAAGATGAGACAGATCCCAGAAAGGCCCAGTCCCTCCATAGGTGTTTTCTGTCACCTGAGCTCTAGTTGTCTCTGCACACAATGTACACACAAGAGCTTTGAGTGCCTGGCCTTTTGCCACCTGTCTGGGCCACTCAGCTAGCAGCCACTACACTTGCACAGGGTTTGTTAGATACAACTAACTGAGAGCCAGAAATGAAGGCAGTATGCTGATGAACTGCAAAGCAGACAGAAAAGGATATGTACTTTCTAGCAAAAAAAAAAAAAAAAATTCAGCCAGCTCACAAGCTGACTTCTTATACTGGAGACTTTACCACATAGGATTTTCTCTCAGGTCATACTTCTTAGCAAAAACTACGTAGGTATCACCACAAAAAACCTACGGCACCTTGTTCTATCTTTGTCAAGGAAAGGCACTTGCCAACAAGCCAAAGCGTGGTGTTTCTTCACAGCACAGATCTGTTCAGCCAGCACAGCCTGACTGGGCCAAGCTCGGCTGGCTACCTAAACCTGCCATTTTCCATTACCAAAACATCTCTGTTGCTGTCTACCAGACTCCTTCCAATAAAGTACCAGAGGGCTTAGCACTGATCATGGTATTCCAGATGCAGCTTGACAAGAGCTAAATAGCAGAAAACAAAAATTTCCTTTGACTTTCTGCCTGTGCTCTAAAAAGATGTTATCTGTCTTTACTTCACGAGAAGTCTTAAATGGTGCTTCAAAAATTGCGAGTATCCAGCTGCCTCCTTCTTCTTCCATTGTATATGTTTCTCTTTTCTTTCTGGGGAGGTTTGTTCTTTTTTTTGTTGGTTTGGGTTTTTTTTTTTTTGGTGGTGGTTATTATTTTTTATTTGATTTTTTGTTGGATTTTTTTTTTGGCTGGTTCCTCTTCGGTAGTAGTTATACTAGTCTCCCCTACTAACACCAATCTGAGGCTGAACTTTTGTGGAAAAATTCAGTCAAAATGATACAGCGATTTCTGAGCTGACAAGTAGAAATACATTACTCCAACCAATCTGAAAAATTTTGACAGGTTCTGCTTTGGGTCAAAAAAATACATTTTCCTCTTCGTATGAAAGACTGCCAAAGTCTAGGTGGCTTAAAATACATCAAAATGTCACAGTTCATATATACTCAGATAAAACCCAGCAAGCAAAATCTCTGAGGGTTCTGTCTGAAGTGGACACACTTCATTTTCTTGCAAAGTTTAGCACTCCCTGGACTGCACAACTCTAGACCAGACAGATACAACTGCCATGGAGATCCAGGTAGTAGTGGCTTCAGGTGAGGGTGGGTTTGCACTGCTCTAGGAGAGACTATTTTGAGAAAATCGCTTGGGAAAACCTCTCTTTGCAGGCTCCGAAAAAAAAAGAAAAGCTATGAACTCGACAGGAGTTGTATGAGACAAAGTTTGTAATTTAGAGATGATAGGATGAAAAATAGTTAAGGAAAGTTAAATATAGTTAAGAAAAGTTTATTTTTATTGATAGACCTATGAAATTCTGTAGTCACATTCTGACAGATGTAACTAATTGTCAGACTTGGCTGGTAGCAAATGCTTCTGCATCTTTTTTGTAAACAGCTATCTGTTCAGACCACTTACAGCAGCAAGAGATAAGCCCATCTTCTACTGGAAACATAAAATGTTTATCCACCACCTGCTAGGAAGGCTTTTGTTACTTGAAATTTGTCTTTTAAGCTCTGTGGAAAGCTAGTATGTATTCTAAACGTATTTTCAAATAATGAAGCAGTTTTGATGCTTTAAAACATGTTTTCTTCAAAATAAATAACAGATTTTATCACTTGAATTGACTTTTAAATGCTTGTAAAAAGGTTCAGGATGAAGCACCCTAGAGAGAATAAGTTTCTCAATTCTCAGAAAGCCAGGCTGTAAATTCCTTACTGTCAATGGCAAACAGCAACTCTCATGCATAACCCTGTGAGCACTGGTAAGAGCAATTCTTGACTGATGGGAATTAAGCCTTCATTTTTCTATCTTAGTACAGCACAAAATGGTCACCATCAGTGGATGGTCCCTATGACATTCTTCAAAGTGAGCATCAAATATCCTTCTGGAAAGACCTCTCAAGGAAAACCAAAAAAACAAATCAGCAGAAGCCATCACTTACTGGAGCAAAGTTAGGTGCTCTTTTGATGGAAAAAACATTTTTTGATATAAGGCTGCACTGGCAATTTTATTTTACAGAAACCTGGAACCAAACACCACACACTATACATAAAACAGTCAAAACCAAGTAATGCTGGTCAGTGTTGACTTGGGCTGAAGGTGAGCCAGGCACTGTGGGAACAGGGCACTCTCAGTGCTCTGCTACTAAACCCCAGCAGCTATTGTCATTTAAAATGGCGGCCTGGCTGTGGAGAATTTGAAGTATAAATAATGGCATACCAGCAAGCATTTATCAACAACAACATCATTAAAACACTGGAAAGGGACTTTTTTTAGAAGTCTTCATCAGCTCTAGGAGAATTCTCCCCTGCATACTAGCTATTAAAAGAAATAGATCAGTGGATTTTAGAGCAAGAGGAGAACATTGCTAGCAATTTCCTGACCTAAATATACAAAATCACATCCAAAAAAACACTTTAAAAATAATGCCACTAAGGTCAAATAATTCAGCATTCAAAATTCTCAAAATGGCAGTACTAAGGTTGCCTGCATGACCTTAATTCAGCAACACTTAATTGAGGCTCCCTCAGCGTGACTGCAGAGAACGGACAAGGCTCCTTAACTAGGTAGCTAATCAGCTGCTCCTTTTGCCCTTGTATCTCAGAGCAGCAGTGAAGGCATACCACAAAAACCCAGCCCCAGGACTGCCTGTCATTTCACAGGTCATTACAGTCCCAGAGCAATGCTCTCAGCGACCCCAGGCTGAGGCACTCACAGGGCATTCAGAACACTATCAAGGCTGAGACAGAAGGAATGCGAAAGGCATAGGCCAGATATTCAGAGCCCTTTTGAAACCTGACTGCATTTTAAGAGTCTAAGTCCAAAACTTAGAAGTTCACATCACCACTTTTAGTTGTGCCTGCAGCCCTTTACAGGTAAGAAAGTACCTGCTCCTAATTGTACACAAAAGAGCTTGTGTCCAGGCAACGCTACATTTCTCAGGAGCAATCTCATAACTACACTCCAAAAGAAATCCCATACTTACTCTTTTCTGACCTCGATGGTCCACTGTGGTAATATACTTATCAATAAGTACAAAGCCAGAGGAAGAGGTGGTGTGCCCGCCCTCTCCTTTATCATTCTTTAGCACTGGTCACGGTGTTCACATCTGGCTGAATAGCTCTGGGTTTCAAAGTATTCTTTCCCCAAATGGGTTTGTGAGCCTCTTTGGGCAATATTCTCATTCCATTAAATAAGCCTTTTGTGAGCAGCCACGCATACCACCAGCAGGATTGCCCACCACTACAGCCTTTGATACCACAGTGCCTTATGTGTCAGCAAAATTAACTCTTGTTTCCACAGCATCCCACTCAAAACAGGCTCATATATTCTGTCCTCAGGTACCTATATTTCAGATGGAATAAGGCAAATACTAAACCAAGCAAATGGAGTCCACTTTGAATCATCTAGCATCCCTCAGGAAAACCTAATCTGACCCCAGAAAGCAGAGTATTATAGCTCAGAGGAAGGACAAAAAGAACATACTTCCGTAGAAGTAAGGCAAGTAAGCAGCAAACCTCTGCTTCTGTAAGTCAGCTTTGATTATTGAAACATTTCATATATGAACTTGATGCCTCCCAAGAATCCATCCCTACTGCAGAGCACAGGGCCATGAAGAGTCACCCAAGCTAGCAAGCCTGCCATTTCCAAATGGCAAAACAAACAGCAGACACACACAAGAAATGCCAGCTGCTGTTCTGGATGCAGGTGCTGGCAAAGCCAGCAGATCAAAGGCTCTACCTTTCCTAAGCTTGGAAGCTGTCAGAAAGCAACATCCTATCACTCCTTCCCCTGCTCGTGGATCTAGACAAGGCAGAACAATTTTTTTCAACCACAGGGAGAGCTACACCAGCATTCTCACAAAGACGTGAGAAGATTTCCTGCCTTGCCACCTGGTTTCTGACTGTATTCATGAAACCTAATCCCTCAAGCTGCTGTGCTGAGGAGCATGGGATTTGCGAAGGCTTTGAAGACCTCGGGCAGGTAATTCCTGAGGTAATTCTGAAAGCAAAACAAAGTGACAGTCTGCTTCCTGATCCGTTTTTCTAGGAAAATTACATTTTACGGCCAATTCTGTCCTTACACACTGACTATAAAATTAACTTATTAGCTGACTCAACTCCATTTTATGTGAAGGATTGAGAAGGATTGCCTCCAGCCCTCGTCCCTTTAACTCTAATTATCAAGTGTATACCAGATTAAATTCGGAATGAAGTAGCCGGGTCAGGCAATCTACTTAAAGTTTAATGGAAGTTAATGATTCATTGATCAAACTCATTTATGTCTAATTAAACCCTTCCTGCATTATAAAAGACAAGGGGGAAGTTTTATAATGCACCTCACTCCCCTTCTACACATGGTGGATTTGCTGCAGAACTCCATGGAAAATTCACATCATCTGCCTTCCGTTACTACATGGTTTGGCAGCAGCCCTGTAGATTTAAAAGTATAATTATATTGGATGACTTCAGCAAATGGATGGGGTTTACACAATACTGGCAAATACAATACCAGTATCCAGCTGCACACAGCCAAATTACAAACTGAGCTTGTACGCACCAGCACCAGCACAATGGTGGAGTCCAGGGAGCATAATAATAACCAGACCTGTGTGTGGATCCCAAGCGTGAGCCTCGCTGGAGTAAGGCAGCAGTGATACTAAGCCTGAGACAGGGAGAAAAGCTTCCTATTGTATGTGGGTGCACCTCAGTCTCTTCTCATGCTTCAAAACTGGCAAAGCAGCTGAGCATCCAAAGAGCGGCACAGGCTGTGTTCAGCATTCACATGTAGACAAGAGTGACAGACAACCCACTGCAACGCTCAGGATTCATTCCTTCCTCCATTGACTGTCCCCTCTTACTAAGCACTTTCTAGACATCATCTTGTATTTAAAGATGTGCTCACAGTACAATGCCCTTATTGAGGGGCTATCCACAAGAACATTACTTTTGGCATAATTTTTCAAAACAGTGTAATTAAACAGGAATACCATGGCCTACTTACATATTTATCATGTTGTTACATAGATTTTAAATTTATACCATTCATGTGAAGAGTAAAAAATTCTTTTTACAATCTCAGGCTGCCAGGGTACAGAAAGAGTGCTTTATTTTTTTTTTTTTATTTGAAATTATTGGTCCCTCACGTTTTAGATAGGACAATACAGTCTTTAAAATGATGCTTTTCAAACCTTTTTAGATGTATAGATCCATAAAATGGTATAGTGGTATAAATTACTCTTGAGAAGCAAAATTAAATGCACTGTAATGATTTTCCTTCTTCAGTAGTCTACATCCATATCACTCCTTAGGTGTCTTGACTAACACAATTAGTGTTAGCCTGGCAATTTGTTGAATAGTTTAAATGATTTTTGTGTTGGAGAAAGTGGTTTTCATGTGATGGCAGGATGCTCCTTTTTTTATCACCCATGTTATTCTAGTTCTATGGTATTTTGAAAATCTGTATGGATGTCTAATGATAACTTGTCAACCTATTCCTTCTGATTCTTGCTCATTAAGTCGCAGTGAAGTATATATTTCATTGTATTCAAAACTCCATTTCTACTGCATTCCTGATGGTCCAATATAGCTGTCCTTTGAGCAATCATGTATTTTCACTCACAGTGAAGATAATATGAATGGTTGCTTATATATTAAATGGTTACCAATTCCCGGTAAATATCTGACTTGTCCCAAAGAACCGTTTTGAACCTGACCAGTTGTAGTTCATGAAAGTCTATTAGGAGCAGCAGTAAGCTTTGGTCTTTTGTACTTTTTTGCCTGTAACTCTTTCCACCACCCTTTCCAGCCCTGGCACACCAGAAAAACATGGCATCGAGCACTCTGCTAAGTTGCAGATGAAACAGGCCTTCGGTAGCATTTCTTCTTGTTTCCAAAATGATTTGCCACATATATATAATGGTTTGATTTTTGACAACTTTCATTAACAAATCTTTAACAGTTTTAACTCAGTTTAACAGTGGTGAGTGGCTGTTGTTTTATGGCAGTAAGGCATGGCTCAATTTCTATTTTATAGTAAATTGCACAGACCAGCTATGAATACACTGAGGTCCATTATCTTAAATGGTACTGTTTGGCACTCCATTTCTGCCCAAATATTTAATTTCTTTATCCATAACAATTCCAAGAAGTCAGTCAGTTCCCAGAAGTCTACCGAGAATCCTGTTATAATGAGGCTGTTCGTATAATTTGCAGTGGAAAGGTTGTTTCCTATTTTTTTCCCGAGGTCTGTTGGGAACAGCTTGCATTTTCATTGTTTCCTTTTGCTATTTGGACTGCATTTAATTTAACTGCAATTAAATCAAATGGCAACTGCAATTTAATTTAGCTGTAATTGCAATTAATTCTATGATCTCTGAAAGACTTGGTCAAAGTTTGACTGGTATACAGCCCCTCTGGGTTTCCAGAGACAGGCTTTGATTCCAGACTGGTCATGCACACGCTTGGGGGTGGAAAAAAGGAGTTCTTGGTGAACTAGGCGTTGTGACCCAACCACCTGTATATGTGCCACCATATACACTCAAATCATCTTGATATTTCCAGCAATCTTGAAAGACAGATAGGGTTTATCCTAGTTGTCAGACCATTCAGGGAGAATGATGCACATGAATACTTGTAAATCTTTATTTTGTAGATTTTTTAACCAATTCTTTTCTTTTCCCTCACTCATACGAGTGTCTCACTCATAACTCTTTAACAACGTGAAAATTAGAGGGGAACCACACAAAAAAGTGGAAACAGGAATATATGACCAAGAATGAATGAGGAAGAAGCATAGCCCAGGAAAATAAAATTTAGAGGAATACACAAAACGAGTTACAGCTGGCAAGGAACATAAAAGGTTTCACGAAAAAGTTCACTGATTGCATCAGAAACACTTCTATATTTTTACTGAATATAAGAGAAAAAAATAGAAAAAATATGTGCATCATATACTTCGAAAAACAACAAATGACGTAAGACACAGATAAGACTGAAATAGTGACATTTCCATGCTTTTTTTAGAATGACACAATGGATAATAAAGGAGAGAGGAACACAGACCAGAATAAGGAAAGGACATCTTAAAAGTATGAAGGCAAGATAGATATTTTCAATATAGCTGGACCTGACGAAGCTCACCCTAAAGAACTTCAGGAACTGGTGAAAGACATCTTTAACAATTCAGAGGACAAAAGTGTCTCTGAGAAATAGAGAAAACCAAAGCAGCATCAGCAGTGTCTGTCTAAAACAATATTCTAATATGTATTAATCGAGTTTTTACCAGTGCTTAGGAAAATTCCAGCAAGAAATCATTAAATTATTGGTTACTATGACTGATAAGACAATAGGCTAATAAAAAGCAATAATAAAACAATGATAAAATATATTATGTCGGGTAAATTTGGTATACTTATTAGGATTACTGGCCTAAATGATAAGGACGAAGATGCAGATGTGACATTTATGTTATCTACCTAAGTTTTTTCACATACCTGCATGATCTTCTCACATCAGGAAAATACAATTCAAAAGAAATGTCAGTGCATGAATACCTGATTTTAAAACACACTCACATCCTAAGTCAGAATTTTCAGTCTCAAGATGGGATTTGGAGGGATCTGCAGTGAATCCAGTGCTAGTCAGTATTTTCAATAATGATTTAAAATGAAATAAAATTATATTTAAAGTATTTAGTCCAATCCCCTGCTGAAAAGGATTGTTGGCATCTCAGATATCAAGTCAGAACCTTTGAGAATCACAGAAACATTATCAAATCTTAACAAATCACAGAAATTATAAGAAAATTTAAATTGAAAGGGACCTCAAGAGACCCCTAGTCTAACTTTCTGCATATAGGATCAGACCAGGTTTCTCAAAAGGGTTTCCAAGGCCTGACTGGCCAAAAACAAGTATGGAGAGAGCAGAAACTGCAGTTACAACCTGCCAAAGGCAATCTGTTCCACTGTTCTCACTGTGAAAAGGTTTTTCCTTGTATTCAGGCTCAACTGTTCTTATTTGCACTCAAATCCATAGTCTGTCATCCTCCCATCTCTGTGAAGAGTCTGACTCTTGTCTTCTTGATGACCTCCTTACTGGTGTTGAGGGGGACCTGTCCCCCTCAGGTTTCCACAGTAATTCTCCCATTTAAATGTAGTTCTCCTTCCCCTCAATGCTTCCACACAATCTTAATAAGAAAAAATGTAATAAAAAGATAAGTGTTTAGATCTGGGAAGAAATAGTTAAATACACAAATACAAAATGAGAAATAATTAATGAAGCAGAAGTGGTTCAAATACTGACAGGCTGTTGCACTATCTTAATATATGCATTACATGTAACACATTCATCTGCTGTGCTTGGCACTTGTGAAGCTTTTGTTGGATGCACCCCAGAGTCCAGTCCTGGGAAAACAAAAAAAAAAAAGAGAGATGGAGAAGACAGTAGTGGAAATAACTTTGGATTTGGAAATCTGGTGACATTCCTTGTTGGGAAAGACGAAGACATTTTTTCTCTCTGGAGAGAGAGAGAGAAGGGGGTGAAAGAGAGAACTGTGAAAAAGAACATGGAAATAGAATTCCAGCCACTCAGTAGGTAAAAGTCTTTCTTCCCATACAAAGGAGCGGAAAGAGAGCAAAAATCCTCTGTGCTCACTGTGACCATGTCAAATAGAAATACTTGCAGTCAAAAAATATTAGCTCAGGGAGCAGGAAAGAACCTCTAACTACAATAATAATCAAGTGATAAATTAGGCTGCAAAGCAAGGCCACGGATTCTACATCACTACAGCCTTTCAACTAAGGTAGATAAATATTGTCAGCTCTGTGTCAGGTCAGAGAGGAGAAACAGACGATGTCTCAAAGTCTTTTCTACTCAAAGACAGAAAATTTCTTAACAAGTTTGATTTATGCCTCAGATAAACCCCTATTCTAAATAAAATCTAAGCAACAACGCTGCCTTATGAAACATTTGTGAGGTCTTAAGGTCATTAAAGGGAGCCAAAGAAACACTGGCTGTGAAAGTTGCAGTATGATGCTTATACAATGCGAATTTCCAGTGCATTTTTCCTTAGAATTTCATTGCAGTTCACAGCATCCGGTGGCATTGTTTTCTTGTTAACAGAACTTTAATTTGGCTTTGACTGAGTCTTCTTTTGCCTTATCTTCTCTAACCTAGATTATGCATTGATATTCAACAGTTTATCCATCATTTAGGGTTTTGGGGGTTGTAGAATGTTGTTGTATTAGTCTCTCTTTTTTTTTACATCTGGTGCTACTCAAAGCTTTACAAAGCCTTATGGTTTCTTGTTTATTCAGACGGTTGGTTTTCTGTTTTAAGTGCACTTGTATAACATTCATATAAAAAATTCTTATTCTTTGCATCGTAAGCTTCTTAAGTAAGAAAATCTTTATTTTCTTTCCAAGTTTGCAAGCTTTGGTAGGTCTTTTATCACAGTTTCTTCATATGACTTTGCATAAAAGTTTGTATTTCTGCAGACATCTACAGTATGGCACAGATGATGCTTGTTCGTAAAATATTTGCGCTTAAATGATACATCTTTTGTCCCGGTGGACTGGAATGCCAAACTCTACAAGAATGTCACTGAGATATTCTCCAGTTCCAAAACACCATACATATGGTAAACTTCCTGACTGAAGACAAATGAGGGACAGAATAATCAAGTAGGAACAGAGAATGGAGAAACAGTAAGGGCAAGAACATCCTAGGAGTACCACCTGCAGTTCCCACCAGGAGTTCCACCTGGAATTACTCAAACAGTTGGCCAGTCACGCTCTGGCGCCCAAAGTGCACTCCACCAACCAGAGCAACATTTACTACTTGAAAACCTCTTTCTACAGCTTACCTTACTCGGCTTACAAAGTTCATATATTTTATATCTTAATACTCACAAAAAAGTTCAACTTGTATAATTTGTTTTCATGTGATAACCTTAATGATGTCATTTTAGATGCTCTGTCACAGCATCTGAAAACGCATCTTTTCCATATCTTTTTCAATGCATTTCTGGCAAGGAGAAAAAGTGTTTTGGAGTACAGTTAAGGTCCCACATGAGACCTCATCTGCTACCAGAACGTGAAGTTTCTCTGGGAGCACAAAACCCTCTCCATCCATTAAAGCAAGATGCAACTGCCTTTATGGAACTATGTTAAAGTGACCCCTTCCCGTACTATAAGCTAAAGACTAATTGCTACACACATAACACTCTTTCACATTTATCTGCTATATTCTTCTGGGCAATGGTAGAAAAAAAAGGTAATCTTCATGTATTATATTTGTTTTTGTAAAAACCAGAGTTTCTGATAACTGTATCGGCAGAAAGTTAGTTTACTCTACTTTTGGAAACAATGTCCAGTATCTGACTATAAAATGATACAGTAAAAAAAAAAAAAGTGTATTTGGGGGCTTCATTCCTTGTCCTAAGTGTACTATTCTCTCTCATCAGGCTCTTTCTGAAAGGAATTATCTGAATGTTGACATTATCTGAGGACAGCAATAGTTTTTATCATCTTTGGATGCCTTTTCTAGGGTCCAACCTGAACTTTGCCTCAATAGTGGATACTCCTAAGCTACTTAGGAGCACAATAAACATAACTAAAAAAATAAGCTTTAAGTATAGCTTTAGCAAATAAAAAGCCACAGACACTCTCCAAAAGAACTGAACTATTAGAAAAAACCAGAAAATAAGCAAATTAAAAACCCCCAGCATTTACACATTGTAAAAAAGCTCATCTGAGAAGTTCACATGGACAGGAACAAAAGAGCAAAGTGGCAGAAGTACTGCTTTATCACTCCTTAAGTCTGACAGCAATTAATTTCAATCATTCTGAGCAATCAGGAGGACTTCAAAATAGTAAGGCTTCTCTTACTTCCCCTCTATATTAGATGATGTATAACAAAAACCTATCCCTTACCCTGTCAAGGTTTACTACCAACTAGAAAATGACAGAGACACAAGCACTTTGAGTGATTAAGAGAAACAGAGTAACAAGTGAGACAGTGGAAGAGAGTTGCTATTTCATGAACTTCACTGCTGAAAAGTAAAGTATCTATGAGATGCATATTTTCTAGCAGAACAATAGAAAAAATAAAACCAAAAAAAAGGCATGACAAACTGTAATCTGTAGCATAGGTTATCTTTGGAGTATGGCTGAATACGAGCCAAGTTGAATAACTGTATTTTAATTAAGGTTTAGAGCACAACACATAGGCAATGTTGAGTAAAATAAATACCAGTAATTTTAACAAGGCAGTATTGAAATGCAAAAATAATAAATATCCCTTAAAATATTATTTCTTTGAGGAAATTTAAGCAACTATGAAAATTCATAAACTATCACATTTAATAGAAATCAGCATGTTATTTCATGAACACTAGACCCAGCAAAGTCTGTCTTCCTACAGGTTGTATATATCCTACCCAGGCCATCACTTTCTACTCTCAATACCAAACTACACCTCCACTCTCCTACAAAACTTACATTGTAGATAGGAAGTTAGAGACTCCCATCCCTGTTTCAACAAAGCTTTGCAAAACCGACTAAAGAGTCCACCTGTTTCTAGGACCAGAAAAGCAGCAAAATTGCATAATCTGATTTCCTAGAAGAAACAGTATATAATTGAGAAGGTTCCTAAACTCTAACCCTTTATTGCTGTCTTCCTCCCTGAGTGACTGCAGTAGATCAAATATGCACCTTGACCAGTAAGGGAAGTAAGGCATGTACAGCACAATTACCAGTCCAGGGCTCAGCCTGGATCCTGTTGAACTTTGCTGGGCTGGGAGCCAGGAGCTGCTCTCATAGGAATGCCCTTGCTGCTCCTGCAGCCCAGCAGTCCTTGCCAACCACTGTCTTTTTTTCTAAACCACTGCCTTGTTGGCATACGCATTCCTTATAGAGGTTCTTGGACTTACAGATTCTTACCACTGTCAGACAAAAATTATGGTTTAAGTATATCACTATAGTTTCAGTTAACTCCTGCAGCTTTAGTGCCCAAATTTTAAAGTAGTACTATTACACCTCTATTGAAACCCCTTTTGAAAGATTTAGTGACACATAAGATTTTAATAAAATTAGCCTACTCTTTTGGGAGATCAATATCATCTGCAGTTCCTAAATTTCCAAAGTATTTTGAAGGATTCAATAGGTTTCAAGCAAAGGTGTTGTCACAATGAATAATCATCTATACATATTATGATTTTGAGACCATTAATATTGGCTATATGGATTTAAAAAATGGCTACTGAGTAATTAATAACCAGCTGTACTTTCTTATGACATTGTGAAGCTAAAGATGATATTAAGATCAGGTGGCTAAAATCCACAGAAAAAACACTAAATCACACATTACTTATGGCTGAATTCATCTTGTCCCTGTTCTATCTACAGCCACATAAACAAAGGCTAAAAGGACCAATCTGCCTTCCCACAAAGTTTCTGAGCTGGCAATTTGCTTTCATCAGATGTGTGAGCAACAGGTACAGGGGAGTGGACCCCTCCATGACACAAAAAACATAGATAGTAACAGCCAAAGACAAGCAAGTAACTATCAGCCTGCTGACTCCTTAATACTGAGCACTCTTTGTAATTCTCTTTAAAGACATGGTGTTTGTAGCTTTTACCATAGGAAAGGAAGAATAAAAGTTCTTGTGCAAATTTTCAGCAAAGCAAAACCACAGAATGGTCGAGACCTGGTTTTATTGCAGCCAAGCATCTAACACGCCCAGAAATATTGCAGCCAAATCAAAATCTCTTTCAAGAGATTGCAGCACGATGTACTGTTGTCATGAAGGTGTGGGTGTGAGAAGTGTGTGGCATACTAAGATGGAAAGCATACAGATAGAAAACACACTTCATGGAAAAGATTTGTCAGGGGAGATTAAGATAACTGGTTTTGACATTAAAAAGTAGGGTTTAAGTTGCAAGGCCCCACATGAATCCAGAATAAATTTTTCCTTTCTATGATACAACTGTGAGAAAACTTCCTTTCTTTTACAGTTGCAGCATCTTGGGAATGACTTTCAGTCTTTCTGGATAAACATTATTGAACAATATTCAAGTTTTGTTAGTTTTATTTTGTTCAATAAAGATTTCCTGCAAAAGTCTAGAGCATTTTCAAATCTTCAACACTAAGTATGAGCAATCATTAAATTACCATTACTTCTACAGTGAGTTTATGCCAGCTGTTTTTAGCTGGAGAACAGATTGCTATAAAGTCTCCTACAATGCTCTGAATCTTGAAAGTGAGCAGAAGGTAATCATTCTCACCTGTCCTTTCTATTCCCAGAGAAAAGGCTGGAGACAAGGGGAAATAGGAAAAAAAGAACTGCAGTAAGGAGAAGAAAAAATCTGTATACAGCTATCGAAAGGAGAAGGGAGAAATCAAGAGGCATTTGTCCAGTAAAATAAAGGATTCCTATGTAACTGATACTGGATAATATGACTGTAGGTGAAAAAAAAAGATACTAAGTTGTTAGTTTTATCAAAAAAATTCAGTTTCCAATTTGAAGGAAATTCTTCAAGAAAATGCCTACATTGTACATGACAATTCAGTGAACAGGTGCCCACCATCACCAATGGGATCAAATTAGTTTTAGAAATACTAGTCTTTTAAGAAGGAAGACCACTTCTGATAATGTGGATTTATTTACACACACACAAATACACACTTCCCAAACAGGTCCATATAGGACTCGAAATGCCTGAGCTACAGGCCGCAGTATGTGAGTGCAGGACGGCCACTGCAGACATAACAGGCTAACTCACCCTGTCCTCATGGATTTACTACTCACAAACCCCAGCAAAATAGAAAACGCCGACTTGTGTCTTGTCATGTCGTGATTTAGGAATGGCGCTCCCCAGTTTAGTGCCTCTCCCTTCCCACGCTTCCTCCCAGACTCCACCAAACCAGATGCCAGTCTCTTGCTCCTCTCCTACTCCCCTTCCCCTTTCCCTTCCTGCTTTGGGGATGGAGTTGAGAATTGGAAGCACAAAAAGGTATTACAGGCTGAGATAAGAACAGCTAATTTACTGGAAACCGCAGTGAGATAAGAAAATGAGCAGTAACAGCTATAATATTAATCACAAAATGCATAAGTCAAAGAAATGATTTACACATAAAACCCACGACAAAAATAAACTGGCTCCTCCCCACCACACCATACTTTCTTCTGACCAGGAAAGGAATGCCTTCCTTCCAGAAAGCCAGAGAAAGAGTCCCTTTCCCCCACCACTTGCAATGGCATAGGATGGTATAGAATAACATTATGGTCTTGGCTATGCCCACATGTCACAGCGCACTGCAACCTAGGACAAATTGTAAAAGGAAATTAGGATTCCTGGGCTCAAGCAATCTGGTGGGCTCAGCCTCCCTGTCACCTGGAACCAGAGGTGGGCACCGCCACACCCAGCTACTGTAAAAAAATTAACTCTGTCCTGGCCAGAACTAGGACACCAACAAAACAAGCTCCCTCAGTGGTAGGAAGCACTTAAGCTAGAATAACAAGAGCAGGGCACACAGACAGGAGAAGAAAAAGTGCCTTGAGGTACTGGGACAAAAAAGAGCCATAATAAAGCTTTCTATATTTTGTAAAATCAAAGTGTAACAATCCATCGATATCACTGATTGATTGGAGTTAAGTCAAAACTTACATTACAGCATGGAGTTTTCATTAGGTGTCTACATTTCTGTTCCACTAGGAAGGGTGAATCTGCATTATTAATCCTGAAATTATAGCTCAAATATTATTCTTGTCACTTTCTTAACACTATGCTTGTCACTCTCTTCAGACCTGAAGCACTAATTTTCCACATCAAAAATTTAGTAGATGATGCATTACTGGAAAAGATGAAAGAATAACTTGCATTAAAGAAAACAATACTTTAATAAGCTTTTAATGTTAATTAGTCAAGAGTACTTTTAAGCTGTCATATAAGATCTGTATCTGCTTACTCTCTGAGTAACTGGGGTTTGTTGTTCATTGTTGTTGTTAAAGAAACAGAAAAAAATACCTATCATTCTCTTACTGCAAGTAGAAAGTTTTAGCACGCATACATGGGACACTCCCAACCTTAAACCCCCAAATTTCCTTCATAAGTATACCTTTAATCATATAAACCAACTGTATTCAGAATAATAACATAGCTTAGAATTACTGTGGGTAATAATGACAAATTGTTCTTGTTATTTGAGGCCTTTTGACTATTGTAATAACCCACAAAGCTTGGTCTTTTTCCATGTTGACTGAGAAACCTTGTTTAAGGTGGAAAGGATAGGTCAAACAGGTGAAACTGATGGGTGCTTTCCTTCGTTTTCAATCCATACACATAATTTCATGACTTAGTGGCCACATGCCATACACTTAGAATCAGCACAGCCTTAGTACTGTTCAGAAAGGATCTGACCTACAAATATAATAGATACAGTTGTCATAGGCTTCATAGCATTAGCTAGAAATACTGAACAATAAAATGTAGAACTTTACTGTACATGTTCAAAGAAAAATCCAAAAATCAATGTAAAAAATCCAATAAAATTACTTTTAGGTTATAACATTTTTCACAGCAGAATGAAAACAAAACAAAAACACAGCCAATTATTCTTGTGAATTATCATCTGCAGACAATAAATTGATAAGGAGGCCCCATCATAGGAAAAGCTGGCTGGATCTTTTTTAAAGGTGTCGAAAGAGAATGACAAGAGCTTGCTTTGTTTTTTACAGTTCTATCTGTATCGCCCAAGTTTTGCAGCCTCCCTCCATCCCCCATCGATGAATGTTGTTTAATTTAGTCCATTTAAAAGGTAGGTTGAGCCATTTTCACAATGACTTATACAAAGCCATTTTCCTGTTTTATTAGTCACATTAGCATTCTATTGCCCTTTAAATGTCACAAGTTCAAGAGCATAGCTGTACATATCCTGGAAATATTCCTGTTTTGTGTAATAAAACAGAAAGCTACAATTTCCTGGGACAGATAAGGTGACAAAAAAAAAAAAAGAGAGAAACAAACAGGGCATAATAGTACAGAGTAAAACAACAACCAGTATGACAAGATTGTTTTCAAGTGAAGGAAGAGCAGGAGAGTTACAGAGAGCACAGATTTAGAAAGGCTTGCTTGCATTGTCTCTATCAAAACACGTGAAACAGCTGATGAACCCACCATTTGCTATAACTCGCAGAAAAGAAGAAAAATGGCACTGCACTCACCCCCTGACATATTCCTTAATCTTTTAGGGACCTTTGAAAAGCCACATCGTACATTGCAAGTACTCTCATTTATTAGTGTTGTTTTATTTGAAAGCATAAACCTGCAAAATTCCCCCACTGTATGGTATCTAACCTAAAACATTTACAGGTTTATCAAGGGCAACATGAAAACCCCAACTGGTTGGAAGGAGTTATTGGAAATCAAATGAATTTTGAAGTCTGCAGGATCTGATCTACCATCTTCTGTCAAAGGCAGGTTAGTGCTTAGAACAGGGTGCACATGTCTTGAAAATATCACCTGAGTCACCAAGTCCAGTTACCCCCAGAGGAAAGCAAAGTACAACAATTTTTTCCAGAACTGCCATAAAAACATCTTCCCTACGTGTTACCAGAGCCCACACTACACTACCCACCACCTCCTGGCAAATACAAGGCTCAGTATTGTGGCTTTTAAATGTCTACTGCAATGTGCCACAAGAAGACCTAACTCTATTTCTGTTACCAAGTGTCACAGGTCCCTAAAATTGCAAATAACTTGCTAGATAAATTAGCGTAAGAGGAAAGTGTGCCACATGGTACAAAGGAGAGCAAACTCTTCCTCTCCTCTGCCTTCACTCCACTCCAGAAATCCTTGCCAAGCTCATTAAGGAGAAAACAACATACACCCACAAGGATGCACATAATATGAGGACTTACACATCTACATAGCCACTCAGCAGGTATATTTTTAAGCTTTGTGCATATCATGTTTTAACCTCAGCTGTCAATTAAGCACCACGCAACCACTCACTCACTGCTCCATCCTGCTGGTGGGGGAGAGAATCAGAAGAGTGAAGTGAGAAAATTTGCGGACTGAGATAAAGACCTACTGTTTAGTAGGTAAAGCAAAAGCTGCATGCACACAAGCAAGGAAAAACAAGGAATTCATTCATCACTTTACATGGACAGGCAGGTGTCTATCCACCCCCATGAGAGCAGAGATCCATCACATGTAGCAGTGACTTGGGAAGACGAACTCTGTGACTCCAACATGTACCCCTTTCCTACTTCTTTCCCAGATTTATATGCAGAGCATAATGCCATATAATATGGGATATCCCTGTGGTCAGTAGGGGACAGGTGTCCCAGCCGTGTCCCCTCACAACACCTTGTGCACCTCCAGACCGCTCACTGGTTGGGTGGGATAAAAAGAAAAGGCCTTGTCTTTGTGTAAGCGCTGCTCAGCAATAACAAAAACATCCCTGTGCTATCAGCACTGTTTTCGGCACAAATTCAAACCATATCCTCATACCAGCACTGTGAAGAAAATTATCTCTACCCCAGCCAAATCCAGCATAGTACATTACAACCATGCCATGGCACCTGAACCAAGTCCACAACAATAAATACCTGGAAGCTTCAGTGCTCTGCATGGTCCATTGTGCAGGGTGTCACAGACTCTGGTGGTTCCATGGTGGGCTCCCCATAGGGGTCTGTTGAGGCAGTGCCTAGTCCTGTGATGCAGCCCCTCATCCAGCGAAAATAGGTTTCCTGGTATGCTTGGTCTTGTCAAAAGCCCTGAGAGCCAAAACCTCAAAGGCAGCACTGGTGCAGCCTCTGTGTTGCCCAAACAGGGCTGTACACATGGACCTTCTGCTGTGGAAACTTCACCTGGCAGCTCTCCAAGAGGTGGGAGGCACATGGGATAAAGGAATGAGGAGAACTGCCACATTACAGGTGCTTGGAAATCCTATACCTATGGATGTAGCTGCCTGCTCCAGCACAACATATGTAGTATCTGCTGTCAGGTCCAGAGGGAAACAAGCAAGTTACTTACAATCTGAAGATCCAGTTATGGCTCTGGCAGCACAGGAAAGCCAGCAAAGTAAAGGGCAGTACCTTCTGCTCCCAGCAATAATATCTACTCAAATGAAGGTAGGAGTTTGTAGTACTTGCTTAGTATTCCTGTCTGGTCTTCCAGCTGGCAGGTTGTCGCCATACTCCTGAGGGACTCGGAAGGGCCCCAGCAAGCAGCACCAGGGACCCAGTTGTGTGGCACCGCCCAGATGCTATGAGACACTGCCAAGATTTTATGCACAGCAAAGTTCTACATATGACAACAGGCAAAGGAGGAACTCATCTGCTGTTGCTGCTGAAGGCCGTCAACACCAGCTGCCCATGTAGAAGGCACAATACACAAGATGAGTGATGCTTAAACAGAAAGCTGTTGATAAGAAAGTAAAGGCTGCAGACAGCTGCATAAGAATGCTGAGGCACAGAGATCTTTGCCTGACAAAGCCAACTTAGCATGTCCCAGGAGGATGAGTAAGAAAGTCACTCAGGAAAAGAGTTTTGTCTAACCCAGCAGGTGCTCAAACCAACATGTCTAAATTTGGCCCTGGGAACAACAGTCTCAACATTGTATTTAAGCAGTCAAGTGAGCAAACAATCCGGAATCTATTGAATATCATCTTGTCACAATAAATGATGGAGTAGTTCAGGGTTGAGAAACACAGCTGCCAGTCATGTCTTCTGTTTTAGACTATCCTGATCCATTCTTGGTTTGTATATAGCACAGAGCACCCTAATGACTCCAGCACAATTCTGAACAAAGACTTGAGCTCAGGTCTCTTACACATGCTTTCTTCCTATGAATGTTTCAACTCCATCACAGTAAAAAATATTATGCAAATGTCTTCTAAGAAATTATAAATATTTTCATGCACGGTACCCGTTGAAAAGTTCACTCCCTTTCCTTGAAGCTGTGATTGCTCCACCCTTGAAGTCTGTGAGGTCTGCAACCAGATTATTGAAAATACTCCAAGGAACTGTTAAAACCACTCATGAGATACAGTGCAGTAACTCTGGTTAAAGTTGACTGTGCTTCAGGATCAGACAGCCCTCACAATTCATCCTCTGTGATAGACACAGATTGATTTCTTTGAGAGAGAAACTCCTTGCTTTGAGCTAACACACAAATCCCACACCTTTCATAGAATCATAGAATTTTTTAGGTTGGAAAAGACCTCTAAAAAGTTATCGAGTACAAATGTAAACCTAGCACTGCCAAGTTCACTACTAACCCATGTCTCTAAATACCACACCAACACACTTTTAAATCCCTCCAGAGATGGTGACTCTAACACTTCTCTGGGTAGCCTGTTAAAATGCTGGACAACCCTTTTGGTGAGGAAACTGGGCCTAATCACCTGGTTGTTCTGTACATGCTCCATGATGGCACTCAAGATATTTACT
Source organism: Rhagologus leucostigma (assembly GCA_013397725.1). NCBI lineage: Eukaryota > Metazoa > Chordata > Aves > Passeriformes > Rhagologus > Rhagologus leucostigma. The sequence continues at coordinate 836,336 of VZTD01005887.1, forward strand.
CCATGACCTTCCTTGGCACCAAGGTCAGGCTGACAGGCCTATAGCTCCCAGATCCCCCTTCTGGCCCTCCTTGTAGATGGAAATCACATTTGCTAACTTCCAGTCAACTGGGACCTCCCTGGTTAGTAAGGACTGCTGGTAAATGACTGAAGACAGCTCATTGCATCCTAGAGTGTCTTCCTGCAAGTTGTGTTGACATTTCTTCCCTCCTTTTTGTTTCAAAATCCAGGGAGATGAATTTAGGTAGAACAGCATTCAAGTGTTTTTCCAAGCTAGATAAATCATGCATCATTTATGCCGCATAACATGCTATGCAATGTCCACCATCAAGTTCCAGAAAGATATTGTTCAACTTACCCACTTATGCATTCTCAGGAGAATAGGATTAAACATTTCTGACAAAAACTTTTACCTCCCTCCTTTACAGTAAACATGATTCTTCTTTTTTGGGATAAAAAAGCTATTTTAAGTTCTTCAATGCTGAAGTACTGTAGGAAAGCCAACAATAAGGGATATACTTGATTCTTCCGTATTTTCAAAAAGTTGTGTTTGAATCACACTAAGATTACTCATGATGCTTTAACTCAGTCATGTTTTCCTGAATTTTTGCTTTTGTTGGTCTGTCCTTATAAAGGAAAAGGTCCAAACTGTGGAAGTTTCTGATATTTGTATTCTACTGCTGTAATGCAGAAATGGTCCTACGAACTCAGGGTAGATACTCGTCTGGTCCACGCGGCTAGAGAAGAAGGTAAAATCAGAGAAAGCATGGCTAGTGTTCCCTAAAACATGTCCCCAGACCCCTGCAATTAGGAAAGAAGCAATATCCTTTCTGGAGATAAACATTTTCAGCTCTCAAGTTGCGTAGAAACATCATACCCAAGTATAAACAGTGTGGTTACTATGTCTGCTTGTCTTCTTTAATAAATTTTGATCTGCATTTTCTGTTCTACTTAATGTATACTTTCACCACTCCCTATCCTCTTCCTGCAAGGAAATCAAGGTCACTTTTAATCCTCTTTGTTCAATACCTGTTCTGAGCTGTTCCCAAGAAATAGAGGACTTTTGCAGAGACCTTTAGGTTTCTGTGCCAGTACCAACCCTACTTCACAATCAGCCTCCTAACCTGCTTCTTCCTATGGGCCAGATCAAATCTTGGAATAATTTCAGAGTTTCAGGTCTGTCTCTAAATGCATCTCTTTCTCCCCCATTCTTCTCCATCTCTTCACCCAGCATTAGCCCCTTATGCAAGGAGAAGTTTGGAAAGAAGACTAAATTAGGGAAAAAGCTTTCTCTGGTCCTTACCTCCCCTACTTGCCAAGCAAAGAAAGAAAGGCTGGTGCTCCAAACATAGTACTTGACTACCTATCAGATGCGAAGAGTACCAAAGAGCCTGGTAAAAACATAGTAATTCAACATTAACCCAAGGAGTGGGTTAGTTATGTTGTCTAGACTTTTGCAATTGAAAGTCATCACCAAAATAAAAGCTTATCTTCAAAACTTTCATTACTTCTCACTCAAAATTTAAAAAGCAAGTCAGGAACCCATTTTCTTCTACCTACTTGATATTTTCTATTCAGAAGTGTAACAGAAAACGCTCACTGTTACTGGAAACATTAGAAGATCTCAGTGTCTCTGTTTCCATACCACCACTGCCAGATTCTGCAGCAGTGGCATCACTCTTTCCTTCTGAAGAACAAAAGCATAATCCCTGAATTGCATGTGCTCTTTGACTTTTGTGGCTCCCAGGGACTTTGAGGGGGTTTAGATGCCTACAGCCCATGACAGAGTGCAAGGCTGGGATACAGCATTAGAAGCAGTAAGCCATCACCCTTTCATAGCACAGCTGGAGCAGGCTGCTGTGAGGAAAAGGCAGCAATTTCATTGCTTGCTCTTTACCCTACAAGAATCACATTCAATCTTCCAAAAAGGAAGACAGAAGGGCCTACATGTGACCCTAATATTTTCCAGCTGGCCATGAAGCTGAATAGAAATGTCAAAATAAAATCTACTTTTCCCGTAGCTGAGCAATAAAGACACTTACGCATCACAACCTGGAGCTGAAGACATGATTTTCCTGGAACGGGATATTTTGCTGATCTGAATCTCTCCTCCGGAATCGGCAACATTTCTGCTAATAAGAGACAGACCCAGACTGAGTCTTGTGTCACCATTGGGGTAGACTGGGAGATGAGAAAAAAGGCAGGGGAAAAAATCTCAGCTTTTAAAAACCAAGCTCTAATCTGAATCTTCTGTGTTTATGAAAAGAGCCAGTGAAAGCTGATGCACCCACTAAGAAGGCAAGCATTGTCATCACTGACCTTAGTGGGTGATTTGTGCGTGCCTGTTGCAACACAGCCCTCTATACTGCTCACTGGCAGGAGAAAGACTGTACATCATCATCTTTAGTGGCAGATTTAGTGGAATTTTAAAGGCTGTAAGGGAGAACTTCATGGGGAAGGAGGGGGAATTTGCTCCTCTCCCCTACCTTGCTCAGAAACTAGGAGGTGCAGCCTCAGGAGCTGGCTCTGATTGGTAGTGGAATGTCTAGATATAACTAGGTCCTGTGTACACTCCTGTCCTTGAATGGATGTAATGTCAGCTGTGATCATGGGCTTATTATGCCAAACATATCAAGATGTCCTGCAAAACAGGGTTTTTTGATTTACTGACACAACATGAGGAGAGTGCTTGTTCTTCAATAACGGTGGCCTGCAATTCAGAATCTGCAGTCCTCAGGCAGAGTCAGAACTCTGTCTCCTCATTTGCACATTGCAAAGCAACTAGGAAGAAAGATAATTAGGACCTCCCTGCCTCCTCTTACTTCCTGCAGAGAAAGTCCCAAGCAAGATTCCTACAAAACTGAGTGAGCACCACACAAGCAGAGCTGCAGTGAGTTTACAATCAGTGATTGTTCCCTGACATGATGACTTTGGGGGAAGGGTCTATCATCCACATAGTAAGTTACAAAAATCCTTCCAGCAACAGCCAGCACCTTGATTGTTTGCCATGGCTGAAGGCATAAAAAGGACAAAGCTTACATCCACTGTGCCCTGAGCATAGAGTAATGAAGAAACACGTCAATAGGATCATACATGCTTGCTGTTGCTGCAGTTACAAGCTCTCCATAATATTGCCATACATTTGCCTCTTTGCAGAGACCACTTGGTAGGTTTCTCAAAGCTCAGACAATGTTTAATGTCAGAAGCCTTGGGCATATGTGGGAATTCCTTTAAAGCCTTTTATGAAAGAATATAAAAGGCGGGAAAAAAGCAAATTTACCTTTGAAAACTGTTTTCTGACTTTGTAGGAAAATACTTTCTTGTAGGCTTTACTAAACACAATATCAAGTAAGAGTCATGCCATGTGTATCTGTGAAGCAGGGTATGGCAGAGAAGACACAAAAAAATATTGTATAGAAATATTTTTTTGTATATAAATTGTTAATTTTCATCACTGGCATACAAAAGGTAAAGGTAACAAAGAGGAGAGGAGAAGTTGACATAAAATATATTTTTTTGAGTATTTGGTATGTCTAATTTAAAAGATTTCAACATCAGAGAGATGTATAAAATTAACAGCAAGAGAAAATTGTCTCCAATTTTCTTAGTGACACCAGACTGCTTGAAATATAGAGGTCAGTTATAACTGATAGACACTTATTTCTTTTAATATGATAAAATAAACCCCACACATTTTTAAAATCTACATTTCATAAAGTCAGAACAAATCAAAATGAGCTCTTGTTGCCTTCCATCAGCTTTTCCCAACCCAATATTTCTTTATGCTCCCTTTTTTCATATATCTGCTTCTTTTTTTTCCCATAAGAAATCAAAATTGATAGATTAAAATAGCCTGTCTATTTGAATTCTTTAAAAGTAATTGAAGTTTCAAGGAGTCAAGCTAAGGATATAAACACATCTCAAAATCATGACCAGTCTATTTTTTTCAATATTAAACCCATATATTCAAACTCCTTCACATGACTAAGATGTGAATCCAAAATCTTGTTATGCATGGTCCTACACACTAAGGAGCAGAAGGAGATTGAGTGGCAATTTCTGTACAAGAGTTCCAGAAGTCTCACTGCACAACACAGTTGTTACTCTTGAAATTCTTTAAAGTGCGTTGCAGTGAAGACAGAAGCTGCTGGTCCTTGTTATATCTTATTACTCATTCAACTCATATAAAAATACACTTTCACAAATCCTTGTATGAAGTTCATTCAGAGGAATATTTTCACTTGTAGTCACATGAGCATCTTTCTCTTTCCACTCCTTCTATTTTAGGCCTCGATTTTATCAAAAAATTCAGAGGAAACAGAAATCTGACCAGCCCCAGCTACAAATATACCCCAGAATTTAAATGTCAATAGATCCCTCTCCAGAACCTAGTTAATAAGAAGCACATTTAAATTCACTAAATTCAGTGGAAGGTTACTTTTAGGTGAGACCAGCCCCTCCAAGTACTGGGGCAGAGTTGTAAGCTAGTTGAAAGACAGAGTTACCGAACTGTTTCTTCTCGTATGACATCAAATTGGATTATACTACTAAACCTGCATTTAAAACTATGTTACATCTCATGTAAAAGTTGTAATAATTTACTGTTTCACAGAAAAAAAGTTAAAGTCTCATAAAACAGCTCTGCAAGGTATATTCAGGGCAATAAGATTTTGAATAAAGGATGACATCTAGGCCTAAATAACATCCAGCAACTAAAAAAGTGCAGATTGTCCAGACACAGTGCAGACTAGAATACACAGCTATAGTGCTGCCATAAATACAACAATCAAAACAGAGCCTTCAAAGGCAGTCCTCTCCACAAGGAATTGTCTCACTGGGAACGATGAGATTAAAAATGCAAACAAAAAATGCTACTCCTGTGATGCAAACTCATATAATCCAAATAATACAGTTGTCCAAGAGCCTATCTAAATCAGAGCCAAATCGCATGCTGGGGAGACATCCAGAAAAAATAGAAGATTGTATTTTGAACTACAAGCATGCTATTTGCCACCAGTGTGTCACACCAGCTTTTAATTTGTGTTGATTATAGCATTGTTTGTGATGCATGCATGATGGAGAACATTTTATTCTGTAAGTTACAAACTCAACATGAAATATTTTATCCTGATTTCTCCAAGATAAAAGTCAAGACTTTCTGCTAGGTCAGTCTTTTACACTGAAAATTCTGCTACCATGAGCTTTTGGAAAAACAAAAAGAACAAGAAACAAAAAAAATCAGACACACAATGACAACTAACAAAATCCCCCAAATCTGGCCAGTGCTGCAGTTTCACAAAGTTCAGTCGCTGAAGAGGCTTTTTGTAGGTTGAGCCTTAACTTAAATCTGACCTCGAATTTTGATTATCTGAAAGTAAGCTTAATATCCTATCACACTAAAACACACTCAAGTTCGATATTAAATTCTCTTATTTTAATTAAATTGTTATTCTGCAGAAAGTCCTTGAACAGAAAAAAGGAAAAAGCAAAAATCTGTGCATGAAAGGTGTTAAAAAGTAAATGTTCCAAGGGCAGATTAAAAGTCTGTTCTAAAAACAAGCAAATAACAACATTTTAACTTAAGTAGCTTGACCCAAGTAGCCCTACAATTAGAGAATATATCAGCTTTTCAGGAAAGATGTCTCATGTTGTGAAATTTTGCCCATTATTCAAAAAAGTTGACACCACACAAAGATGGTGCCTGAAGGAATAATTTGCAAAGATGTCAGGCACTAGTGATTTGGATCACCAGCTGGAAAGCTGACCCTCATTAGTGTCCCTCTCTTCACTACTCCAAATTCTGATAACCTGGTCTGCATGTTTCAGAAATTGTCTGAAGCCTTTGGGTCCTCAGGGATAATGTTTTATCCATCCGCAGCTGATTTAAGACCCATGTATAGACAGATATTTTAATACAGCTACCTCCTCCAGAAGAGAAAGCACAACTTTTTGAGGTAGCTAATGTAATTAAGGAGTGGTAAAGCCTAAAAAGGTTACTTTTCCTGACCTTTCCTGTGAGTCTAAGTGTCTTAATGGATTCACAAACCATGGCAGGCTGGATATAAACACTTAATGCCAGATCCCTTTAAAATCACAATTGGAAACATTTTCCCAGACTTACTGAAGAATTTACTAATGGTACAAAGAGCAGGAAAAAAGAAAGAAAAGGAATAAGAAAAAAAAAGCATAGGAAAAGAAAATCATGTAATAGATTGGTAACTCAACTAAGTGATTAAGAAGAGATCTGGCTAGTTAAACCATAGGCAGCTATAAAAGCTGCAGGGAAGGGGGACTGATGGAGGGACAAAAGAATTGACAAAAATGAAGAGGGATGGTACTTTAAAAAGAAAACCAAGTTGGAAATATAGAATAGTGAATTTCCATATGGACATACTAGGTGCAAATCTGGCTTCCCTGAGATTGAAGGATAACTGAGCTGGTAATTTGGTACGTAATGCTGAGTTAAGGTTTGGAATTACGTACAAAATGACATTAATTTTAACAATCTTACACCTGAAACTGAGCTATAACTATCAGTCCTTCTCTGTAATGGGCACCTAAGAAATACATAGTTCTTTCTGTCCAGAAATAGCTCTCACACAGTTAACCTTGTAGTCCCACCCTCCTCATTAAGCTATTTGACCACCAGAAACCACTCAGTCTGAAGACTACCCATCTAGCAGTCTGAATAAGGACTACTGGTACTTTTTTATGGCAAAAGGTACTGTTCAAGATGAAAGGTTTGGGACATCCTTTTAAAGGGAAAAAAATAAATATATAAAATTATTATTTAGGAAATTAGAATTCTGGCATAGACTCTGAGTTAATACTATGACCTTCAATAATGTATATTACGGTAAAGAAAAGGAAATAAAAAAGTGAGAGTGTATATTGAATTGGTGGTTTCACTATTTGATTTCACTAATTACATTGCCTCATTCTTAGTAAGTTTTGTGCACAGTTATAATTGTCAAGTGAAATTAATTCACAGATTTCTTTCACCTCTAGGGTTTACGCCATGTCCTTGCTGACACAATTATTTTCATAGTGTGTTGCTTTACTTGCATGGCTGTTGTTATATATGTCCCTTGCAAACTACAGACAGCATCATTCTCTATATTATTAAAAAAAATAAAGTATAATAAAAAGCCTAAACATCCTAGAATTGTAGACAAAATGTCCACATTCAGCTTAATGCTTATAAGGTTTCTTGCAGCAGTGAAATATGTCTGAGGCCTGGCAGGGGTGATTTTTAATACAGAGCCAATTGTTAGCAAGAGTTCAATAAAACAGTCAAGCTTTCCTTTTCCAAGGCAGGATCATAAAATATGCCAACACTGAATAAGCAGAGATAGAGAGCAGATCAAGGGCTAAATTTCTCAGCCAGTACCATACAGTTTGGAGGTGTCAGCTCACCTTGGCTGAAAATATAGTTTAGATTTTAAAGACAAAAATTCTCTAACTTGGCAAATTTGCAGGCCCTGATCAGCAATGTCAACGGAAAGCCATCAGCTGGCAATATGAAAGACAACACTCCACGTTATATTTGTCAAAAGCATCCTTGAGAAGTTCTGCTACCAGTAGTAATTCCATAAAACTCTGTAGCTCTGTGTTATGTATCAGGGAGACTGATCTTCCTGAGTATTCCTAAGGACTTAACAAGCATATGGCTGTAGAATGTAATGATGAATTAGGAGCTTCCTGACCTACACAGACCTCTACATCCCTGCTGACCCTAAAACAGCAATAACAAACAAAAAACTTTGTATCAGTCAACAGATCTCCTGAAATTTCCCTTGCCATTACCCATACCAAACAGCAGAGCACTAAATGATTTATCTGCACCTGGTAAGACAACAGCCACACCTGACCCTCTGACTGAAAAACAGATTGCTCATTACGGCAACTGTATGAAAAGAGAATTATTGTTCCAGGGTGCCAGACCTGAATGTCCCACAGCAATGATGGCTTGCAGTTTCCCAGCAGTGATTGTCAGTGCACACAGGCTAGTCTGCAAAGAGTAAGTTCAAAATCAGAGACCTCTCCCAGGAACCAAATGACAGTGAGACTTCTAATTTTTTTCACTCTTCTGTCCGAAGCAATTCGTTTTATCTGCAGACAAGGATGAAGCTCTTAACTCATGAAGATTACTTAAAACATCTTGCATATGGAGTTAAACTTGGTTTGAAAATCACATCCAATAATTTTAGTAGCAAGTGTATCTACCCTTGCTGAATCAAAAGTTATCCAATCAAACGCAGATGAAGCAATATTTTGGTAAAGTATGGATCCAGAGCACTAGATGCATGCTTTAATAAGGAATAAAAAAGTAAAAACCGACCCAGGGTTGTCTCTTTTTATGTTTGTCTCTTTATTCCTGTAGTAAGTCCAGCTAGGATGGAGTTAACTTTCTGCGTAGCAGCCCATATAGTGTTGTGTTTTCACTTGTGACTAGAACAGTGTGGATAACACACCAATGCTTTGGCTACTGCTACACAGCTCTTACACAGCATTCAAGGCCGTCTGTCCAGCCCCATACATGCCTTCAAAGGCTTCTCAAAACCGAACAGGTTGGGAGAGGACACAGCTGGGATCTCTGACCCGAAGATTAACCCACCATGGTCTTTTCTGGCATCCAATGTATGTGCCCAATTCCGAAGAGATAATGTTAAAAAAGGTCACGGTTTTATGCAATCTGGAAACAAAACATATATAGATTGATATGCTGGTTTGGGCTAGAGTGGAGTTAATTTTCTTTAAAGTAGCTGATAAGGAGAACTATCCTTCTCTTTTCTAACAGCGGGAACAGCATCTCTGATCTATACAGGCAAAACCCACGCCATTTTGTGATTCTATGAACTCAGGAATGAATTATTTTGTCAGAAAGAAACTGCAAGCTATACAGCAATCAAATACAGTTGTAACCTGAGAAGTGACTTTAAGGTAACATTATGGAGGTTTGTGTATAACACGCCTTGTTTATTGCATGCCCTATTTCCTCAGCTGTTTACTCTGTCACACCTGAAATGCACTTTGGGATCCCTACCAGATTCCCATCCATTCAATAAGGAATGCTCTGCCCACTATGGCTTCCTCTGGGGATTGTGTTCCTACCTTGACACTTGGTGTGGATGCAGGTGATTCTCATGGGGCTAAGTTGGCTTTGCTTAATTAGCTGTTAAATCAATAAAGTTGTTGTATGAACTGGGGCTCCAGAAAATTTCCCCATTATTTAGATCTGTATATTCAGGAGTGGATTTTTTCTTTGTTTTAAATTAAGTAGATATTTTAACATGCTTCACTGTTTCAATAACACAATGCTAACACATTGCTTTCAAGACACACACATCTCTGCTTGCAACATACTTGACTCTAAAAACTATTATACTGTGGTGTTTGAGAATTAGAGCGCTAGAATTTGTTATTTAAGTACCTGTGATGGACAGTTACTCTTTTACCTCACAAATGTGAAAACTCACTTAAGAACACTCAGCTCAGCATAACTTTAAGCATAAATCATTAGAAGGAGTTGACCTAGATGCTCCTCCATAATATGGTTGTTTTTCCACGATGGTGTCTGCACATTTAAACCCTGGCTGTAGTGTTGTTGAATATAAGGGATATAATTAATAAAGGCAGAAGTATGGAAGGAAATTAAGACGAAGAGATAAAAGGTTAATGTTCTTCGTGGAAGAAACACTCTTTGCTTCACATTGAAAACTCAGAGAAAGAATAACCAACAACAACATTATATGTCTCAAAATATCATGAAGTAAAGAGCATTGAAAATTAATCTGATATTAACAATTTTCTACTCAAAAACATTAAAACTTTTTACTTTCGTGTGTTCATTGCCCTCCTCAGGCTTATCCTGACTGCCTTTACTAACTAGGTAAAAAGAGCTGTAGTAGCTCTTTCACTAACATTTGACTTCTTATTTACACTTATTCCTCTTCAGACTTACATGACTTTGTTTAGCTTTTATAAACAAGCAAAAGCCTGCAAAGCATCAGCAGCTTTAAAAACAAACTGATAATTGCACAAAGCAATTCAAAATAGCATTTCCTGATAGAAGAAAGAATCTCTTGTCCTATCAAAGGCTAATATTGGAGCATTACCTCTTTCACTTGCTCAGTCGAAACATCCAATCCAAATATTTTCCTTTCTTCTTTCCAAATATTTTCCTTAACTTTCCTCGATAAGTTATTGGATGGTATCAGAAAAGAATCTTCAATTACAGTCTTTTCAACTCGAGATGTTATAACATGGATAAAAGCAAATAGTTTGAACACCATAACACTATTCTTAAAATAGGAAAAATAAAATTCTAGATATAAAAAGCACTCAACAACAAGCAGTTATTAAATGTGGAAGTGGGGTTTTGAGCAAATGATGTCTGTAAAGCATTTGACTGTTCAGCACTATTTTTTCAAGCCCTAGTATAACAAACCTGGAGGAATGAAACATGATGTCATCTGAATACCCTCCTTCCTCCTCACTGCAACGTTTGTGTCAGTATCTTTTCCTCTTCCTACCTCTATCATTGCCTAGACAGGTTTAAACAGACACAGTACAGTATATTTACATGCAGAACATCCGATTTTAAGGACTAGGATTTTTAAGCCAAGCAGCTCAGTGGAATTTAAAACAACAATATTTCTAGCTCACATTCACTGTTTATGCTATTCGATCTGTAATGAAACATCAACATGAATTCACTCAGTTGCAGAACAATAAAAAAAAGCCTTGTGAACAAGTCAAAGAACTTTCTAGAGAGGTGAACTACAAATGAACTTAAAACTAACTAATTTTTTTTAGCAGCAGAGCATACAGTGAGATACTCAAGGTTCAGGTGTAAACTCATCATGGTACAGAAAAGCTCATTAATTACTATTTTTATTTCACCTTTTCACAATGTACACACCTGCTCTGTAAAGGTGGATTGATTTTGGTAACAACCAACATCTGTGGTCACACTGTGCTAATAGCTTTCTAAATCTTGCTTAGTAACACCAAGGAACTGCAGGTTCTCAATATGGAGCAGAACATCTTCCAGACCTCTGTGTATGCACAGAAGCAGTTCTCCTAGTACTAGAGACAAGGAGATTATATAGGCACCTAAAGGCAAGGTATTGAAATTCCTGGTTTTGCGGCAATGTTGGATTTTCAGAGCAAAAGCAGGAAGTTGCAATCAATAGCTACTTTCGGCTAATATGTCAGTGTAGAAGATCAAGCCAAGTAAATGAATGAATAAGATTGTTCCCTTTGAGCAAACCCGTAGGAAATTGGGATGTCTGAACTTGTGATCATTTTCTAAAGTTTAGGTACTGAATTCAGGTCTGGATGAATCCTTTTCTTCAATTAGGCATCTACAAGTCTCCAGAACAAACTCCAAAACAGCAGTATCTTTCTAAGCCAGAGGTGCTGGAAGAAAAAGAGAGGACACTGCCGTGGCCCACCATTTATACAACAGCTTTTCCCAGATGTTTTGGATCAAAAGACCACAGTCAATCTTCAAAATTTATCTAAGATAAAGGCAAGTTAAGTGGTGATTAAGTAAAGTGAGATGCTGTTAACACTCACCCAGCTGCCACTTCAAGGGTTCTTTTTCTTCAGTAATCTGTGATTTTTTTTTTCACTGAAGTTGTAGAAACAATCTTGAGCCATAAACATCTAGACACTCATTAACAGAGCCACAGACCTGTTCTACTTCTGAACAATTGGGTCCAGTTTCTTGCATGAGAGGGAAAAGCCCCCAGGATTTCTGGGCCTTAGTTTTTATGTGGGCTGTGAAGAAGGAGAACTGAGCTCTCAGTATTGAGAAATTGCCTCGTGATTTTAAAAATAATGATGAGTTGAGAATCAGCTTTAAAAGACATTACAGAATTAACTGATGAGAAACCAAACCTTGGCCATATCTTATCTCACCGAGTGTGCCATCTGCGCAGCAGACTAATGAACACAGAGTATGGCCCAGGCCCACATGTCAGGAGCATGCAGAGAACCCTGACTGTGACTGAGCGGCACAGAGCTGTCCTTTCCATCTCAGCTGCAGCCACCACAGCCTTTCCCTCTAAGGCTACACCTACTCATGCACGGTCATGCATGGAAGGGAAAAGGTCAGAACCATGCAGGTTGAGGCAGGAGGAACAGGGGTTTTCTCCCCTGGGAGGCACTGCCCAAGTTCCAAGTTGGAGGCCAGTTTAATTTGTTTCAATGTAGCTGAGCCATCTAGACAGCAAGGCAATCCTCAATCTTTTGTCTCGTCCTTTGTAAAGCCTTTTGATATCCCTTGAAAGCAATGAGAAGCATGGCCTTTAATCACAACCCTTTTAAATTTATTTCTACTGAATTCCAAATCAGAATATGAAGTGAATTTGTCACAAACAATCTCCCTTTGAAAAAGGTTCAAGACAATGTTGATTACTATTCAGTTGCATGAGTCTGCTACTGACCAGTAAATGGAAAAGCCTTCACTGGAGAGGTGAAGCTACTAAGCTTTCACAGGTAGGGCTGTAAGACTTAAGAGTAATGTAATTATGGATAATACTATATGTTGCCTGGCAAGATACTATACAGATTTATTCAGCTTTTTGGGCTTTTTTGTGTTTGTCTTTTGTTAAATATATTTGTATTTAAAAGTCTTATTTTGTTGAGAAGAGCTTTGCAAGATGGCTACTAATTAAATAATGGTATATTAAATAGATTATCAACAATCTTCTTAATCCAATTTAATATGTTTAACTTGATTTGGAAAAAAGGCAAAAAGCGAGAAAAAGTGTGAGAATGTAATTAGAATAACCTGCTAGAGTCAGTCTTTTCAGAGGTTGCTCGGCCCCAAGAAATCTGATTTCGTGGGATACATACAAACCTTTTTAAAATGAAGACAAAAACAACCATGTTAGAGACAACCTCAGAAGTTTCAGGTAAGTATCAAAAAAGCAAACAACAGAAATGTTCTTCATTAAAAAATTGTGAATATGCAGTAACTACATTGGGTTCAGCAGCTATTTTTGTCACACAAATGTGTCATCAACTTGAGCACATGTTGATCATCCTTGAAATAGCCTCCCATACTTCCATTTCATTCTACACTAACCTTAAGATCAAGGCTTTCCACGAAACAGTACTAAAGTTATTCTGAATGTTAGTTTGGGGAGGGTGGGCATTAAATCCCATGGAAATGGTGTAGTGTGTGCCCTGACAGCTTATACTCTGAAACTCTGACTGGTGGAGGAAGAGGGAAACAGAAATTAAGCCTAGAAGCAGCAAGAACTCCCTGAGATGGGGCCTTCTGGGGAAAAAGGGAAGGCTATACACAGTGCAAGAGCTGGTTGGCTGAAGCAAGATTACAGGGCCTGAACAGGAGTAGCAATACAGAGAACAGTATGGACAAGTCACCTCCATGAAGCTGAGCTATTCTGCACATTAAAATGAGTTGGATCCTCAGAGAAAACTTCCTTTCTGCCCCCATTAAATAAGCCAAGAGGGCAAGTCCAAGGCCAAGTACCCGCCACAACACAAAGCAGTGGACGACCTTCATGTATCTGCTGCTGCTAGAATGAAAGAAGACGTAAGGTCTCCTTGAACCCTCAGACAAGTTCAGGCAGGAGCTAGGCTGTGAAGCTAAGAGTCAGTGGCAAAGTTTAGCCGCACACCGACACTACAGCAATACAAAAACATGAGAAAAGGCAGGCACAATGAGCGTCCAACAAATAGAAAATGGGGCTGGGGAGGCTTGGACAGGTCTGTTTTTACTCATAAAGGTATCATTAGTGTTTCTTCCTGAAAAAAAGAAATCTTGAAACAGGACATATTCAAGTGGCTCCAGCTGTGTCACTTTGGAATGTGTCCCGTGATAAGCAAAGCTTAGCCAGGCCAGCTACTTGAAGTTTATATCTCATCCCACTGTGTCATTTCTACTTCTAGCTGTGGCCAGAATGAGGATGTACAGAGAACCATGACAGAGGAAAGCAAAGCAACAACACAGTTATCCTTCAGTTGTTCCACAGTCGTAAGGTGAGTCACTTAATAGGATCGAAGGGTCCTGTCGGAGCTGCTCCATCTGTACAACTTTCGTTCCAGGCACTTATTCCTCAGCATAAAGGTGTAAATTCCTGAACAGCTCCTAAGAAACTGTAAAAGAAAAAATCACTTTCTAGAGGATTAACCTAATAGCAAAAAATGTAGACTAACAGAAAGCATACAGAAACAGGTGTATTGCGTTAATCACAAGCAGCTTGGTAGCAATGAAGTACCAGAAAGGGGCAATAAGGGAACAAAGAATCAATAACATGAAGTTGTACTATGCCTGCTTTGGTAAAAACTCCCTCATAGTGCATAATGGACCCTTAGGAAGCAGTGAACACTGCTGTATATTTTGGAAATAGAAGGACTGACACATTTTCATAGAGCCCAAGCATCCAGTTATTGTGTGAGTCCACTGCAACACTGAACATAATGCTGGGCCAACCTGCAACATTATTAATACCGTAAATGTCTCCCAGACAAATTAACACAAAGCCATAAAGTCGCTTCAGTGGAGCCAGTCTGAATGATCACATTAAAACCTTCAACTCATGCAAATCCACAACTTGTGAAACAACACCAAGCTTTGCGTTTTAGAAACACTTAGTAGCATCTCCACACAACTGATTGTCATTACATAATGAGGCAAAATTCACTGTGAGGTCCCAGGAATCTATTTGTACATTGTTTCGCAGCTTCATGATCCTCTGTGTGTCAAGAACTAATAAACAGCATGAAAGCAGGAGGAGGGAAGCCACACTGACGGAGATCTGTGAACCAGTAATGAAATGGTGGTTTACACGTCATTTACCAAAGACATTGGCTCACCTTGATAGTCCTGCTCTATCCAGTAGTTAAGTCAAATTTCACAGGGATAAGTGTCACCACATAATCATTGAAAAATCCCAACCCCACAGCCACATCAGTGAAATTTTTATTTATAGTGAACTGTTTCAGTATATATTTTGATTATAACTTGGAAATGAGTGTTATGTCAGATAACAGTTCTGAAAAATGCAGTAGAAAAACTGGCCTATCTGTTAAAAAAAAATCATACCTGATACTTGCATTTGTACCCGAATACAAAGCAGCACTCTTCACTCCTAAAGTTTTATCTCCTAAGAACAGGTAATTTGCTCCCATTTCTGTTCCCTTCCTTTCCATTCAGCAAACTGTGGTTTGAAGGAAAACTTAAACGCATTTGCAATCCTCCATGTGTAAAGTCTTGGATAATAATTCTCACAACAGCTTCACAATATGGCATGCCAGTTGTAATCCCATTGTTCAGATTTGTCTGCACCAGCTGGAACTTGCCATGTTAAAATTTTTACCCAAGATCTTTTTCCACTCTGCTATGATAAGACATCAGTAGAAGCTCTGCCTGTGGTAGCTCTGACACCAAAAGTATACAAAAAACACTACTGCCACACTGCAAAAAGAATTACAAAGAGAAAACAAACAAACAAAAGAAAAAGATGAAAACATTAGTAGTCTAAGGTAACATGGAAAAGCAGTAATGAATAATGAAAAACACCATCCCCTCAGTTTTCCTTCTTGAAGAGAATTCTCATGCAGAATAATTAGTCATTCCATTACATAGAGAGGAAGAATGAGACTGTATGTGAGAAGAAGCAGAAGAAAACAGACAAGAAACAGTAGCGGATATGCGAAATAAAGCGGATAAAATATCAGTGAGTTTTAAACATCGTAATTCTAAGGCAGGAAGTGGAATTACTCCAAGATATACCAATTCATCCCCCTATATTTATTTAGCTCTGGAAACAATGTTTATGTCTATTTTATCTGGGCATAAATGCTAGAGACAGGAGTTCCTAGAAGAGAGAAGAAAATGCTTTTTCATTTTGGATTTGCATAGGGTCGAAAACGCATCTGTGCACATAGCAGTACACAATTTTTTATCTACCTGGGTATGACATTTCTGATGCCAACAATGAAAGCTGATCTGAGCTGTTAAACAACTGGAGATCTCTACAGTCTTCCACCCACTTCAACAGTGATCATGTCATTGCCATGTGTCCTTTGATGAATGATGGCATGCTGGCCACTGCAGTGTGGAAGAAAGGATGGAAGGAATAGATCAATGCATTTGCATGGAGCTGGTTTTTTGCCAGCAGTACCCATTGTTCTGAACAGGTTTTGCGAGTTGATCTACTAAACCCAGACTCTTTTCAAAAAATACAAGATTGTTTCAAGACACACTAAAAATTTAGAAATTTCTAAGAGACACTGACTTCTGATCACAAATCAATTTAGTTTTTATGAAAAAAATCTTTATGTCTCAACTTCTGATTATCATGTTGCAGAAAAAATTAGGCACAAAGCTAGCAAACGATTCAGCCATTATAAAAAGGAGAAGATAGAAAAAT
Source organism: Rhagologus leucostigma (assembly GCA_013397725.1). Lineage (NCBI taxonomy): Eukaryota > Metazoa > Chordata > Aves > Passeriformes > Rhagologus > Rhagologus leucostigma. The sequence goes on from VZTD01005887.1 coordinate 852,750, forward strand.
AATGTTGGTCATTCAGATAGTATTTTAAAATCAATTCTCTGACTGCCAAGCTTAAAGGAAAGTTGACCTCTTTCTGCTCAGCAGCTTAAAAGCAGTCGCTTTTCAGCAGGTGTCATTGTTGTCCAGACTTTGGTGGGTTTTTTTAAGGTTTGAATTGTACAACCTGTAAAGTTGTTATGCGAGAAATGAAAGTGCCTTCTAGCTCTGTATATTCACTCTTCATACTGAGAGGTATTCAGTGTTCACCACTGTCAATTCGACCCTTACAAAGAATGAATGATGGCACCAGAAATTTGCCTGTCGTACTCAGAAGTGAAATCTGTGTTGACTGTCAGTAGAAACTACTCTATGCTCAAAATGTTCTGAGGGAAACTTAAAAGAGCAAGAGAAAAAACACAGCAAAGGAGCACTTCTACCTAGTCTCCTCCCTACGTGAGGGGTCCAGAAGGCGCTAGTAAGAAACAATGAATCCAGCAGAAAGTACTAAAAAAAAGTAACTACATGCTGTGTAGAAGAGCAATTGTCTATGAATTCAGAAACTAGTGAGTTTACAACATAGATGTCATTTATACTGACAGAATTGTGAACATTTGATGGCATTTTTCTAAAGTGTCTCATTGTCATAAAATAATACCACTGAGCTGAATCATATGATAAATATATGATATTTTTTTAAATTACATATTAAACTTTAGACGGAAAAAAACTTTTTTTTTCTCCTGTGCTCAAAATAATTCAGACTTGATTTTCTGGACAAGAATGCCCACTGCCTGTCTATTTCTTTGGTGAATACAAAGCATCCTGAAAGTTTCCTTTAAATAGTTTAAATTATTGTAATTGTAAAACCAAAATCAAATTAAAACAAACATTTTAAAAAACCAAACAAACCAAAATATATTCTTATTTTGCTCACCAGATTCAAAGTAGAGATGTCTTGAAATAAACCATATGATGGAGATTTCAGCTCATCTTACACCACCCTGCACATTTAACACAGGTAGTCACTTCATTTTTCAGGACTAGGCACTTATGAGGGGAGAAATCAAAATAGATTGAGGTAAAACTGAAGCTGATTATCCTGATGAAAGATCTGAGGAAATCCCATCCATAAGCAACTGTTACCCTTGACTTTTTCTCAGTAGAGACACTATTCAGAAAAGACATATTATACACAGATCCTTCTTGAATCAAAACATTGAAACCTCTGCTGCTAGTTTTGCTAGTAAGTTCATCATATCAACAGCTTGGATTTGTAGAGATAATTTCTCTGTTGGTGGTCTTTACTTTTACCTTCAATTAAAGACTACGAAAGTAACAGTGAAAGCATTATTCTCCCTGTAAAGATGTTTGGATATATTGAGTGTAGTAAACCAAAATTTATTTCCTAGCTCTAGAAATCAGAGCAACAAAGGCTGCAAGAGTCAATAAAACCCAAGACCCAGCTCTAATTTCACTTGCTCCACTCTAACAAAGGTATAACTCTCTCACAATTTGCTTCACTGTTAAAGTAAAAAGTACTGACTGCAGAAAAAAAGTCATAGGGACTATAAGCAATAGTAGCCATTGTAAGGGATATTAAATTGTTGAGAAATTATTTTTGATGTCCTTTAAACTGAGTAAGAAAGTCGGAGCTCTGCTGAAGTCAACTAGCCAGTCAGATAAGCCATAGCACAGAAAACCCTAAGCAATGTGTTTAGCTGAGGATGGGGCAATAAGTTTGTGTGATGCTTGTGGCTAAACAAAATGCAGATAAGCTTTAATGTTTCTTTGCTAGTCAAAATGTGGCAATGACTCCATTTCAAAAGATGCAGTCAGTTTCATACACTCTTTCCAGCTGATATACTTTCAAAAGACCTCATGGAATAACTCCACTGCTCATTCCATTGCAAAAGGACAATGACAGTTGTACAAAGCTTCCCTAAGACATTATCCAGCTAAAGTTTCACTGGCTTGGGAGCAATGCTTTAGGAGACAGGCATTTCTATTGTTATGTGAAGACTACTGCAATGCTTATTATCTGCTAGGCTTGTGGAGTGGAGGAAAATACACTGGGTTTCAAAGTTTTTGTATTCTAAAGCAAAACCAGCATAATTTCAGCTCAGGTAGAATGTCTGGTTTTAAAAGGCTTATTGCTTCACTGTTTCTGAGTCATGTTATTACGAAATGTCTTCCACATATAGAATTTTCAAAGCCTTCATCAAATACACAATAACTGTCAGATTTAGAATCTGAGTGAATTAGTTATTCATCAGTGCAGAAGGCCGTTCCAATCAAAACCCTTTGTCCATCTCCTCCTATAATGAGTATAATGGGCTACTTTTCCTTCCAGCACATCCCACTCTCACTTCCTCCTAACCCTTGGCAGAGCTGCTTGTAATGATAGCATGGAGAGCTCTGACTATTATGACATCTGGGAAAACCTGAAAAGCAGAGAGAGGTGGAAATATATAAAAACAGCAGCTGCATCCCATTCAGCTGGCTTGTCAAAGTACATCCTGATTGGAATAAATTACATCTCAGCCTCTGAACACTGGAGAGGAAACAAGGTGTTTACAACATAACACCTAGTTGGATCAATTCCAAACTGTGACACATGTCACGCAAAGTTGCCATGGCAGAGTTAACTACAGGTTTCTCTCCAAAGCTGAAATCAGTGCATTAGCATTAAAATATTGATCTTCATTTTGAATGACAGCATCATCACATTAGCACATAATCAACATAACCTTGCAGAGAAATAAAAGATTGATTGTGTGGATGGAAGACAGGGATATATCTTGAAGAAACATGTTAATACTTTAAAATGGAATAGAGCCTACAGAAAATTATCAAATTTTCCAGATAAGTTACCAGTTACATTTTCCTCAGCTTCTATAAAGTGGTCACTCTTGAGGAGAATGGCATTTGGAAAGCAAACAAATAAATATGTAAAATATAAGTCCTGCCATGGCTAGTAAGAGCAGTTCAAAGCCACATTCTGGAAATCCAGCTGCAAGCTTTCATTGCAAGTTTCTCTTCCTCTGTCCCCAGAGTGACAACTAAATTTTGTTAATTGTCAAACAAAGATTGAAAATAGGCTAGAGCTTAAAGCCAAAGCTTTCCATGTTGCGTAAATTAACCATTTATAGCTCAGTGCAGAATTCTTGCGTCTTAACCATGTGTTGGCCTCTGTTGATTAGAAAAAAGTAGAGCCCTCCTGAATATACAAAACACAGCAACACCACATGAGCAGAAGGACAAATGGGATCTGAGACAAACAGGTCTTAGACATCTCCAGCTTTTGTTTTTATGACTATATCAGATTATTAGTCATAACAAACTTACCAATGGACAAGGATGACAATCTCTGCACAAGCTGTCTCTGCTTGCACACAGAACTCAACCATCATAAGCAAAAAAGGTAAATAAATAAGTCTTATGTTACAGCATTACAAGCTTTATACACATGCTTTTTTCATTTGCTACAATAAGGATTTGACACTACATACTTCAGATATTTTACAGTCATACTGAATAGCTACATCTGCTCCAAGAGAAAAATACAATTTTTACCAACAGAGAATTTAAGAGTTGGAAAAGAGAGAGAAGAATGTCATGGAGTCTTCATTTCACTCGATTTATAGCACAACAGTGCTAAGAACTTAACATTAGCCAAAGATGATGTAACAAAACAGGTCCTGACCTTGAGTTATGGGAACTTCAACAAACATGAGTCAATGCTGAAAAATCATATTCCTTCTTCCCTATGCCCTCTAGAGACATTTATCTAGTAATTTTAGGGCCCAAAATCAAATTTGCCAAAGCATGCATACAAAGGTGATACTAAGCAAGTGCAAGTTATTTGCACAAAAAAAAAAAAAGAGTTTTGTAAAGTTATTTATCACTTAGAGTTTTGATTGTAGAATTGTAGTACTAACAGATAATTGTGTCAGGGTGCACAGTCTAACTTCCTCAGTTTTGAAGGGCAGCTCATGGCTGAGGATTGCTGTCTTTCAGCAGCACACAGACCAGCTGGCTGCTTTCCTCAATATCCTTCCAGAAGGTAGTTAAGATTATGCAATGCTGAGTGGTTTTGTGCTTACTCAGTGTCAGGGAGGCAGCCTCTGTTAGGCAGGGATAGTTTTGTCACCAGCCTTTTGAATCTTTAGCTCAATTATTGCAAAGAAAAATTCCTCTGTTTACCACATCAAATGGCAGGCAGTTTCTATCCTTTCTCCCCCTGTACCAGTCTCCCTTAGACCAGCTTAATGGTCAACCTCCCATCCTCCTTCTGGATCCCAAGCATTACGAAGAGCGCAAATAGACCCCCTGACCTAAGCCTTCGGCTTCAACTTCATCATTGGATTGCTTGCTTCATTCTCAGATAGTCAGCTGAATAAATGTGTTGAGCTGTCTGCATTTAAGCAGAAAATGACACTGATTGTCACTAAATATAGTGAGTGCTGTATGTATGTTTCGTTGGAACCACAAGTTCAAATTAGCCTGTCAGAATTTGACTGTACCCTGATGCTAACCTGTCAAGTGATTCAATTAGCTCAAGAGAATAAAGGAAAGGCTTGTCAAAGCCATCAAGGCTTTCCACTTGCTCAAGTCCCATCCCTTTGCTCACTGCCTTTATTAAATCTAAATACATTTCATATTTGCAGATGGGTAGATGCTGTCTCTTCATTCCCTCTTCCTCAACTCCCACTTCACCACCATTTTCTTACTGAAAAACTCATCAAATCTATGGAGAGGAAAAGGAAGTAATTTCTTACAGGTGCCTAAAACCTGGTTTTCTTATGATGAAAGGAAATATTTACCTGTAGATAAAGCCTTATCAATAGCTCGACTTTGCTTTCCTTGCAGAGGACTAGAAGGCATTAAAATAATATTGGATTTAGAGATGAAATGAAAGAGTAGAAACTTCAATTAGAAGCACTGTCTCCTTATAATTCTTTCTTTCCCCACCAGTGCATAAAGAAGCACAGCATTTCTTGTCGCAGATGTCTTAGAAATCAGCAGAAAAAATGAAATCAAGCTCAGAATTGCTATCTGTTGCCTCAAGGGCACAGCCATGTCTAATGCAAACTGCAAAGTCACTAATCTCAAACATGTGCAAAACTGACTCAGAGGCTGGAAACTCTGAGCTGCAGTTGGATCTACAAAGCAGACAGCCTGTTCAGACACTCCTTAGCAATGGCACTTTGTGTCTTTTCCCAAGGACCCCCTCGCATCTCCTTCCCAGCTCTTGGCTCCGACTCCACATCACCTCTTTGTAATGTCAAAAACCCTGTAATGATACCAGCTCATTAGCAACGAGGGAAAACTGAAAAAACTTAATGACCTATCCTCTTAATCAGTATTGTAGTGGTTTTCTTCCTCTGATTGAAAATATTCTGATTTTTATAGTTGTTTAGAAAAAAAATCATTTTAAAAAGTAATTTGTGTTCCCTTCCACAGACTAGACTCAGATATGCTGATGGTGTTTCACAAGATGAGGAAATAGTCATTGCTAAACATGGAGGTGAGGGCACTTGTGAAGTGCTTTAGATGCTGCCCCAAGCTGCCTGGTGTCTCCAAGTGGGGAAAGAAGTGGTATCTCTGTCCTGGTCTTTCTGTGTTAGTGGGCTCATGACTCAGCAATGCCAGCTCCTACACTGGTCTTGTAGGTTGGCAAAAGGTGCTTGCCAGGTACTATAGATCCACATATAGATCATAGACAGCTTTGGGAGTCCGGGAAGAAAGCTGAGAAAGAGCCAAGACACCTCCTAAGCTATCCTCTGGTTCTGTGACCAAAAGGAGGTGGTATATTTTGGCACTGCACTGCTTGCTTCACATTTCAAAGCGCCACCTGATCACACACACAAGCATGCATAGATTATTCAATCAAAGGTTTCACCTGAAGGAATAGAACAAATGAATTGGTGAATTCTAGGATTCTTCATGCTTTTCCAAGATCTCTAAAGGGGAGGAGAAGATAAGAAGAAACAAAACACCAAAGAAACCAAAAAAAGAAGTGAAGAGAAAGGCCATGGGAAAGTTTTAGAAAGGAATGATCTGAAGTTGTGTCAGTGGAGGTTTAGGTTGGATAATAGAAAAAGTTTCTTCACCCAGAGGGTGGCTGAGCGCTGGAACAGGCTCCCCAGGGAAGGGGTCACAGCCTGACAGAGTTCAAGAAGCATCTGGACAACACTCTTGGGCATATGGCGTGACTGTTGGAGATGGTCCTGCGAAGGGCCACGATCCTTGCGGGTCCCTCCCAACTCAGCTTGTTCTGTGATTCTGTGATACTTGTGTTCCTTGATGGTGTCACTGCTCGATATCAGTGTCTATCAGTGAAAGATTGCCCCATTGTGTGCATGTCACTGAGGGGAGAAGGAGAGTTTATTTAACTGATAAAGCAGCAGTCACCCCTGGAAGGTCTTCTATTCAAATTCAGATATCAGTGTCTAGAACCTGAAATATCTTTTAACCCAAAGGTACAACATCAGGTTTTATTTTGGTAAGGACAAGACTCATAGAAGTGACTATGAGAACATGTCATCTAGATCAATCTATATTTTCTCTTTGCATTGCTTATCTTACAACCAGCATTTCTGCATTTTAACAGATAGTAATTGCTCAGTTTAAATGCTTTTCCTTTGGCTTTGCTCTTGAATAGTCTAATAGGCTGTCAAGTGCATTACATCTTTTAGGAACTGAAATTCAAGAAAGCATTAGAACACTTGCTCCAGTGCACAGTTGTAAATGCCAGTCAAGCCAAAACGATCTTCACTGCTTCTGCAGTTATGCATGAAAATGCAGGTCTGAAGGATGCAAGCTTTTTTAAATGACACAATACCTTCCAAACCCTCTTATGTATAATTTGTTGGTGATACAAAATAGCTCATGTTTGTAAAGAAAGCATTCCTAGAGACCATTTGTCATGAACCTTACTTCTGAGATACCTTGGGATCCTCAAGTCTGTAGCCTCAAGTAGCCAGGTTTATTCTCTTGTGTGGTTTGTTGAAGTCTCAACCAAGGGATGTTAAACAAAAAAATTCAGTTGCACTAAGCAAGAGAAAAAAGAGCATAATCAGTGCACTAACATTTAAATATTAATTAGACAGGACTCTGGAACATGGAAACATTTAAAATAAATGTTCTTGTGGTATTATTAAATGTTAAATTTTATGCATACTAAATCATTTCATAGCCTGTTAAAACAGCTTCTTTCTGTGGCCTAGGAGATGCATAATTAATATATTTTTTCTAGCCATCCATGTTTAATTATTAAAAAGTTTGACTAACATTTAGACAGCAAAAGCATAAAGATCTTTTGAAAAGGCCCAACCTTTTGAGAAGAATAGGACTGAAATAAGTAATTTTTATTAGAGATTTTTTTATAATAATTATTTCAAAATAGTGCATATAGGTCTGTTTAGGTCCTTCTGAAATCTAGGGTAACGAGAGGGGTTTAATTTCTATTCTCTACTTTCTTTTTGAATATATATAGCTCAAGTATTTCTTTGCACTGACGAGCTAGGTGCAAGGAAGAGCTAATTAAATATGAGAAACTGACTTACAAAATAACTGGAATTTTTATTGTTAGGTTGTCTTTGTATATACCAGCCAAAAGTGAGACTTTTAATAACAGTAAAACTTTTAATTACAGATTTCAGCTTACAAACCTATATCCTGTGTATTTGATAAATATATCCCATATAAAACAAATCAAACATAAGTTTATTAAGAAAACAGAAAAAGTTCACACAAACTTGCATTGCCAGAAAGAGAATCCAGAACAGTTCTGCCTGTTTTGACAGGAGTTATGGAAGAAAATAGTAGGGCTGGTACTGAACACACACTACCACTTACATCATGCATCAAACAAATGCCTTCTATGGTTATTGCAGCTTGGCATGCACCGATTCCAAACATCTATGTACCCATATAATGAATTTTATAATATTGCTGGTGTATCATTGTCTTTTCTGGTTACTATATACTGAAAAAATCAAGCAAAAATTAATTGCTAGATACATAACAACGAGGAAGTAGACGGATGTTCCCCAATAACTGTGGCACAAATTTCTAATGTTGCCTTTGCAAGGCAAGCCTGCTGGTTGCACATAAAAGCCCATAAAATAGGCAGAAATGCAGAGCAAAAGCCTTCAAGCTTTAGGGTTTGAATGCGAGCAAACAGGCACAAAGGCAAGGGACTCAAAACAAGGAGAAATGAGCACTCAGAACCACAGCTGATGTCAGCTCATTGGTGGCCCAACACATGGCAGCCAGCTCCTGTCAAGTGTCTGGTAGGTATTATGAAAGTTTTAAGGAAAATTATAATCAGGCATTTGGAAGAGAGCAATGAGGTCACTTCAGGGTGGTGGAGCAGAGTACTGGAATTGCTCACAAGCACCTCTGCTAACAGGAGATAGCACAAAAGTACTCACCCAAGAGCTTAAAAAAAATTAGTAGGTGAGTGTCTGGCACTTCTGGTTTCCAGATGGTTACTGGAGATGTGAGTTGAGCTTTGAGTGCATGAAGAAAGGTCAGTTAGTTAAGAGAAAAGCTATGGCTTACATTCGATGTGACAGAGAGAAGGCAGAGTGGTGACAAATGATGTGCAATACAAACAGTGTTTGCAGCAGGAGTACATAATTGTATCCTAAATGGAAGGGGAAAACACTGGGTTCTTGGAAATAGGTTGAGATGGAAAAGGGAGAGAAATTAAGAGGAAAATACAAGGGGTTTTTTTTCTGTAGAAAGAAGACTCCAGTTAAGTGACTTTAAACACAGGAGTACAGATTTTAGTGTAAAAAGAGACAGAGAAACAAAATGCAACTTTGTAGCAGCTTTCTTACCACAAGCTAAAAGCTGATTCCTCTTTTTCCTTGCTTTTCAAAGTATCACAGCACCACCATTTCCAAAGTATCACAGCACCACCATTTCACAGGAGTCCAGTAAGAACCAGCCCAAGCTTGAATAAATGGAGCAGGAGCACTGCTACTTTCCAACAGGCTTTTCTGGAGCTTTCCTCCTACACCCTCTGAAAGAATGAAACAAGCTGATAGCGGAACAATGTAATCAACAGCAATTCATTGCCTTGAAGTTTAGTAAATAGGCAGAAAATATGGACTATGGGGTAACATACTTTAGAAAAAAAACACTCTACAGAAGCAGACTGGAATTTCCTCTGTTAATCAAAATTTTAAATAGATAGTACTCAATGATATACAGTTCAGTGCTGTTCTTCAGGGGATATATCATAATAGGTATGGAGTTCAAAAACATTAATGGATGCTGGTTTAAGCATATAGACCTTGTTAAACAACTTTTTGAGTAAATGTGAAATTGCTAGCCAGGAAACTTTAACTCCCATCCAAAAATAAATTAAGCACCTCATTAACTAAATGCGTGCGACTTGTTCGACTAAAAGAAGTGCCTGTTCTCAGTGAGTGAAAGTTCCCACTGCCTTTGCTTTCCTGAAAAACATCACTGATGATGACTCATAATAGGAATTATTTCTTCTTCTTCTGTGCCGAAACTGTTTTCTTGCCATCCTGCTATATCCTGCCTGGCAGTGTGGGGTTGGCAGATGATAGCTTTGATGCCTTCCTGCCCAGGTTTGTCACTGACAGAACCTAGGCCCACCATGTCCACTCAAAGTGTCTATAAAAGTGTCGGGAAAGCTTGAAGATTACTCCCTGGATTGTGTGACTCGAGGACAAAATTCACCTACCATCACAGAAGGCTACACGGACAGGAAGAGAACTGAAAACACAAATACAGTGAAACAAACAAACAAACAAACAAGTGTTCAAGTTTCTACCCAGTAGCAATATTCTTTAGATGCAAAAGCAAGTAGTCAGCAAGTAAAACATGAAAACAGAGGAGGACACTGCTGTGCTGTGAAAAAGAAATGAGATAAATAATCAAACTGGGGGGGGAAATAAAATACTGATTCAAAGGCATTTACAGCAGAATTTCCCAGCATAAAGCCAGAATCTGACATGCTTGTTCACCAGAGATCTTTTTAAATTCTTTAGTTAAGACCACAAAAGAAAAACAACAGAAGAAATCTGAAGCAAACCTGTGGGGGTTGGTTGAGGTTTTTGCGTTTGTTCTTCATGAGCACACACCACTGCATTAAACTCAGACTCTACTTACAAAAGAATAAACTCAGCATTTAAAAATTAAACTGTTACCTTAAGAAATGCAGAGTTCAGCTCTGGCGGGCAGAAGTACTCTCTTTTTTTCTGAAAGATATCACAAGCTAGCTACTGTCAAGTCAGAAGTATAAAAGAGAAGACAAATGATGAAGACAAAATCACTGATGTGAGTGTTCCAGTGCAAGAGCAAGATTTCAGACTTGTTGAGCATGAATTAAAGGTTTCATACCTCAGATCAATGTGAGTTCGCTCAGAGCATTGGTACAATTCATTACAAATGGTACTCCATAAAAAAGTTGATGAAATACACAATTTCATCCTGAGCTTTTTCTACGAAATGTTGGTCTTCATAACCTGTTGACAACACTGCAAAATGATATGTAGACACTCTCTCCGTGTGGATAGTTGAGGTAACAAACTCAGAATTCTTGTTGTGTAGAAATGAAGATGTTTCACCACAACTCAAAGTAAAATAAGTTTTTACCTATTCTCATACGCTTCATGACAAGAGAGCAGTAATACACTACAGACTTCGCTACAGCTATTAGTGGCTCAAGTTGATTTAGAACAAAAGCTAAAATATTTTTCTCACCAGTTAATAAGGGTTGAAACATTTCCTTCTTCTCAATCAACATCTGCTTCCATTTTTGTGAAATATTTAGACAGAACCATTGGATTTTTTCATTACAAAGAGGTGAAAATATGAAAACGAAAATATTCCATTATTTTCTATGGAATAGCCTCCTTGATTATTCAAGCTAATATTTTAACATCTGAATAACACCTCCTGAATTTTAGCTTTCAATAAAGTCTTAGAATATTATTATACCCCAAGTATAAAATTACTGAAATAGCACCAAGCAGCCAAACTTCTGAGGTTAGAAACATAAAACTTGTAAGACTTCACAGAGTAGCACAGACCAAATTCATATCCTCAAACAGGTTCAATATTATTTTACATTGAGTCCAACACATTTTTCAAATGCCCTGACTATTCCTAGCACTGGGCATGCAGATCCATAGTGACTACTCAGTCTTTTCTCAGCTTTTATATGGCCAATAGCACAGTCCTTCCCTTTAATTCGTCTTCTCTGGCCCTTACAAAACCACTTGTAGGTTGTTTTCATACTTTGACTGTGCCTCCTGCCATTGTTGTTATTTTGGTTTTTTGGTGGTTAAAAATGCTTTCAACTACACCCATTTCTGGTGAAGTATGTATACACAGTAGTAAGAAGCAGATAAATTTCCTGTATCTTCTCCCTTTCCAAGGGAGGTCAGAGCCAACCACAGTACTTTTCCTCTGAGAATTTTGTGTTCTCCTCAAGTGACCTCACTCATCTCTCTTCCTCCCTTACCATCATATAAATGTGATTTATTGCAACCAGTATGAAAACTGCCCTTTAGGACGTCTGATAGCAGACTGTACCACATATGACATAAAGTTTGAAAACACTACTGCTACTTGAATTAGTCTTTCCTTTCATTTTTAGCAAATCTAATCATCCACTCCAGGCTTTAGAACATTAACATCTCTGACTTGCATTTTTGATATTAAGGAACCCCCACCAAGTTTAAAGATGAATGCAGGAAATAACTGAAAAAATATTTTAATTGTGCTCAGTCCCAGGTCAGTAAAAGAACTGCTAGGGCAGGGACAGCAGGAGAGAACAGGAAAAATGGCCATGGCTGTTGAACAGTAGCTCCCTCCAGCAGTCTGGAGTATAACAGTCCGAATACTGTTTAGCAATTGCTCTCACTGCCTGTGGAGCTTCATTTATTTTATATGTTTTTTGCCCCTGTAATACCTTTAAACTAGGAACCAAATAAACATCACACAGTATTGCCACTCAGAAGCTGGGCCAATTCTTCTACATGCTAATTTCAATGACATGAAAAGGCAGAAGCTATTTGCCCTTAAGGTGCTAAAGCCTGCATGCATACACAAGTGACTGCTGCTACAATTCTGACATTTCTCTTTATGCTAGACATGATGAGAATACCACATGGAAATTTCCAAGCTTTTTTATGGAATCCATGTTGTCTGTTTTCATGGATTACACTAGAGAATATGCTTTTACTAGAGGGTGATGAGGAGCAGAGGAGAGTATAAAATTTATCAGGAATTGGAAATTTCTAATCTGCCCCAAAACCAAAATCGTTTTGATGCAGATGTTGCCTTCTGGGAGTTTTAATTAAGTGCCTTAGGGGGTATCCTCAGCAGACAACTGTGCTCCTTTGCCAGACTGCCTCAGTTCCCAGTACACCCTGCCATCCATGGATAACAAGCATTCAAACTTCATCAGCTGTGGGGTCTCACTCCTGTTGGGAATGTCCATACTGAAGAAAAAGTGAATAAGAAACAGCTTCCTGGAACATCATTGCTTGTTTACTGAATAACCAGCTGACAGGATGAATTTTGAGGAGAAAGTCTGAAGTTTTCTTCTGAGAGTAGACACTTTTCACAGACCAACATGTGAGTCAAAACCATTTTTTCAAGAAAAATAATTTACTTAGGTCTAAAACGCACAAAATAAAATTTGTCTCTCTTAGACAGCATCTCTGGGTTTTGTAACAACATTGGTGGGCTGGGGGCAGTAGTAGAAGGAAATAATTTAGCTCATTTTCAGATCTCGGGGAAGAAAAGAATAAACAAGATTAGCCTAGTGCAGACTATAGGCATAATGCTTGGACACCATTGAAGTCCTACATAAAACATCAGCACTGGTTTTGAGTGTATAGCGGTCCTCTTCAGACGTTGAAGATTACTCTCAAGTGAGATAATAATATCAATCAGAATATCTGAACCTGTATTATCTCTCAGGATTATAGCACTATCACTTGCCTTTCCCCCATCACTTCGTGGCCTCATTGTACAATTTAGTATCAAGTAGTAGAGTTTGTTGCAATAAAGACATTGGAGGCCTTTTTTCAAAGGTGACAGAAGCAGAATTTTGCCTAGTTTCATATGCCACTGAAAATACTTTGTCTGACTCTAGATGTAACAGCAGCTTTTGTTCAGCCATCCATACAATAAAAAAATGAAAATTAGTTGGAACACATAAATGTTACCAGAACAAAACATAATTTCATCCTAGTTGCAGGCTTCAGTTCTGGGGGAAGTTAGAAGTTCAAGAGAGAAGTTAATTTGCTTCAAACTTTTTTATACAAATGCTAATTCCATTTGTCTGACAATATTTTTCAGCTGCAGATTTATTGTCTTTTTTTTTCATCCCCTGTGGCCAATAGTTTCCAGCAGGCTGCTCTTTCAATTCCTTTGTTTCACAAAGTCAGTCTGTGAGACTGCAGGTAAAAATTCTGTTTGGGGAATGCATTTTCATTATTTCTCAGTAAATACTTTATGTGTTTTATTCCACATCCGGCAGTACTCTGGTGACAGAGGTTAATAACAAAAGTTCACAATTACAGATGGTGACTGGTTGCTTAGGCTTTACAGCCTTACAAGTTCTCCCTGTGGTTGCTCCACGATGATATAAATATGCTGTAAGTGCCCTCACATTCAAATGTACTTTGACTTTGCAGCAAAGAGCAACGTTTGCTAAGATAACAGTGGAGATGTATTTCAAAATGCATAAGGGGCCTTTCAAGTTCATACAGAATTATGGTGAATCACAACACATGCACACTAAGAAATTAATTATTATATCTATTTAACAATGATAATATATTGTGTAGTAGCCATTCACTTCTGTGCATGTACACACTTCAGACAAATATACAGAAACTCTTGGAAGTGCTAATCAACCTAATTTGCATGCACAATATCAAATATTCACAGCTAAAAAATATCTGAATATAATTCTTACAGAAAATCCTTTTTCTTAGAGCACAAAGAGAGTCATGCCCTGCTAACTCAGTCAAAGCAGTTACAGTAGTAATAGCACTGTTTGCGACTTACATTTTCTTCAGTTTGGGGGCTTTTTTTCAAGGTAAAGGAGTTTAAAATAGCAATGTTAAAGCCTCCAAATGTACAGATCAGAAGAAAACCACCTGAACATGAGTAAAAGCTTTTTTAGTGCAAGGGTGACTGGACACTGGAACAAGTTGCCCAGAGAAGTCCTGGAGTCTCCTTGTCTGGAGATATCCAAAAGCTGTCTGGACAATCCTGAGTAGTTTGTTCTAGAGGGACTCTGCTTGAGCGCAGAGTGTCTCCAACCCAAACCATTCCATGATTCTATGATGTGGACACAATTAACTTGGTGGACTTTTTCTACCTCTGCAACTGAAAAATATGGAAAAAACACCATCGTTCACAGAATCAGAGTCACAGTGCAGGTTAGGTTGGAAGGGACCTCAAAGACCACTTGGTTCCAACCCCTCTGCCGTAGGCAGGCACCCCCCTGACATGGGGTTATCTATAATTGTCATTTTTGTATTGTATAGATCATACTAAGAAACCTCATTACATCAAAGTGATCTTGGACACAAAGTACCCTTGTTGATACTATCTAGACCTGGGCCATGCTAGAATTTTAGGGTTTTCTGTGATGAAGTGATTTAGTTTAACTCAGGTTACAAGGGTCCACTTAGATACATAGCTGAAACCCCCAAAATTAACAACATAACCTAGACGTTCCTGTAGCCTTATGTTTTTCTAAATAATTTTAAGGTGCATTTCGTCACATTTCTATTATCCAAGTTCTATTTTGGCATTTCTATCTTACTATTTTTCCTCTTTTCTTACAATGCATAAGATTATAAATAAAGAAATACAAAGCTAACGCTTCCAGCTGTTTTGCTAAAACCTCGAAACATAGTGCCTTACAGCATGCACCACCACTGCATCTGCTCTGCAGCCTCAAGGACATACCAATCCACACCTGAATGCCAAAAGTGCCATTTAGACAAACTATTACGTGCCTGCATAGAAGAGAATAACCAAAAGTTCTCAATAATGCACAAAATACATGTTCACACAGGTCAGAAACACAACCCTGTTATGCACACATGCACACAATAACGCACTAACAGATATGTAGGGAAGCACCCTGGACTTGACAATTAGAGGCTGAGGTAAGAAATTTAGAAGCCAGATGTAAGTTCCCTCCTCTGCCTGAACAGAGCTGCATCATGCACAGGAGTACATCCTAGCCATGGCAGCAGTCTTTCCTGTGCATGTTGCTCCTCTTTGATGAGATACTGAAACGTTTGCCAAGTGCTGGAGAGACAAGTAAATAACTGGTCACTGGGACACTCATTTGGAATTTGGGACACTTGGGTTCTGCTCTTTACATGCAAAAATATTACAATATTTTGTACCCAAAGCAGAACACCTAAAAAACAAAACAAAACAAAACAAAACAAAACACACATATCTCAAAAAACCCCAAACAAAGAACAAAAAACCCCAACAAACCTTCCAACCAAACAAACCAACAAGCCAACATAAACAAAAAACCAATGAAAGCAAATGAGCCAGAACACCCCATAACCCAGAGCATTAACTTGCAGGAGAAAAAAGAGTTCAGAGAGATGTCTTTACTACCTTCCTCTAAGAAGGGAGCTGGAATTCAAAGATAAAGCATCCTAGTGGTTAGAATGCCTGTGTTTCCTCTCCTCAACTAAACAATAATAACAAAAGGCAACACTTAACAAAACTGATTGAGAACACACGTAAAGTTGTTACAGGAATGAAGGCAGTCTACTAAATAGCTTGGTTTTATGCCGATATACTTGGTTTTATAATATGCAGGCATAGATACAGAAGGCAGAATTATACTTGTGCACATTTGCTGTCTACAGAAATCCAGTCTTAGGTTAAAACTTGTAAAAACCATAAATAAAACAACATCTGCAGTTCTCAATCCAGTTGCAGTGTTAGCAGTAATAAATCCAGAAATATATTGTTCTATCATCTCAAATTAAGCTTTCATTTCAAATTTTTAGGTAAACATGACATAGTCAACTTTTTGACACAGCCAAAATAGCTGTTCCCTTTTCATAGAAGCAGCCAGGAATTCCTTAATTTCACACACACAGGCAGAAAAGAATTCCTCAGCACCTACCTTTCCCCCAGGAGAGATCTTTTGAGCACTTCTTCAGAGAGACTCAGACATTTACAGGTCCTAGACAACTACTCTGACCATACTAGAAAGTTTTTAAAAAAATTATTCTTCCTAAAAGTCCAGTTCTACTCAAAATTATTCATAACTTTACCTGAAACACTTTCAAAAGTATTACCTGCCTCACTGTAAACAGCTCAGAGTAGAACTCTGAGGCTGCCTTGGGAGTCTCTGGACTGTTTGGCATCTCACAGGACGTCACTCAGCTGCCCAGAGAGAACTGGGACAGATCAGCTGCTGCTGAAAGTCAAAAGATTCAGACAGCCCATGGCAGAGAAGGAAACACCAAGGAACTCTTTAAGATAGATCAGACATGGCAGGCATACACAGAAATCCCTAGAAAAGGCTACCATCTAGGAATGCCACAAACAATCCATGAGCTATACACTGTGGGCAGTAAAGATTTCCCTCCGCAGGCACACTCCTGCCACATAGCCAAAGCAAGACAGAATTTGATGTCTTTTAAAACAAAATAACAAGAGGATACAGCGGAAAGATCTCTTCTTGAAACCTCTGCCCTTGCAGAACTCCAGTACAGAGCTACAATTCTGCCCAAGTGGATTTGATCCCCTGCCCATCACACTGGGTACAACACAGGTAACTATAAAATACATAGCGTTCCCTCCCCATGCTATCTTGAAAAGATCCACAGTACTTAAAAAAACTCCAAAGAGAAAAACCAAATTTCCCTGCTTTTTGCAAGCAGTTTCTGATATCCCTCTAACACAAAGTTTTCTAGATTATTGTTCTGCTTACCCTATTTTCTACCTCCCTTCATCCTGTAATGCAGACTGAAGCACACCATGCCTTATCTGTACATTTTCCTTTCCTTTAACATATTTCTTTCCGTCCCTGTTACCTTTATAGCATCTCTAATTAAAATCTTAGTGATTCTTTGGCACCTGAATAATCACAGAATCATTCAGGTTGGAAAATACTTTTAAGATCATTGAGTCCAACCCCTAGCCTAACAATGTCAAGTCAACACTCAACTGTGCCCCTAAGCACCACATTTACATGTCTTTTAAGTACCTCCAGGGATGCTAATTCAACCACTTTCCTGGGCAGCCATGCTTAATAACCTTTTCGGGTGAAGAAATTTTTCCTAACATCCAATCTACATCTTGGTACAACTTGAGGCCATTTCATCTTGTTGCATCGCTTGTTACATCGGAGAAGAGACCTACACTGGATTTTAGAACATTTTTGGATCCTTACTTAAATATTAATTTGTTTGCCTCTTCTATCCTCATTTAAGAAAAATAAGAAACACAGGCCTACATATGAATACTCTTTAAAGCCGTAGAGCATGCAAGTGTACCTGTTCTATATAAAAACCTATCTCTTCCAAAAAACAGCTTTCTGCTTTGGGCTTATATTGCATCAGCAAGCCATGAATGTTCTCATTAGTGCACCTTGCTCTCGGCAACTGCACATTTGCCTCATTTTCTTTTTGTGAGATTAGCACACCTCCTGAACAAAGTTCTTCCCCAGCTTGGTCCTGTCTGGTAACCAGATCTGCCACATTATTACAACCTTAAATAAATGCTATGCAGGCCTAATACTAGAAAAACACTGATAGTAAACATGCAAGTCTTCCCTTGCATTACCAACTTTCCCATGTGCTGGTGCCCTTTTATCTGACACAGCTGCAGCTTCTCTGATGAGAACTCGTGTGAGAGACCCAGCCAGGAGGCCAGCGAAGAGGCATGGGCAGCCCCAGAAAGCAAGCAGCATAGTAGAACACCTGTGTGATCCCTGAAACAGTGAGGAGGAGCAGAGCAAACAGGTCTGAATGGACAAAGCAGTTGTCTGTGTGAAGAAAGGCTTGTTTGCAAGTATCGGAATGGGCTGTAGATGTTTAAACCTCAGATAGTAGGAGGACAAGCTGGGAGAAGGAGACAACTCACAGACCCCAAAGGTGCCATTACACTGTGATTTTTTTACCTGTAGTTTCATAAAAGCTGTGTTATCTATTTTAGTATACTCAATCTTTCACAAAATACCACTAGCTGCTCCCCTACCCAGCCCTCAGGCACCACACCAATCCTTTCTATAACCACCTATAGGTCCTGAAGTGTCCAGACAGCTCCTAGCTGTTATCTCGATGCCAGGATGTCCTGAATTGGCTCTATTCTGCAAATTTCTAAAAAACACACAGGAGTAATTCAAAATGCTACCTAGCATTTCGTAGTGAAGACATTGGCCCAAAATACCATGCTTTATGAAAACAAGCAAGGAGATAAGGATGATGGAGATTTTAGATACTAGAATCTGCTGCTCAATAGATGATACAATGTAGACATTAACAATTGCATCACTTTGTTCACATCAGCAAACAGTTTGCGGTAACTTGGTAACTAGTTTTCAAACTGCATAAATAGGCATTTTTAAATTATCTGTTCCGAATTCACTTAGGTAACTGACTAATTTCATCATGTTTGGGTTCTTTTTTTCATTAACAGAACTAAATGTTCATTACAATATCTTGCTGCTACTACTACCCACTTCTTACACTTCATTTATTGGAAAAAAATAAAAGAGATTGAATATACCAACTGTTCTAGGTCAAATAGCTTTGGATAATGGCTTAACTAACTAGACAAACAACACAGAAGAAATGCATGCCACACTATGATTGTATGTTATGTCCAGGTTTTGTAATGAATTGAGGTAAGTATCCCATTCCTGGCAGCTAATAATGGGGAATTACTTGCTCATTTGAAGAAACGCAGTGCTGGATTCTACAATAAAGTAGGTCCCTAGCAGTGGACAAATAGACACTGTAAAGATCTAAGTAGCTGAGATTGTTTGCTTTAAAGTAATAGAGAATAGTGAGCCTTTTTTTTTCCAGCTGATGGTAATTTGCAATCCTGAATGTTGCCTGAGGTATGAACCAAGCAAACCAAGTGAACTGCAGAACTGAAAAACCATCCATGGCTCTGTACAGACATGTTTAAGGGCAAGTAGCACCTAACATTAAAGTGGAAAGAAAACCTCTTCTTGGATAGTTACAAAAAGAGTAGAAGTTGATAATCCTACAGAATGCGCCATTGAAGGAGACTTCCTCCAGTTTCAAATGAATTCTGCGGACAAAGGTCTTCCTCATGCCAAAGCTCTCTCCATGGTGTTCATCCCTTTCCGAAGCAGGTGTTTTTCATTATTTATGTTTGCCTATTATAATGCACAATCTGTCAATAAATAGACTTACCTCTTCATTATCTGGCCCATGATACAAAGCTTGTGAATGAAATCCTAGTACTGCTTGCACGGTGGTGAGAGTTTGGCCACTGAACAAGCCCTGCTTTTATTTAAGAAAAAGTGTTCACATGAGTATTCAGAAGCCTTGGTCCTTTTCTTTATTTAAAAGATGTTTCACTTACTGAAGGACACAGTCTTCTTCCCTCTATCAAACTGCATGACTGAAATCTCATTAAAAGGTAATTCCACTTTCAAAGACTGTGAGAAGTCAGCCAGATATGCTTCTACGAAGACTTTCTAAAACACAAAACTGTTTTAGCGAAGAGTCAGGAAACTGAAGCATAAGATGAGACAAGCTACAGAGGGTGAGTATCTCCTTCATCCTCTACATTTTTAAGATTCTAAGAACAGGCTAAACTGGTGTTGGGACTTGGTTAATTTTCAGGAGCACTCTTCCAGCTCTGTGTTTCTGTGATGCAGACACCCAACTCGTCATTTATATTAAAAAATTTTGCGAGTTTGAGCTTGCTGGATTAAGGATAGCTTGACATATCAGAATAGAACAGGGTAAAGAAGAAAATAATGATCTAGGTCTGTGTCATCTTTATCATGATGAGAATAATTCTGGCTTTAAAGATCATTCTTTTTAAATATAATTTTTCATTTTATTAATAGAAATGCAATAAAATAATATTGTCATTTTTAGTTGATTTTCAGTGTG
Organism: Rhagologus leucostigma; assembly: GCA_013397725.1. Classification (NCBI taxonomy): domain Eukaryota; kingdom Metazoa; phylum Chordata; class Aves; order Passeriformes; genus Rhagologus; species Rhagologus leucostigma. The sequence continues at coordinate 872,888 of VZTD01005887.1, forward strand.
CAGGGGAAAAATACACAAGAAGAAAATAACGATTCTACTACCAAAGAGAAACATCTCTGTTCAGTAAAAGTTGTAACAGAATATCTTAAAACCGAAGTAGAAGGCCTGCTCTCCTGGCACTTAAGGAGAGAAATGTTCTATTTTAAGGGTCCTGTGGAAACTTCTACCAACACTTTGCATGTTCAGGGGTAGAAAATCTCTTCTGCTAATCTGCATCCAGGTTTGGGACAGATTTCTGGTTTCTCGAATGCATCAGAGCAGTGTTTTTTCTCTTTTCATACTTCATTTAATATACTTTTTATTTGGTTTTGGTCTTTTTTTGGGGGGGAGGGAGTTGAGAAAAGTGAGTAAGTGTTTGTGCCGGTTTGGCCAAAATCTAGTAATATAGCCCCTGAGAGAAAAACCAGGTTGCAACCACCCTTCCCCCCCACAGGGTTCAGGGAAAAAGAAATTTTTCCTCAAAGGAAAGTGAAAGAGATAAAAACTATTTATTTTAACAAACACACAGGAAAAGGATAATGATGCTAAATAATGAATTAAAACCCCCACTATAGAGAGAAACCTGGGAAGATTTCAGAGTCCTTCTGTAGGTGTGGTCTCTCTCCTCCTCGGAGCTGGTCGGTGAGGGCGTGGGCCCACCCCCGGGCCTCGGGGAGAAAATTCTCCTGAGGTGTTCTGATGTTGTTGAAACAGTTCAGAAGAGAAGAAGGGTAAAAAACCAAAGTCCCAGGAAACAAAATTCAGCTCTCCGTCTCACGCCAAGAGGGAAAAAAAAACCAGCTGGCTGAAGAAAAAGCAAGCAGGGTGCTCCCTTCGTGCCTTCCGCAGTCAGAAAAAACACTGAGGAGTGTAATCTCTGTGTCCTTGAGAAGCTGCTTTGGAAAGTTCATCTGGGTTTTTTTTTTTTCCCAAGCTCAGTTTAAAGGCACAGAAAAGGCACAATACTACTTTTTGGGCATAGAGCATGATAGGGGATACACATGATAGAGTCACCCCAAGGCAGTGTTGCCTGCTCAATCTTGTAAAATGGTTTGTAAATTAAATGTCGGATCCCAACTACTACTTTCTGAGTCAGGCTATTCTGTACTTGATTAACACCGTTAATCAAAAGAGGCTTCTTTCACATAGATCTCTATCATCATCTTGCAAACTGGCTTATGCAGCTGGGCAGATACTGAGATTCCTTTTGAAAACCAAAATCAATAGATTTAGTGGACAGTAAAACGAAACAAAACAAAAATTAAAAGATAAAATTCCTATAGTCAAGTTCAAAATTTCCTCCCCAAAACAAGTAAGTGATCTTGACATTTGTCAGCACCTTGAAACTTACCTGAACTCAATCTAAATTAAGGTAAATGTAAAATAAACAATTTACTGACAGAAGCTAAAGAGATGAAAGTTAAATATTTTACTAAATAAACACATAAATAAATAAAATATGCAAAGAAAGCTTCCTATTTCTCTCAGCTCCAGAGGTTCACATGGAACCCACAGTCAGACGTTCATAGCTTAGGTCCCAGCATCTAGTTGCTTGGCACAATCAGAGGACATAAAATTTTTAAACAGAAGAGTATCTGATTTGGGATTCTCTATTTTCTGCTTTTCCTCAATAATTCAGATCTTCTCATTCAAATCTTCTTCCCATCACTTCTTCCTTCAAAGATGTCCTATGATTTCCCACCCTCTGGCTGCTCCCATCTGCTTGGGAAACATTGGTATTCCCTGGGCAAGATTAGAAGTGATTACGAATGGCAAGCAGTCAGCTACGAGTGCTGTAGTGCTTGACAGACTTCTAGCCGCTTGTGCAGCAAAAGGCCATGTCTGGGCAGATTCAAATCCTTATGCAGATCTTCTTTACATTATTAACCTGTATTCTTTAGACATGGGTAACCTCATTAATCATAGTTTCTACGGTTACCCTGTTGGGAATAATGTATGCACCATATGATTGGATTTCACTGGGAACAGACACAACAGTAACTAGTCACTTCAGGGTAATACCAACCCTTCCCTGACTGCTCCCTAAGCTAACACTTGAGGTGTAATCTGACAGATTTGTAAATAATAATTATGTTTATTACAAAGAGAATTATCATAGTGTATCTACCCATCTGTTTAAATGATCATCCATCCCAGTGCCAAATGAGAAAGAACCAGTTGACATTCTAAATCTCATAGGTTAGAAAGGATGCTTCCTTCTGTGAGCATGTCCTCAAAATTTGGAAGTTATCACTACAGTGACATACCAAGTTTTCTTTGGCACCACCTTCTCTCCAGGAAGTCCAGTAGTCCAACAATAATGACCCATTTTTCACATGGAAGTATATCCTCCAATGTTGTAGAGCGACTACTGTAGTACTGGTCTTTATGCCTTTATAATTAGTAGCACACACAAGGGAGAACTGAGATGACCTTTAAAACCCACCCCCCCCCGAAAAAAATTTAATTACCTAGAGCTGAAATGGGAAAAGAACAATTGCAATAACTAGAAGCTTTGTATTTCTGCCCACAAATAGATATATCTCTGTTAGGTTCAAAAGGGTTACCAACAATACAGGAAGAAAACTAAAAATAACTCAAAAAAAAAAGTTGTAATCAGTCCAAGCTGAGTGAATAACTGTATAAGAATCCACAACAGAAAAAATCTCCTCATCACTTGTGCATGCCTTATCAATCAAACATTAGAAAATTTTCTAAAAACATTAGAAAAGGGAAAGGATTCTGTGCAAGGAAAAAATAAACTAACCGAGAAATTGAAGAGATCAATTTATAATATGAGTATGAAAAACTGACCCAAAAGCCATTGTTGTCAGTGGGAACACTTTTTAAAGAGAATCACAAAAAAATTTTGTGCTTTTTTTTGTTATCATCCTGTGTTAGCAGCATACACGACTCTTAGAACCAAACAAAGGTAAGGATAAACATTATATTTAACTATAAATATTGGCCTGAGTATTACTTATCAAAATAAAAGTTTTGGATGACTCAGAAGAAAAGAAATGGCAACTTAGGTCATTAAAAACAGTCCAAAATGTAACTAAACTGCGTGGCAGCATGTTTGCTGGTTAGACCTGTGTGGGGGACTGGGAGACTGTGAGAACTCTATTCCCAATTGGCGACATGATACAGGCCAAGTTATTTAGCTCCTGTTTGTTTATCCATCTGTAACATGGGTGTAAGAAAAGTTATTTCCCAGATGGCAGCATGGTGAAACTTAATTGATGTTTGTAAACTTCTGGCAGAGTCTCTGATGAGAGGTGAGCACAAAATAATATTACATTCACCTTCTGGGAGCTCCTACATTACTTCATAAATGCAATAAAGATAAATTGAAGGTTACAAGAAGAGAATTATTAAAAATATGCTGTAATAATTAGTGCATTCAAAACACGCATTCGTGTTCACGGAATACTAATCAGTGCTCGTACATAAGTAGAGATCAGACTTGGGTAGTGACTGTTTTATATTGTGAGGTGAATGCTACTCATCCTTGGAAAGTTCAAATCACTTTCTTTCTTCTGCCCTGACTTTACTGAAATGACCCAAAATGCATTAAAAAAATAAATTTATATATATATTTGAAATTACCTTCACAGAATGCATTCCAGGGCAATCATAAATTGCAGTAGCTCTCCATTTTCCATCTCTAAACCAGAGATGGGAACTGACACCACAGGCCCAAATTCAGAAAGCATTTTCCACAGAGTGCTATCTCCAGCAGCGAGCAGCACCATATGTTGCTATAGGATGTTCCCTTCCTGCTTCACATATTAGATATTACTGAGGGATTCTGGCTTACTTTCAAGTCATTTCCTGTTTTCAGCAGTAACTGTTATAACTCTGACTGCCCTTGTCACCCATAAAAAATCCTATCCTTCTCACTTCTTGCTAAAAATATCATTCTATAGCAGATTTCCACAGACAAATGCCATCTTGGACAGAAACTCATTGAGATAATACTACTGTTTTCTCTCTTCCTTTTTCATAATGGCTTGTTTAAATTCTCTCTAGTAGCATGGATGGCAGAAGTTGGCAGATCCAAAGAAAAAGTCATTCACTAGAATTTAGGAGACGCTGTTAATTCTCCTAATAATCCCTGTTCTTGTGCTCTTTCTCAGAAGTCAGGATAAAGGGCCTATAGGTCTAAAATAAAATTTAAAAAATATTTTAAGATACATATTTTAGGACAAGCTGGGTTCATGATCTGAGATGTCTGTGTGTAATTCAGGGACAGCAATGCCTCACTGCCAAATGCCGTGGGAATCCAATGCAAGTGACACACTTCAGTGCTGAGAAACCACAGGTACTACTGGAGAATTTGGACTTCATCTTAGACAGCGGCTTGAGCTGGAAAGAAGGTAGAGAAAGGCAACTAAGGATGTTTTACTTTTAGCTGCAAAAAATTCTTATGGACCTGAATGTAAACCAAGGCAAAACCCTAAGAACTCATCTCCGTGATGTAACTTCTTCAACTTGATGTCTTACAATGTCACCTACTACAGTGACAACCCGTTCATGAAACATGATCAAGCAAAAAAGTATACACTTAACAAAACAAGAACCAAAAAAAAAAACTAAGAAACCCACAAAAACAAAAACTAACAAACAAAAAATGAAAAACAAACCAAAAACCAAACCAAAGAAAACATCAAGCAAATAAGAAACAATTCAATCAGCCTGAAGACCCCTGGGTTGCTGTTTTGGGGTAAGCATTTTATCTGTTTGGAAATTGTGGGTTTGATTATTTCTTATTTGTCTTATGGCTTTTGGGGGGGGGGGGGATGTTGTTTGTTTGTTTGTTTTAATAAGAGTTATCCCAGGTTGCCAGCAAAAGACTACACATTCTGCTTAAACTGGAGTGTACAGTCTACGAGTCTCTTGGAATGAATGTTCCTCCAATGAATGCAAATATATCCATTTGACACATCGACATCTCTGGGTTTGTCTTGCTTGCTACGAAGTGTGACTGTTTCCATGTCCCCTTTCTGTTTGATTACATACTAAATTTAAGAAAAAAATAAATTCTATTTTCCACAGGTTGACTGTGCATGGGAAAAAAGGTGTTCCTTTGGCACAGATACAGTTACGTAGTTGTTATGATCTGTTTTCTTCCTAGTTTTCCTTCACATTCCTTGGCAAATAACCACTCTTCATAGCAGAGGTTTAATTACAGGTATTAAACAACACCTCTTCCTGTTGAAAGGACTACTTCTTTTCTTTGACCTGGTTTTTCAGGCTTTCTGCAAAATCAAGCAGACTTGACCTGAACCCGTCTTATGCTTTAAAAGAAACTGCAGCCACTGTAAGATTTCATAAAATGAAAGTCAAAATTTGGGAGTCATGAAAAGATTCACACAAGCAATGTTCATTTGCCAGTGTGTACCACCGTAGTTCAAGGCACGATCCAAGACTAGTATACAGATCTATTTAGAAGATGCAGCTTTGATATATTTAAATAACTTCCACATGGGAGTTCTCTCCTGAGAGTGTAATTACTAGCTGGTGCTCCCTTAAGGAAAGTAGCCATGATGGGAAGAGTGCAGTGTCTACTGAAAACTGTACAGACTAACACAGCTGTTTAATTTAACTAATTATTAGCACTAGACATTTTCTAAAAATGTTATATGATAACATCTCTTTATGCTGACAGTATAGCTATCCACAATATTGTATGCAAAAATGAAAACACATTTCTGATTTCGACATTTCATTATAATATGTGATTCTGAGGTTTAATAGCAATTTTTCAAGCCTGGATTCCATTGGCACATCCTCAAGAAATTAGGAGTATGTTTGAAGTGGTGAGTATTTATCTTTCTTTACTTATTTTCTTCTAGACTCTCAGAAATTCATTTTTCCTTTTCAGGTAACAAAACTCCCCCTACTAGATCCTACATTGTTTTAAAAAGAAGCATAGCGCACAACCAGCGCAAACACTGACCAGAAACTGAGATCTAAGTCTGTGACAGTCAACACTCCAATGTAAACACAGGCAGTCGAGGAGTCTTCCCACTATGAGCCATACAAAAGGAATTAGGACTAACTCATCTAATTTCAGGAACTCAGAGTTGCTTACAAAGAGAGAAAGAATAATCTCCAGGGGTTGGTTCATCCTTATTGACGTCTTGCTGGATAACTGAAATGTGTTGGAATGGATCTGGGCAAAAAGCTACCATCCACCTGCCTAGATCCAGCAGCTCTAGAAAGCATTTCCTCTACACATTTCTAAAGAAGAGAGACCAAGAGAGACCTTTTCTAGATCTGGTATTATGTACTGAAAGTAAAAATGGTTTACATCCATGGCACTGGCCCACAAGGTTTTATAATGCAGTGTGGATATCATCATTTCCACAGCGTAGCTTGCTTTCCTGCTGCCTTCCTTTCCTACAGTGACTTAGGCATGGATCAAAGAGAGCTGTTAAGACCTGACAACAGATGTTTCTACATAATAGTGAGACAGCTGACCAATTCAAATCCAAAATAAATTTTACTACTTCCACTAGAGCTGTGGATACAACCCTCTAACTAGGAAAACAAATAAAACCATATTATGACTTCATCTATTCATAGGTATAAAATAGTGTTCAAAATTTTGTATTTTGAACATTTTTAATTTCTCAAATGAGAACTAAAAAAAAATAAATTCAAAGATAGCTTTTAAGCCTGAAGAAATCATATTCTTACTGCAGAAACAGTAGAAATTGGCTAAGTAAATTGTTTGCTGCAAATTGTTTATTTGGCTACAGGCACAGGCTGAATATTTTCCCCAATTCACTGGACAGTCTCTTAGCACCTGAGGAAAGCTCCTACCAAAGCTATTAAATAAGTGTTAATCCATGCTTTGCCTCTAATTAAATGTCATCTAAATTATCTTATGTGCATTAAGGGCAAAGGATGATACAATTTTGACTTCAGATAATTAGACATCTTCCTTTAATTATGCCTCAAGACAGACTTTGATTCAGAAACCTCACGCTACCATTAATGTTTCAGTCTTCCTGATCTGTCCTGGAGAAAGAGAATAATGTCTGCTCTAGAAATGTGATTCCTAACACTGTGGGGGAGAGCAGAATTTTGGACATTCATTTTACAAAGCATCTTATTATGCAAATATCTCAAGACAGTGTGCTACTTTAAAAGGTTTATACATAAGCTCTGCTTGAAGCAAAATGTAAAAGTCCTTCTGTTACATTTTTTAAAACATTTAGTGAGAGTGCTTCTGTAAGTATCCCAGGGCTGATTGCATTCAATTATTAACATCATACAAATGAGACTAATTAACCTTGTATTCCACTATATCTACTACTAATTACCTTTATGTTTTATTTCTAATAGACTTTTGGCTGACCAATTATTTCACATTTATAATGTTCTCAAATTTTAATTTTTTAAAAAAATATATCCTATTATCCTCTCAGACAGAACCGAGAGACAGAACTTATTTGTCCAAGTTTTGTCCGTCAAATGACATTGACTTTTACTCTCTAAGTCTCATACCTGACCTGCAGATCACGCAATTCTCGATTCAAAATCAAAGAAATACCAAAAAGTAGGTTCATGCACAGTTCTGTAATTTATAAGCAGATGAGAGTGTGATCATGTCTTATAATCTTGTTTGTACCTTTTCTGTTGCTTGTGTTCTTAAAACATAATTCATCAATATTTTTTGAAGGGAAAGAGCAAAGAATTCTTCTATTCATATATTATCTCTAACACCTCAGCTACACTGACTTACATTCAGTTCCTGAAGGGAATGTAACTATCAGTAACCAAAACACTTACCAATTTTGCACATAATTTTTTAATCATCTATAACTTTTAGATCTACTAGCACTCAGCTTTGGCAAAGCAATCCTTTCAAATTTAAGCAGGAAGAGAAATACATGCCATTGCCTAGTAAATACTCTCCCTGCTGTTTGTGGGGAGACTTCTTATTCAGATTTCATGCTTTGCTTTACTGTTTTTCTTCTTCAATTCCTTCCCTCCCCCTCATTAAGCCTAATGCATGCATCCATCCAGGAAATCGTAACAACATGATATACAACAACTTCATACCATAAAGTGGTTACTTTGCATGTTCATGAAATTATAGTGTATTAGTAGTCTTAGATCATTAGGTACCAGCTCCTAAACCAAGAGTTATTTGCATTGCTACCCTCCAACAACACAAGTGTACCATAACTGTACATACCACCTTATGAAACCTAACACAGTTCTCAATCAAAGAGCCAGAAACAGAAAACTAACAGAAGCTTAGCCTTAATTTTAAGATTTGATAGAGTAATAGAATTATTAATATTCTATCTCAAACTTAAAAAAAAATAATTTAATTGAAAATTTTTGTATTTCATAAGATCTGAGTTCAGGATTCTTTTTTGCTAAGATTCATAGCTTCTTTGAAAAAAAAAATTATTTTCTTACTTCCCTAATACAATTTAAAAGTAAAAATTTCTGCCAGTGTCAGCAAATAAAACATCCCCTTTGACACCAAATGTTTGCAATAAGATGAAAATAGAGTTGTTCTTTTCTATATTAATGGATCTTATTCTTTGGAGTCTGTAACTGTAATTTTGGATTCTTACCAACAATCTCATAGTTGTGCATGGAAGTGTATAGGTCACAGACACAACAGGAACCTGCAGCAATTGTTTGGACTCCCTGTGGCACAAAACACCACCAGCATCCGAGAAATCTGAGAAACCTTTCTCTTAGTGTTTTGTTGTAACAATAGAAGACAACTTGATAATGTCTGCCTAATGTTTGAAAACCTGAAAGGCTGACCCAAAATGCCCTCAGGTCAGTGAGCCTTTCTGTGTGTCCTCAGGCCTTTTACTAGCTTATGATGTCCACCTCCAACTGATAGATTAAATCATTTGCATTACTCATGCAGATATAAACTAAAAAATTAGGCATGCAGCAAACTGAGAAATTAAATTTACTGCAGCCTGCCACTACCTGATTTGCCTGGATGCAGTAATTTCTTATACTGATAAATTGTAGGTACAAAAATGCTCATGGACAATAAACTAAACTTTTGAGATATTTTATAGATATATTTTTCAATGCATACAAAGCCTTAGTTTGGGCTGACATTTGCTCAGTATTTGTAAAATTGTATTTCAGGTAAGAAAAACAAACCTCTAAGCAGCACTACAAACTCGCAACCACCAATCTGAAGCTATGTCAAATATGCTGAAACAAACACCTATATAAGTATGTGCATTTCATGATCTTGACAGTGGATAAATACATAGGGATAGCCTCTCTTCCACCATGCTTTCGACTGGATAGCTCCTCATCCAAAGCTTTGGAACACCCAGAGCTTTGGAACATTAAAAACATGGCAGGAGTAAAGAGTGCTAAAACAAAAATACTGAAAGCACCTCAGAAACAAATATATTCAATGTTTACCTCTGACAGGCAGATTCAATAATCAAACATGCATGATTTAACTTCTTAAAATATGCTACCTCAAATACTTGAGATGACCCCTTAATCCACCCCTTTCAGAAAAATAGTTAAGTTTATGTCAAAGAAGTTTAAGAATCTCAAGCCAGTTACCAATATAAAGAAACTTCCACTGCACGAAGAAGTTACCAAAACTGTCACTACTGAACAGTGTCAGAACAGAGAAGGGCTTGAACTTCTCCTAGTCAGGTGTAAAAAACTATGAGCAGGACGCTGTCAGAAAACTTGTAAGTTTTTAAGTACCATAATGTGTCTGTTCTGTACCTGTATGGTCACAGCACCAAGACTGACAGAGTTCAAGAAGGGTTTGAACAATGCTCTCAGGCACACAGTGTGACTATTGGAGCTGTCCTGTGCAGGGCCAGGAGTTGGACTTTGATGATCCTTGTAGGTCCCTTCCAGTTTTGAATATTCTTATTCTGTAAATAAAAAACTGAGCAATAAGAATTTTTAGTTAAACTCTGTGCATAATTTTTATCATTTAATACTCTGAACCACATTGAAGTCAAATCTATAATATCTGATTATGACTCCCAGCTGCTACTGTGTATGTTCTGCAACAAACACTTGAATGTATCTGCTATCAGCAACTAATTTGTCTTACTTTGGCCCAAAGCTGTTATGACTGGAATTTCCATCACTCTAACACTTTCTGTGCAACCACACTGACATAGATACTTGAACATTTCGTACTCACCTCTGATATTCCTGAGTGATTTTCAGTTTATTTAAAATTTCTGTGATATTCCCTTCAACTTCCTGTAAAAAAGACATAAATTATGAGAACATTGAAATACCTTTTGGAATATAACAAAAAAATCTGCAGCGATACTAATTGGCAACATGTCTGATCAGCATTTAAAATACTCCAATACTTTTTACTCCATTAAACTTGACATAAATTATAGTAAGTAGTCTCTGTGTGACAGGAGTTTTAATTTAGCACTACATCTCAAGTTACATATGTCTTTGAGTCCGACATAGAGCCTCTCCTCTTGCCAGTTTTTTACCTTGAGGGAAACCGAACAGACAGTAAAACCAAGTCTTATCATGCGAACAAGGAAGGGTGTTGATAGCACTGTTTTTGCTACAGCCAGTACTATGCTACGAATGACTCGATTTTGTGTTTCAGCATCCATGACCATTTCTGGCTTTTAGACTGAGCTTCTAGACAAAACTCAGAATGCAATGAGCTTTGTACTTCACATTTCACGTATATCTGAAATGATGCCTGCTTTTTTGGCTACTAACATAGAGCTTCAGACTTCAGAGTGTGCAGCAGAACCTAAAATTGTTTTATTCAAACTATTACTCACTTGTCTCAAGACATCTGTTAGTTCCTATATTTTACAGAAGTCTTTCCAAGTTCCTCTTGCTGAGCTGTTCCATTAATTTTATATGTCAGAGTTATCTACCACAGGCTTTTGCCTCCTTCCAGTGCCTTCAGTACAGCTGGAAGGAGGAAGCTTTTGCAGTTTTGATTTACATATTTAGATCAAAGTACTCTAATAGCTCTCCACAGCAGTTTAGGAAAAGAAAAAAAAAAAGAAAATTATATCCCATACCTCTCCACTTTCTAGCTGGCAAGGCACAGCAGGCCTAATCTGGAACTTGCTGGAGCCAAAGAGAAGATTTCCAGTCGTTTGGGATTAGAGCTAGTAAAGGTAACTCATGTATAAACTAGTTTGCAGCGTGCCTGAACCGCACTGGGTTCTAGGGAAATTAATTTTATTTGGCAATGGAGAAACATGTTTGATGAGTTGACTTTCATAATTTGAGCCTGAAAAGGCAGTAACAGATCAGTTAAACTGATCTGTTAATATTCCAGCAAAAGAAAACACATCAGACACACTTATCTTTTTAAAAATGAAACCTGTGTGGCAAAGAGCATGTTTTACTCATGTAGCATTATGAAACGCTTTTAAAAAAATATGGCAATGTACTAGTTTAATTAGATTGCTCTCAAATTATAATGGGCTTTCCCTTTCAAATGAGGAGTTTTAAATGTTGAATTGCTGTTACAAATGGTATTACAAACTCAGAAAGCCTACACAAGGATTCAGCCAAAATATGCTTGAAGGGCCAACTCTCCAAAGGCCTGCAGGAACCATTCCATTTTCCCTTATGGCTACTTAAGGAGTACAAGAGGTTTCCCTCCTTTGCTGATGTGGCTGTCTCCTGTTGGGACAACTATACAACACTGCCATCTGCTGACTGTCCTTTTTCATTACAGCACAGACAAGCTCAGCTCCCGCCCCAAAAAAACACTCTATAAACCAATCTATATTTAAAGACCTTATGAATATTTGTATTTGTTTTAAAAAAGCAAAAGGAGGAACTTCCAAAAGTGGATATTCTTTCAGAGGACCATATTTCATATTTCATTTGTTATCATGCCATGGGGGAGCATATCTTAGAGAGCGTACATGGGAATCTTACCTAAGGCACATGGATCCCAAGCTGTCCTGTTTGGTAGGAGAGGAGGGAAAAAAAAAAAANATGACTAATTGGACTAATTGCTGATGATCATTGTTTTAATATCTTGATACCAAGTAAATCTTCTAAAAAAACCTAGATTTTTCTTCATTCCCCAAAGCTCTCTCCTGTTGAAGTCCTGGTAACTGCTTTAGAAACAAGTGACAGACCTCTGTCTTGTACTCTTAGGTAGCAGTGCACAGGAGTGGTTGAAAAATTAGGCAGGAAAAACACTTATTTTAAATATGTCATTAAATTTAAAGATGGTGAAACATATAACCAGAACACAATGGCTGTACCTATACCTGCAATTTTCATGTTATATGTTGTCCACTGGTTTTTTCAGCTTTCCTATGACTTTTTGGCACCTATTTTATTCTTAGTATAATTATTTAATTGATTTATTTAGTCTGTCAACAGGTATAACCCAGCTTTAGGGAACAGTAAATTTGGAGATGTGGTTGACCTTTCAGATGCTTAGTCAAACATAAGCCTTATATGAACAACTGCTGTTTGCCCACCATTAGGAGTGACACATCCCCTACTCATGCTGACTGTACTTTTAGCTGCATGAAATTACCTCCTCACTTCACACAGCTGGAACACTTATCAGCGTAACCAGTGACAAGGACATGTTAAAGTGCCTTTATTGAAATCTTGTGATATTTCTAACTGCACAACAGCCAGCAGAAAAGGAATACTGTTTGTAAATGCTGAACGCACTAATCCTGCAGAAATTTGCAAGCATCCATCTTTTATAGTTTAAGTGGTCCTCACACAGTACACTTTCGGTATGCAAATTTTAGCACATGAACAAATTTCTGCATGTTCTGTACCTTGGATTACACAGTATTCAATACAAACCTATGTCTCACTGCTTGCTTTGTACAGCTCCAGTGACTGTGAGAGCTGAACCAGTAATCATGGAGCCTAGTGAATTACAGAAAAAAAGTAACAACTTTATTCTGTAAACAAATATTCATGTTAATATTTGTTATTTTATTAAAAACCAATTACCTGGTATCAAGAATCCATTATAGACTCTGATTCAACCTAGACTTAAACTTGACCTTCCTGTCTATATCTGAAATGTGTTCACAACTACGGTCATTTCTATATACCAGTGAATAATCTGCAGTAATGTTTGATTATTTCAGCGTCCAGAAATGAGAGTTCAAAGGGAATCAGGAGACAGTCCTATCTCTATCTCCTTGAAGTCACTAGGCATTTCAGCATTCATTTCAAGGATAGATGATGGCAACTTGGAATACTTAAAAATCCCACCCAGAACTTTTCCGTTTCTCCAGGCCAAGAAACAAAAAGTTAAAAATAATGATGCTGCTGTTTATTGTATATTTACTTCCAAATCCCCAAACTTGTAGCATGAATACAGAAATACAGAAATAACCCTTGTGTCTGTAGATCATCAGCTGACATAGTGAGGGTCAGCCTACAATTCTCCCATTGTGGGGGCAGAGGCTAAGATGCTCTGGTGAACATAGAAGCACCCAAACTAGGCACATATTGTGTGTGAGGATACAATACAGACTACTGAGGGCCAATATCTCAGTGCTAAAATGTCCATCATGATAGTACCTACATGGACACCAGTACTTCTCCAGAAATCTTACTAGGATGTGTTTAGAATTCATTATTTTTTTGCCTGTATTTTTTTAACAGTGTTTGCCATTATATGCACCATCACAGCATAAACCACTATTTCTTTCTTCACAGTCTCAAGTGTGTTCATTTCTTCCCATTTGTCAAGAACTTTACACCGCATAGATTCAAGCTGTTCTGAAACAGAGAGCAGGTTTTCTTGCTATTCGTTTCGTCTCATGTCTGCTGCAGGTTTCCAGAAGTAAAAAAGTACATGCATGATTTAAAGGACAGAGCTGGCAGTGCAAAGCTAATTGTCATCTCAGGCTGTGTCCATAGGGTTTTTAGCAGGTATACCCACATATAATCTTGAGTTATATGCACGCCAATCACCCACAACATTGCCCCCAATTTGGTTGGGTACACACACCCACTGTAGCCACACTTGATTTCCACCAGGAAACGAATGTTGGCACATGGGCTATGTCGCTCGCCCTTCACAGTCATCCCAACCAAGACCTTTTAGCACTTCACGCAAAATTAGTCAGGCTCTAGACACAATAGGAACACAGCCAAGGAGGAAATTACTGAGTCCCAGCACAAAGAACAGATAATAGCACACAAGGAGCAGAATAAACATGCTGTACTCACTTAGGAGAGTCCAGGAAAAAATGCACTTCAGAATTTTACAGGCCAACTTCACTGTCACTTCATCCACTCACCTCACTACAAGTCAATAATGTATGTTACAAGATCCTACATGGCCAGCTGATGCTCCTGTCCAGCCAGGGTCTTATTTGAGTCAAAGACCTTTTTGGCTTTTCACAGCTTGTCAACAAGCTTGTCTGCAGCCTGTCAGTGTCCATGCTGCTGCAGCCAGAGCTGTATTAAAGGCTCTTGCCAGCTCCTCATCTAGGCAACGAGAGGAACTACATGCGCAAATAGTGCCCTTCACTCCAGTGGTCTGTACTACTATGTTAGGGCATCACTTGTAGGGTTTTTCCTCTGTTTCTGCTTCTTTTCGGTCGGACTTTCCACTAAAGAGATGGGACTATCACGGTTATACATGATTTATTACTTAAAATAACAAACAAGGTATCAGTCTCAGAGTTCGTGGAGCTTAGTAACAAATCGCCATAATGGCAGATAGTCACGAGTTTCAGGGTTACACGGCAATTTATAACTTTCTGGTCCAATAAGCCATTAACACGAAACTTTGTTTTGACTTGATAACCTATCACCTCTGGTCACTTTTACTGCAGTGCGTCAATTTTCTACCAATTACCTGCTAAGTCACATACACCCATATACTTCTATTGTAATATCTAAATTCTTAGCTTAAACTACAAAATCACACCACTATACTTTAAAACCCTCCACCAAATCACTCAACACACTCTCTTATTTATAGCTACAAAAACATTGGTTTGTAATTCTTTTGCTTTGAATCCCTGTCCTGTCATCACATCAATCCAAGTTCTCTCCAAGGGTTAAGGTCAAATCTGTCATTGCCTGTGGAAGCTTTAACCCCTCGATTTCCTACACTACTACAGATAAATATATATATATATATATAAAAAATACTTTCTTTCCTGGTGGCAGTGCAGCTGAGGATCATCCTGTTTCACCTGTCTCCCACACCAGTGTCTGTATGCAAGGGAACCTATGGAGAATGGAATAGCCAGGAAAGATGGGCACACGTTACACCTCCAAGGCTTTGAGATCACAGCAGGGAAGGAAGGAGGAAGGCAATGCACATATGAAGGGAGTGAGAATGGGGAATGGAAGAACTGGCCTTTCTCTGCTGCATGAGAGCTTCTGACCTTGCTCTCTGGCTTGTCTCACTCCTGCAAGTAGCAGGTCAGGAAAATCCTGTTGACTGAGAGGCTGCCCTGGAGCTGGGAGGGGCTTTCAGAGCCTACCGTAGTTCATTAGCCATGTTTGACATGTAACAGCTTCGTGCCATGCTGTCGAATTCAGGACTAGGCACTATACTGAGTAATGATGATGTTTCAGCATTAAAGATCCCAGAACACCTAAATTTCCTACTCTCCAAGTAGCTTGTCATTGACAGCCAGCCCTCCTGTGCGTCCCTCTGGTCTGTGATGCAGTATCAGCACTCAGTCAATAGGTACAGGGAGCCAGCAGCTTTGATGAAAAGTGAGGCAGGCTGGAGAAAGACAGGGTGAGCCGAACTTGAGTGATGCACTGCCTCATGTGGGGGAAGGGCCTGACCACGCTTCCTGCTGCTCTCTGCCCGGGAGTCCAACAGCCCCTAGCTTCTCAAAGATCTTGTCTTTTCTTGTGAACAATTGTAAATTATAGAAGAGCATAGTCTCACTCTGTGAATCAGGATAAGTGGCTGGTGCTGGAAGGGCCTCACAGATGTGTTATCTGGAGAGAAGAATATAATGCCTTCTGTTTTAGAAAATATTAAGAAAACTTTTTATTCAATTTTAAAATATAATCAGATCTCCCTTTTTTCCTCGGAGAAAATTGTAAAGTTCTCATCTCAGGTTAACCTTGATTGAACACTTTTTAAATTGCTTACCATCCCACATTAAAAACAAACAAACAAAAAAACCAAGACAAAACAAAACAAAGGCCTAAACAAAAAAAACCCAAAGAAACCAAGAACAAACAAACAAATGAACAAAACCCAAACCAAACCAAAAAAAACCAAACAAACAAAAACCCCAAAACAACCAAACAAACAACAACCAAAAAACCAAAACAACTAAACAAAAAAAAAATCAAATAATATTTGTTAAGTTTTGTTCCCTATAGTGCCAGCACATGTTAGCACATGTGGCCCAAATTTCTTGGCTTGGGCTTCTAAACCCAGCAGTAACACAAAAAGAAGAACAGCAACATTAACATCTTTCTGACTTGGCTGGTTTTGATTCCTCAATGTGTAATTGAGGAAGATAGGGAGGGGAAGTTTGAGATTAACTGAGTTAGTACTTCCGAAATTAGTACCTGGTAAGGAGGAGAAAGTGAGGAACATTTACCTATCGTTTAAATGCCTTTTAGCTCATTTTATGCAAAACTGTTCCTCAGATATGCCTTGGCCTGGAGTGTTCTGTTTGTTTTATTCATTAGTCCTGTGGAACATCCAGAGCCAATGACTGATTTTATGGGTTTTTTAGTGGTTGACTGCAAAGCAATGGAATTAAAAATCTGTACCATGCTGTAGAAACAAACATAATCAGAGCAGCTGCATTCAGGCATACATTCATTGATAGGAAGACAGTTACACTAGGGAGAAATTCGGGCCAGTTTAACTGCTGAAGGAAAAAAAAACACAACCAAAGCTGGTTTGACTGTTCAAGTATTGTTCCTGATACTACACAGAAAGAAGATTTGGATCTTTCTTTTCTCTCCAAAAGGAACTGTAGAAGGCACTTTACATCACCATGTGAACAGCTATTTCCTTATTTACCACTTTATAATTTACTAACTGCTATGTTCTCATGCTCTGGAAGAAAGAGGCTTTTAGAACAGGTTTTCATTAAAGTCATAAAATGCAGGTGGGCTGCAGTCAGACTAGTTATACTTCATCCTGATAACATTTCACAGGATTTCCTAGTTTATCACTAGTCAGATTTTTTTTTCCCCACAACTTTCCATATTTATGTCTTTTATCCTGCTTGAAGATCCTAATCCAGATTGCACTGATCAAAAGTCTTACTTACCAAAGGATACTACTTTCTTGAGCAATACATAAATTGACTGCAAACCTCAGGGCTGTTGCTGAATCAAAGCACTGAGCAAACCTCCAAGAGGGACTGGACTATTGTATGGATAACTACAGCATTCAGGACTGATACAGTGAAGGCTGAAAAGAAGCTTAGGAAGGGCACTTGAAAGCACGTGATTCAGGGCTTAACCTCCTCATCATAAGCATGAAATCCAGTTATTATGTTTCTGCCAGCTGAAGGGTTTCATCTCCTGAGACATCTCTTAACACTTTAGAAAGTCTTCCACTGACACCTACTGGTTTCAGACAAGGCCAGGAGTAAAAGAAGTATAAGAAATATTACATACCTGATTTCATTAGATATCAGCACATTTTGATCACACTAACAGGAAAATCTTCAACAGGAGAGGTAATTTTTGATTGGTTTTTCTTCTGACCCTTTAGAACCTTATTTCCATAATTTATACCATATGTCTTTTCTGCTCAACTCAGAGCTATCCTATCACTCACCTGTGTTATCATTTGGAATCTGATTCATCTGTTGCACTGTTTCTAATTACTTCTTCAGCTTAGACTGGAACAAAAGAGAACAACAGTTTCACAAATATCTTTTTAGGATTATATACAAAGGTAGATGTAAGCAAATAGTTGTTACATATAAGGAAGATTATTACACATGCTCAGAGGTCAAATGTTGCTCTAATTGCACAAACTGAGCCTCAGTGAATTACATCAAAGGGACTCCAGGTTTGAACGCTCAGTGATGCAAAGGAGAGAAGAACTGACACACTTTGAGAAGCTAACAGGATTCAATCATGCTCTACTTTATTAAAACTGCAGCTTCTTTTCCTAAGAGGAAACCTCTTGTTCTCTGAATGAATGAAGCAACTACACATTATTAGATATCACAATAATATAAGTGGACAGCTTAGTTCTCTGCCTATATATCTATATTCTTATTTTCTCTTCATCATCAGATTTCAAAAATCCTACCAGATATTTTAACAGCTACTAACCATTGGTATTAAAAAAAACCAAAACCAGTCTTGTATGAAAATCTTTCCCTCTGCCCACCCTCCAAGGATTGTTTCCCTACAAAGGACTACACATGATCCATGGCAAGATGAAAAATTCAGTCTTAGGCTCTCAGTAGTAAGTAATGTATGCAAATGACTCAGATTCTGATTGTTACTTTTCATGCAAACTAACAAGTTGACGTTAGGGTAACACATGTTCCCAGGCTTCTCTGAAAACAGACTGCTCTTCAGAACTGAACAGTCTTATGGAGCGCTGGATTTTTATACCAACAGCTGACAAAGAACTCCTTTAGATAATTCTGGGATGTTTATCACGATTCCCTTTCACCACTTTGGCAGGAGACAAAATGTCATATTCTTCCCCTTTATCTCTAAAATATTTATAAAAGCTTGCACAAAAATCAATCTCTGAATAGCCTAGATAAAATTTGCATGTGCATGAGCTATAAATATTCCACACTATGCCCTGATCCATCTTAAATTCATGCCAGTTTGACTATCCCACAGCAACACATCATGAATTCTCTCTCTGTAGACAAGTATAGACACGTAAATTACTGGGTCACTGTTAGTCATCTTTCTGCTTTCCTTAATGAAAACCAATGAGCCTGAGTCTCTTTCACACTCCAGTATCTTAACTGCAGAATCATCCAAAATATATTTTAAAAGCACAGTGCAAATATTGTATAGTGTACACACTAAATACACTGGAAACAACAATTGCAAAGATATAAAAGACCTCGAGTCATCCAGTCTTGTTAAGAGTTACATTTACAAGAAAAAGATATGGATAAAAAGAGGAAACAGTAGCTTAGTGAAAGAGTGATTTGGTAATTCTTCAGGTTCAGACAGTGGAGTGGGCGAGAACAAGAAAGCTGGTAGGCTGCCAGGACATCTTTCAAGCCTAAGGGTTTTAGAGTTCTAGAATTAAACAAACATAAGGTCAAATACTGAGAGTAGCAAGTCAGATCAGAGCTCGGAGGAGCAGTAAGGGTTGTTTTGATGTAAAATATCAGGGACACACCAGTGGTGTGGGAGCACTGGGACAGTCCAAAGAAGACAGGCAGCCGCAGAGGGCTAATGAGGCTTTCTTGCCTACGATAGGGAACAAAATCAACACCTCAGCAAAAGTGACACAGTCTAATATTTAACAGTGCAGGCTGAAGTCTGTGGGGTCAGGAGACTTCACTGTGATGACATTCAGCTCTTTGGTGGTGGTCAGCTGGGAATGGCAAAAGAAAGCCTTGGTCCTGCTCAGAGTTCAACCATGTCTCCCAATATGACTGGTACAAAAGAAAGATTTTTGCCCAGAACAGTCCATTCACAAAGTCTAACCCTTTGACCTTCCTTTAAGACCAGACATTTAAAAAACTTCAAGAACTCTATTTAGTTGTTTCCACCTTATCCCATCTGCCTTGTTGTTGCTACAGGAGTTGACAGCATTTTAAATATTATTTGTGTCTTTCCAGAGCAGTACTGGCTTTCCGCATGAGAACCTGCACATCTTTCCTGAGTGCCTGTGTTTCATCCCTTTGACATGAGCCTTCAGAGCCTATGATAATGCACGAGAAAGAGTAAAATGTAGAGTAAGAGTAAAAAGTTTTGTACTTGAATTTGGTGGTTTGGTTTGTTTGGTTTTTTGAGTTTTTTTTGGTGGGAGGGAGGTTGTTACAAGTTCTGGAACCATTTTTAAAATGTAATTTTCAGTAAAATTCAGTTCTGATGAAAACTTCTGAACGAGCTGTTGATGAGACCAAAGGTTAACATAAAAAAAAACCTCTATGGCGGGTTTCAAACAAAAAACCTCTATGGCAGGTTTCAGCCATTCAAAGCTCTTTCCATTTGTAAATAGATTAAAGGTTTGTTACAGATTAAAAAAAAAAAAGAATATGGACAGTTTTCTGCATGCATCACAGCCAGTAAATATGAGGACTCAGACTCATGCAACCCCTTGCTTTTGGACAATCCTTTCTGGTGTTATGCCACTGAGCACTGTGGTACTCAACCTAGACAAAGCTCTTATGCTGTCAGCTGTGCCATGTTCATCATCACCTTTCATTTTCATTTCAACAGATTGTCAATATCACACAGGTACTCCCAGGCTCAGTGCTAAAAAGAGTGGATAACTAGGGTGAAATCCTCAGATCAAATCCACAGGATTGTCCCTGGGTCGATGGAGGACAGGGGCCTAAGAAGCTGTCAGAAACAGAGGGGTCTAGTTTTAGAGTGAGGAAAGTAAAGAAGGAAAGAATACAAAAGGATGAAGAGATAGAGAAATGGGCAGAGATTGACAGGTCCAGGTGAACTGAGATGGGGTCCTGTGCCATGAGCATGACAGGAAGAGGCTCCAAGGGGGCTGGGCAGGGCCAGTCAGGCATAGCTCTGTCCTCAGTGCTTGACATCTCCTCCATGCTTCCCTTCTACTTCCATAGTGGAAGACACCTTTCCTTACGCCTTTTCCTTTGACCAGAATTGAGATGTCACTGGTGGGAGAGGCAGGGAGAAGGGGTGTGTGGCACTACTCCTGGAAGCCTGAGGAAAATACCACCCTCTTTTCAGCAGCATTTCTCCAGTAAAGCTGGCACAAAGCCTGATGTGGCTCTAACAAAGAGGCAGAAGGACAATAGGTTTGACACTTCAGAAATCCAGCACAGTCTATTCAGACAATGTTCTGTTTATTCTGTAAGCAGCTGCTGTCTCAGATTTCTCTACTGTGGGTTGCTCCTACAGAAACTGTTGTCAACAATAAAGCAAAGCGCGAACCCTAGATCTCCTGTGTCAAAGATAAGGTCAGGTAGTGCCCATATCTGACTTTAAATACTTAATTTCTCTGTAGCATCACCAAGGAAATGAGATAATATTGACAAACAAATACTATCTTGTAGTGTGTTATAAGCAGAGAGTCCAGAAGAGCTCATGCTCTAAATAAATTGAGAGGAAAGAAGACTATGAAAAAATGCTTAAAAATCTGGATTACAGACTCCTGTTTCAGTTTGGCTCCAGGAAAATCATACCTTTTGTGCTGCCACAGAAGGTTTGCTTATTCCGCCACTTTTAGGTTTGTTCAAAACCTAGAGATGATCAATTGGATTTCGACTATAGCAAAGTCATTCTCAGCACAGTTCACTTACCCAAGTAGCTCCTCTTCCTCAAGGATTTCTTGATTTCTCTGTCCTCCTCTTCCCTTCTCTTGCCTATAAATGTTGGATATTAATGTGCAATTATTTCACCAACAAATATGGAAGAATGACTTTTTTGCCCCCTTAGTTATCACTGGGAGAGCCAATGCACAATTTCTATCATCACTACCATCACATAATAGAGTACAGAACCAGAGCGTAACTTTCAGCTACAATATTTTAGTGGTGTTTGACATGCAAATCACTGGCCTAAGTGCACAAGAGAAAAAAAAAAACAGATTTTGTCCCAAATAAAGGATTTCAAGTATTATAATTCAGCATAGTGAAAAAATCAAAAGGAGAAAAATAGAAAACTGCCTGGTAAGTCACATAAGAAATATCACTCATAAGTAACCTTCAAAGTGAAAGGTGGAAAAATAATTCACCAGTAGGTTACAGACTGAATTTTTTTCCCCAAATATTTTAAGGATTTTAACATTAGGCCTCACAAGTTAGAAGGCTGGGGATTTGGAGGGGTTGGTCTGTTTAGGGAGGAGGAGGTTGTGTGTGGGTTTTTTGGTTTTTGTTTTTTCTTAAATAAAGTTTTTAACAAAGTGCTTAAGCGATAACCAAATGTTTGGTGTCACTTTGTGCTAGTCATAATTAGAGAAAATCTGGGAAAGAACTCGTCCATCTTTCCTAAAAGCTGTCTGCCCTTCTCTCCCGACCATACAGAGAAATTTCAGCCAGTGAAAATGTAAGTATTGCACGTGATTCTGCTGTCTTGTAACCTGGGGGACACTGCAGGACAAAAGAGTGATGGTTTGCTGCTATGCAGTTAATTAAAAGGCATAACGTCACGGTAGGAACACTGGGACAGATGCAAGGGTTTGTCTCACCAGTAGGGCCAGAAACAGAGCTGAGAATGCACTAAAGACACAATCACATGGCTTTTGTAGCCATGCAGTTTAACTTGCTGGTCAATCAAAAAAAATTGAGGGAAACAACACACACACAGGGACATGCACTCATGACCCTAATTTAAATGAATGAACGAAAGCAGTGACCGAAAGCATATCCTGCTCCTGAATCAATTAAAATTAGCATTTTCAATTCACCTTTTTCCCCAGTGCTATTTCTTCCAGTCTTGTGGCCTCTGCATGTGCAGATGGTTTGCAGAGGTGTGCAACTCCTTGTGATTTCTCCTTTCTCCATTAACATGGTGAAGCTTATAGAATGAAATTATGTCAGTTCTGTCAGTGATTGAAACACGGACTCTGCTGGGTGGGAATCTGAATCTGAATTGTTTATTCAAAGAAACAAGCTGGTTTTGTACACTTCTTTAAGGCACAGTATTTCCTTACATGGCAATTCTCACTATGTGACCTATCCCATGTTGCCACATCAGCAATGCACCTTTTAGATGTCCTTCTATGGGGTGATCAAGCACTGCTCACCCGCCTGTCAGCTTCCGGCAGGCTCCTCTCTGTAGGGCTCTGCTGCCTGACACCTCCTCCCCGCAGGGTCTGTGCCGCCACGTGCTCCTTTGTGCTACCGTGTACTTCTGCAGGCACGTCCCACAGCTCAACTCCATCACGTCTCTTCCCACACAGTTCAAATCACTGAGCAGACTGGAAATCAACTGTCTACACAGGCATCTGTCTTTACACGTGTATTCTCTGTTCTTTTTTGCTTACCTGTGTACAACGGGAAAAGGAGCAAAAATGAGGAAGAAATTTGCCATCCCCTTTGAGACCACAAGTGATTAAATTTCAAAAACTCGTGCTATAAGTCCATGAAGTTTGTTAGATATGTTTGATTTTAAAGTGTGAGCAAGAGGCAAAACAAGAAGCCGACCTTGGAACACACTGCATTCCTTAAAAGTGACTGTTAGCTCAGAAAGACATAATTAATATATAAATAACCCAAGAACCCCTAGCTAAGGAATACAACAATTAAAATAAAACACTTAGAATCTCATAGTTGTACACTGCCAAGTCTGAGTAATAAATCTGGGCAAGAGAAAGAGGGGGTCTCTTAGGCAACCTGCGCTGGGTTCCTCTGCCATGGGAACTTTTTGTCAACATTGCTGCTGGCCTCACTTCAAAGTGCTCTGTGCCTAAGATTAACTTTTTCACAACAAGCCTTTTAGGTAGATCATATACTATGGCAGGTCTTTACTTTGCGAATATACTTGTTTAAAATCAAGGCTGGTAGAAATTTCAACCATTTAATCAAAGCTCAAGGACTGACATCACTGCTAGTTAGTACAGCTTTCTGTTAAGCTTTGTACCAGAGTTGCACTATTTCGCAAAATTTGTACTGATTCAAATTGTTTCTGGGGAAAAGGTTTCCTGGGGAAAAATGCTTCAAAAATTACAAGATCAAGTTGTTATCCTGATATAATACTGTGCTTTGGCTCTTCTGTTCTCCCCTATCCCTTCTTCCTTTTACTCTGGCCTCTCAGCTCAGAGGCAGAGGAGAAAGGTTGCTTGAGGTTATTGACTGAGATGGAAAGTAGCCAACTTTTGTGGCAATCTCATTAACTGTGTGGCAGGTGATACTTTGTAAAATTCAGTGGAGGAATGTTGAAGGTATACAAGACTAACCTCTGCTTATTTGCTTGATTGTTTCTTTTCCAGTTTCTGGTCTACTTGGGCTTCTATTGCGATGACTGTTTACGTCAAGTCCCATCTCTGTTTTCTCTGTTAGCAGCCACAGTCCAGCAAGCACCACTGCTAAATTCTCTGTAAAACACCCTTCATAAATAAGCTGGCATCTCATAAATGATGAAAACCTGGCTATAAGTACCACAAAGTATCTCTCAGTGAGAGACAAAGGCCAGTGGTCTTTCAAAAATTTCGCTCACCTACATGAAATGTCCATTCTTCTCCAGGCCACCTAGCCTAGTCATTTCTTAGTTTACCAACCCCCAAATGGTTTCATTGAGTTCCACCCCAAATTTCTATGAATCCAGTATCTAACTCTGACTCCTGCATTTGGCTATGAGTGCTGATGAGATTGTTAAGGCTTCCTTCAGGGCAGCAACTCAAGAAAGACAAGCAACTTCTGCAAAATGTATCTGCTTCAATGATCAAATTCACTCCCTGTCCCATCCATCACAAGGGGCCAGCCAGCTACACCTGTCTGTGTGTAAAGAGTCTACAGCACGCATAGAGAAGGCAGCTTCTTTTCCAAATTATATCAAACGTGCTGCTGGACAAGATGCTGAATATACAGTTCCTGCAGAGATGCTGACCAACAGTGATTTTTGTCCTAGAGATCGCTAGCTTGCAAGATCCTGCTTACCTGTATATTTAACACAACATTTCCATGTGACAGTGGAAGGAAGGGTAAACACTGGCATAACAAATTTGGGTTCAGGGTTTTGGAACACGTAGTAGATGTGTCTTACAAGTGCTCAAGTGAGAAAACATAAGGGACTGGGTTCTTGAGAAGAAGAGAGAGCTGATTTTGCCTAAACCTATTTCATTTTCCTGGAACATCCACCCAGAAAGATAAGGCAAAATTTACCTTTCCATCCATCGTTTTCTTACTTTAGCCAGCTTGCTTTCATGCTGCTCTAATGCTTTGGTCCGTGTTAAATAATTTGGTAATAGTTAAATCACTTAACTATTAAATCATAGTTAAAATCATTTAACTATGTTAAATTAAATGGTAATCATTAAATCATTTGGTAAATCATGTTAAAGCTTTTGGTAATAGTTCATGGTTTGCTATGAACTCCTTCTGGAAATGCAAGAACTTCTTAAACTGCTCAGTTTTAGCTACACCAGCCAAGTATGGAGGTATGAACTGGTATTCCCCTTTGACAAGTCCCACAACCATAATCTCTGACACATCTAACTCATCTCTTTTGATAACTCTCATGGAATCTGTCAGTTCCCTCCTCTTTCCTTTTAAGTGCTTTCAACTTTAGCATTTCCAGTGGAATAGCAAAATCTGCTGAGGCACTAACACAAGTCAGAGATGACTGTAGATGTCTGTTGTTAGGGCAGAAAAATTCAGGCTTTGCTAGAAGCAGAGGGATGCTGGATGAAAAGTTGCCTGAAAATCTTTTAATCTTCCTTGCTCTCTCATTTTCAGCTGGGAATTGATTTCTTTCTATTATGGAACAAGTTTGTTTCCTGGCAGAGTACCATCATCCCTGTTTTATTTTCTCTGAAGGCTTATGAAACTTGTTAGGATTTAAGAGTCCAGAGGTGTAAAGTTTAAGATTTGTTCTGTAAGCCATTCCCACACTATCTAAGAGGTGAGCCAGGCTCCTTGCTTGACAGTTTCTTTCCATGCTGAAATGGATTGTTGCAGCACACAGTTAAAAGAAAGAGGAAAGGTAAAATATATTTTAAAAAGGGAGAAGTTTAGATGACAAAATCTTTAAACACACAACAAAATTATTCTACATGTAGAACAGAGTATTTTACACAGATATGGCCTACAAAAATATGTTACCTTCTCCTATTTTCTTTGGTTGGCAGCTGGATATGAGCTGGCACGTGCCCAGGTGACCAAGAAGGCCAGTGGCATCTTGGGCTATACCAAGAATATTGTTGCCAGCAGAACCAGGGCAGTCCCACTGTACTCGGCACTGGTGAGGCTGCACCTCAAGTCTTGGGTTCAGTTCCGGTCCCCTCTCTACAAGTAACACATTGAGGTGCTGGAGTGTGTCCAGAGAGGGCAATGGAACTTGTGAAGGGTCTGGAGCACAAGTCTGATGAGGAGCAGCTGAGGGAACTGAGGTTGTTTAGCCTGGAGAATAGGAGACTCAAAGGGCACCCTGTTGCTCTCAAATGAGGTTGTACCAAGGTGAAGGTCAAGTTCTTCTCCCAGATAAGAAGTGAAACGATGAGAGGAAATGGCCCTTGTACCAGGGAAGGTTTAGATCAGATATTAGGAAAAATTTCTTCACTGAAAGGGTGGTCAGACATCGGAATAGGATGCCTGGAGAAGTGGTTGAATTGCCATCCCTGAAAGTGTTCAAAAGTTGTGTGGATGTGGCACTTGGAGATAGGGTTTTAGTGGTGAACAGAGTGGTGCTAGGTTAATGGTTTGACTTGATGGTCCTAAAGTTCTTTTCCAACCTTAAGGATTCTGTGATTCTTATCCACAGCAGTATACAAATAGTCAGACAAACCTGGAGACACCTGTGTTCGTTCCTGTGAAGCTCAGCCTCTGCCCACATCCCTTGGTAACACAGTCTCTGGCTTTTTTTCCCCTGGGTCTCCCCATGAATTTTGCTGCTTGTGAGTGCAGCTTTTCCTGCTGGTTCATTTACACTGGCCCTAAGGCTGATCCCTTTCTATGGTATGCCAAATAATTCCTTTTTCCTCACTCAGCACTGGAAAGGTGAGTAGGTGGCTGGTACAGGCAGAATCAGCGAGAGAAGGGCAAATATATGTTAGAAACCCTAATAGCCTGAAAGACCAGATTAGGTAGCATCAAAGTAAAGTGTTGCTAATTTGGCTAAACCTGATGAACATCTGTCTACCATATGTGAAAAACTTCCTGAAATAGTCTCAGACAGGTTAGCAGTTACTTTTGAGGATAGCTGTGGACTGGTGACTCACCAACAATGCAAACACTGTAAGTATGGGGTGCGTGTTTAAAAGAAGTAAGGAAGGGGAAAAGAAAATGAGTAGAAAAGCTCATTAACTTTACCTTCAACTTCCCAAAAAAAAAAAAGAAAAGAAGTAGAACTCGGAAAAAATAAATTTGCTCTAAGCATCTGCATGACAAACAAGGAGCTAACAAGGAGCTGAATAACAGTCAGTATGATGGTTCAAGAGCATTAGTGCAGGAGAAGCAGTTTCTGTTGCATATTTTGACTTTACTTAGGCTTTTGGCATTGTCTTTTGTAGTACTGTTATAAGTAAGCAAAACAAAAATAAAAGAAAATTACCTGGATTGACAGGCTAGCATGAGTGCAAAATAAAAACATCAAGAACTCCGTAAAACTATATTCAAAGAGTGCTTATAAAGACTCCCTGTCCAAATGGAAGAAGTACCAAAGAATTTTATATGGAGATTTATCCTGAATCTGTATCTAATTTTCCCAGCAATTTTGTTTATACTGTGAATGATGGTATACACAGTATGCTTGTTAAATTTGCAGATGACATGAAATGGAGAGGGGATTCTTAAAGACAGGATTGGAACTGAAAATGCTCTTGATAAACTGGAAAATTCTGAGAACAGCTGGATGAACTTCAATAACTGCAGAAATAAGCAGCTTCCCAGTGGCCAGCAGCAGCTGGCTCAGTAGAAACGGGGGAACATGGTGGACGACTTGGTCAGAACAAATCAACAGTGTCAGTGTGGTGAGAGAGACAAATGTCATTTTGGAGTATACAGAACAGTCAGTGTTCAACACACAGCAAGTGGGAATACTTCTGTCAGTGTTCCCAACACAGAAGAGGCTTCAGCCAAATGTTATGTTCAGTCTCAGTCACCACGCTTCAGGAAACACTTAAGACAACTGGAGGATTCCAGAAGAGAGTAAGTTGAATAACTGAGAAGAAAATGTACATGGGTGCAAGAATTAAATTCAGCCTGGAGAAGGGACTAAAAGAGGGAAATAAAGCAGAAAACATGCTTGTAGCATGGCTGCAAAGGTTTTAGGAGTTCAAGTATTAAAAAAAAAACTATCTCCAATGTTACAGATCATGTCTTGCTTTTCCCAGTTTTCCCAGTTTCCAAGTGAGCAGCCTGAGGTGACCAAGAGCAGACATTAACTGCTCTTGCTATCCAGGAAAACAGACTGGGAAACTGGAAGACACAGTACATTTTATAAACTGTTATCTAATAGAGTAGAACTATATTATTCTTTCATCCATAATATGACAAAAAGAGAAGGGTGAAAGAAATTTAATTTTCCCTCCTTGGCACCCTTTTTTTACTCAGTTCTTTCTAAAATGTCACTTTTAATTCCAGAACTATTTAATTGTTCCTATGATTGACTTGAGCTGGAGGGATGGAAATGAGCATGCTAAGAAGGTCATGATTTTTCTCATAAAAACATGCAAGAGAAAAAACATATTGCTTCCTGTTGAATAAAGGATAAGCAGAGACTGCTGCTGCTGCTGAGGATCTGCCTAACTGATAATATTTGCTGCTCTTTTCTGTCTTTAAACTGCCATAAAACCCTCTTGTGGGTTATTTATGTTATTCATTCTAGAAATGTAACACTAGGCTGTCTAGTTATATAGCAGAGAAGGGGACTAATTGTGTTTTCCCATTCAGAATACATCCTGGGATGGTCTTAAAAGGAAATTTAAAGCTAGGTTGGGATAAATCCATACTCAGATGCTGTCCCTTCATTTCCTCTCTGGGCAGAACACAGTAGTCTGAAAACTTATACACGAAAGCAGCCTTTAATTCAGTCCTCATTTAGGCTGAAGCTTTGCGATCTAAGTGGATAGGAGATGAGGTAAAGTACAAGGTTAAGGCATGAAGCAAAAGAAAGCGAATATGAAACAGTATTCTTGAACAGTTCAAGAGCAAGACTTTTCTGTCTTTTCTCCTTAATGACTCCTTCAGTGAACAGATAGCAAGGATGAACACCTGAGGGCCTGTCGTTCCTGCTAGGGCATATGTCTGCATCCTGTCAAGTGAAAGGCACTGGAGTTCCAAAGGCACTGGACAGCACCGGCCTTTCCCCTTCAAAGACTGTCTCCAGTGCAATCAAGACTGGTCTGCTTCTACAAACCAGTCTCACCATGCCACTATCATCTATAATAGAAGAAAACACTGCTCTGAAGAGGAACTAAGTCTTTGAACATGTCTGCCTTGCATAGGTACAAGCACAAGAGGACAGGAAAATAAATGCTTAACAAAAGGTAGGGAGATAGAAAAAGACAGTTTGGGAGACCTTGACAGGCTGGAGGAGTTGACCAACAGAAAACTCTGGAGGACCAAAGAGATGAAGTGTAACATCTGCAGCTGGGGTGCTCTAACTCCACACAGCTGGACATGCTAGGGATGAGCTGAGTGTTTAACAGCTTTGCAGAAGGGTACTTAGGAGATTCTTTTGCAAATTGCACAAAAGCCAGCAGTGTGCCTTGCAATGAGGGCAGCTAATCACATACTAGGCTACACAAGCAAGTGCATAACCAGCAAACAGAGGAAAGCACTTATTCCGCTCTACTTTGCATGGCTGGTCATGCCTGGAACATGGTGTCCAGTCTGTAGAGCAAGCAAGACAATGGAAAACCAGAGAAAGTCCAGCAAAGGAACACTGAGACTGCTGAGAGGCTGAAGCACAGGACACCCCAGGACGAGCTTTTGTGTATAGCCCAGAGATTAGACCACTAATGAGAGGCAGGAATAGTAGGTTGGATGCAAAGAAAAAATCTGCTTAGAAAGAATGGTTCAGCACTGAAGTAACATGCCCATAGAGGTTGTGAAAGCTCTGTGCTTGGAAGTGTTGGCAACTTCATTAGATATGGTGCTGAGCATCCAATCAAAATTTCTTAGTCCAGCACGGAATAGGGCTGGACTGGGTGAGCTCCAGAGCTCCCTTCCAACTTAACTTTTTCTATGTTTCCAGGAAGGTCTTTAAGCTTGCGAATGAAACACTGCAAAGTCAGGAAATACCTTGATGTGCTTCCCCTTCTTTTGTCTTGCATGTTCAAGCTGCACACTGCAGGTGGCAGAGAAGCAACAGCAAAGATGAGCAAGCACCCTTGTTGTAGTCACAGTGCCTGAAGAATGCAAGTCGGGCAAGGTCCGTAGGAAGAGGTAATCTCTTTTATTAGACTGACTGATATAGTTACAAGAACTTGGATGGGATTTCAGGCACACAAATTCTTCTTCGGCCTGAAAATAGAAGCAGCCCACTTCAGTGCTAAACACAGGTTGAAAATGGTTACTCTGAATTTAGCTAGCTATATTTATCATTTAGACCATCTGAGAAAAAAACCCACGTAATTGGCACTTGTGGAGTGAAAGATTTGTTAACTAAATTTTCATCTCTCTTCTTGATATACCTCCTGAAGGAGGCAGAGGGATATTTTTGCCTGCAGAACATGAGGGTGGAAGAGAGTTTAAAAGCATGACAAAGCAGCTCTGTACAGCTAAGCATAGCTTCCCAAGAGTCAGGGAAGCTTGGGATGCACATAGCAAAAGACAGACACACATGTGCCAAGCTCAGGTTTTGGATAAGGCCACTGAGCAGGGGCAGTCCACCAGCATGTGCCATGTCGATCACTGTGGGTTATGCTCAGCTTTTCCTGCTGCAGCAAAATTTCATGCGTCACCCTCAGACTGGCACAAAGGCCTCACCTGCTTCATTCCATGTGGCTTCCCCTCCCAAACATCCCACCTGGCCCCTCAGCCACACCTGGCCGACAGGAACAAGTGTAGCAGCACTGAGGTGCTCACCTGATTCTCCTCTCAGCAACACAGCCTGACAGAGACTCGGGGACATGCTCACCACAAGTCCTGTTCATCACCACAGTCACTGTCTGGATGCCCCATTGTCCCCAGGGCCCTCACCTGGCACTGGGAAGAGCCCCTGGGCCAGATGTTCCCTCAACCATGGGACTTAAGGACAGAACCAGGCTTGATTTCAGACTGGCCCTGTCAGGCACTGGTCTGCACCCCATTGCGCATTTCCACGGCCCCCAAACTTAACACAGGCACTCCTAGCTGCTGCACAAGAACTAGACTCCAGTTACAAATCATCCTGGACGGTGGATACTAAGATCTGCAATGCCCTCAAGTCAGGGTTTCAGGATAGCCTCTTCACCTTCCCAGTTACTTGTTGTGCTAACTACCACTGCTTAATTCACCGGTACAATTTCCATTCCAAGTCTTGCACCAGCCTTCCTGTCAACACAGGAGTGCAGAGGGCCTTCACCACCACCCTCACCTCCACGTAGGTTGAGTCTTCATCTGGTGCTAAAGAGATCATGTGACTCAGATATTACAAACAGTAAGATTCTGAAGGACCAAGACCTTACATCTAGTCCTCCAATAAGACTTGGGTTTTTCCTCCACACTAGCTAACCTCCAAAAAACATAGTGCTGAGGAGACTTTTTTCATTGACTGAACACCAAGTCTTTTCTATCAAAAATATTTTAATCTTCAAGAAAAGAAGCACTTGTATTGCTGACAGCAGTCAGTGGCTGAAGATTTTTAGCCTTGGACTGAGCTGGAACATTGGGTAGATGCAGGATGGAGTACCAGCAAAAGACCTAACCCTGTAAAACTGAATTCCCATATCCTCACACAGTCACACCAGTATCTAGTGAGAGACCAAGAGGCAGAATCAAGTCATGACATGGGCCTTTCCAGAAGAGTTTCAGGTGATATGAGCTGTGTACCAGAAGGATCTGTCACATGAGAAACACGATATAAGCAAGTCTTTACACTTAAAGTCAAAGAGGGGGCAAAACCACACAGTAAATGGTCTGCAGAAGAGGTGAAAGGAAAAAAGTGATAGAAAGCCTTAAGAGCAGGATATCTAAAAAAGCTGTGGAGAAACTGAGCTTCCATGAGCGTCAGACCATTGCATCAAGCTGTTGAATCAAAATGTAGACAAGCTGATGACACAGTTAGAGTGCATCAGAAATAAAGTGGAAGACAGCCTTTTCTCCGGCAGATAGCAACAGGCACATGTTTGACTGGCTTTAGGAGCGTGATCAAGGCCCTTATCTTAGCACAGTTATCACATGTGTATTAGCTTGACAATCCTGTAATTTGTTTCCAGTGCAGACAGAAAGAAATCTAAACCAAACAAACGGAA
The DNA here is from genome assembly GCA_013397725.1 of Rhagologus leucostigma. Taxonomy (NCBI): domain Eukaryota; kingdom Metazoa; phylum Chordata; class Aves; order Passeriformes; genus Rhagologus; species Rhagologus leucostigma. Next base: position 905,052 of record VZTD01005887.1, read on the forward strand.
AAGCAAAACAAAAATAAACCCACAAAACAAACAAAATCAAGAAAATAAATCCTGCATCAAATAAATAAATAAACCCAAACCACTATACTGATGCTGTATATTAATCTTACAAGCATACCTAGTTAAGTCCATTTCTTAGAAGTCTGAGTAGCATTGCACTGCATGCCTGATTCCTGACAAACTAGATGACAACCACTTTAGCACATTTCAAGCACAGCACTGGTCATCATATCTGCCTGACTCAAAGGTCTGTCCTTAAGATGGCATACATTCTTCAGATTGGCACAGAGCAGCTTGAGCTCCTCCTTTCAAAGAATCTCTGGTTTATGCTCAGGAGTCACAAAACAGTTGGAGCCAGTCATACTTTAGAGCAAACATGAAACTTCCCATCTGCACCCAGAAGCAATCATTCCCAGCCAGATCTTCTATGTATGATGACCACAAATACAGGTAGGTCAATACAGCTTTGTTACTCTTGAAGCATGCAGGCACCAAAAAACAAAGCCTCTCTTACCTCTGCACTATTGCTCCTGCTTCTCAAACTATGTTTGTGTAAACGGAAAAGAAGTGACAGCATTCCTTCCATTACTGTTAGTGCTACAGTGGGGCTTTTGTTTTCAATGGACAACAGAAAAGGCTGCCAAGAAATCAGATCTATTGCTATAAGTTTTATGGATATTATCTTTCCCCCAAATGCCCTGAAATGCAAATATCTTATGGTTGTTATGTACTTTGTCACAGTCACGAGTTCAATTTGCTTTAATTTCATATTGTTATTACATAAAAAGACACCATCAAGCAGAGGGTAGGAGATCCATTTCAAGGGTTGTTTATATTTGCTCTGTAAGCCTCAGTGAGGAGCCTGAACCAGACTAACGCAGCTGGAGTGGCCTTGTGCTCAGATCTGTGGAGCAGTTCAGAGGCTGCACAGGCGCGTTGCGTTAATCAGAGATGGATTACGGCTAGGGAAGAGGCAGAATGAGAGTAGACTCTTTCTCAGCTATCTCTGGCAGAGAAGCAGGCTGGATGCTGTATGGAGTCAGATGTGTAATCTGGGCTCTGTAATGGGCCCCCACGGGCACTTGTATCAAAGGCAAGATCCAAATCTGGGGAAGGGGAGCAATCAGCATTTGCATTATTAGAGTAGGTCTTCTGAGGGCACTGCCAAGCATCACTAATTACACTGCTACCTTTGGAGTCTAAATGGGCATTGACTTCAGGAACTGACAATGATTTAAGCATTTACACCTGTCCCAACCCCACTTTAAGACTGATCTTTATCAAAGATAAAGAAGGTCAGAAGGACCCTTCTGTGAAAACCCTCATGAACACAGCCAGAATATAGCCCAGAATACAGAATACAGAAATTTTTTCACATGTACCATGACAGAGCTGAAAGCTCTAGTCCATAGAGGGAAAACAGCAGGAAGATGAGTGAGGGAGGTTCACCATCGAACTGGGATAATTCAAACCTGATTGCTGTGCAGGGAAGGCTTTATACAAAGGAAAAAATAGAGCCCTTAAATAAAACCCATCCATCAAAAAGTGTTTACAGAATCTGAGAACAGCACCACAGCCCAGCTATTCAACAGTCACAGCATCCAGTCTCATCAGTATCACAGTGAAGGCTCATGTCATCACCAGCTCCAAAGTCCAGGATTAGATTTAAGAGAATTTCTAAATTTAAATCCTTGAAAAAAATCAGAATTCCTTAACAAGTCAAAATGTAAGATAGTTTTTAAATACCTGCTATGTAGCTGTATGTCTCCATCCCAGTTTGCTACTCACACTTTCGTCCCAGAAACATAACCTGTACATAGTCCAAGGTCCTGAAAGCCAGACTTGTCAGTTAGGAAGCATTGCTCCCACTGCAGATAAAGTGTCTCTACACAATGCATCTTAAACAGAGAAAAACAAAGTGCCCAGATTTGTTCTGAGAAACTGCTGGCAAGTTGCAGTATTTAGTTTGTGTAACTAGGAATGGCAAAAGTGAAAGTTTGCTAGCATTCATACAGTATATGGGGCTTCAATAGATCTTATTAATTTACCATAGTTCAAAAGTCAAAGTCTGAGCTGTAAGGCATAGTGTGGTATCTTATGTGGCTTTTCAGCAATGTCACACTAGACCTCCCACTCCCTGGCACCTTCATTTTCCTCCCATAAATCTTTTGGATGTATTGGCTGATTTCATTCAAACTGCAGAGAACAGTCTCATAAATAACAAAGTTCCATGTTTGATAAAAGAACTGCCTGTTTAAGGAAAGGACTGGGGTCCACCTCATAATATTCATTCTGTCAGCCAGCTTCTACAGAATATGAGAATCTGTGTATCATAGCCAAAGCACAGCAAGAGATGAATTGTAATAGAACAGAGGAGCATTTAAAAATCACATGTAAAGACAGCAGAAAACCTAACTCAAAATTTTAAAATCTAAGGACAATAATGCACATCAATAGGAAGCTGGGCTTCATCACCCCTGTGATCAGAGGAATACCTGTTCGGGAACACAGTGCAGCCTCAGGTCCTTTGGGCAGGATTTCACATCAGCTGTGCTCCTATGGATTCCAGCAGCTAATAATGATGGGAGCAGAAAAGATAAACACGGTCACCTGTCTCCAAGCCTTTTCTGCACAGGGGTATAGTTGGTTTGGTTGTGTCTACCTCCTCGTGGCTTTGGTGAGTGGCAGAGATGACCTTTCCAGTGTTACTTACCTTTGTCAAACAGAGAGGACTCACAGAGCAGCCTCTGATCCTATGAGTGCAGTGACAGTGATGTGCAGAGCAGTTTCCAGGTGAGAGCCCTCACAGTCACAGCTGTATGTGACTACAAGAGAGAAAAGTGACTGCAGCTTTTTTAAGCTCTCCCTGCTCTGCAAACGCACAATTTTCAGCAAGCTGGGGACAGGCCACATGCTAAAAGTCCTTGGAAAAGTTATTTCTCAGCATTTTAAAACATCACTGTTTTGCTTTTGTAAGTTATTTTTCATAGTTTATTTAGGAAGTATGTTCCTGTGTATTCTCAGCCTGTTGCTGACATAAATGTTGAGATTTTATTCTTTCCAACAATCATAATACCTATTTGGAGTCTACATCACCTGTAGAAGATGTATCCAGGCAAGTTAAATGCAACTATCCCCAGAGTAAAAAAAGCGTGGGGTTTTTTTCAAAATATCATTCTCTAGCGGAATTTTCACAAGCATTTCCCTCTCATCATTTCTTGGCATGTAAGAAGTAGAGCATGTTACATTTTTCTCCTAGGTTACTTGTGTTTTAAACAGACAGTGATTGCCATGTGGGTATAGTGCTGAAGAACCACACAGGCTGTGGGAAAACCATGCATTTTAAAAATAGTTGCTTTTATGTACTTGCAGAGAAAAAAGCATGTGAAAAATTTGGACTGACCCTGTAGGGTACTGTGGAGAATTACACAGTTCATATTTAGTTTCTAATTATTTCTAAACTTGTTACAGAACGTGACATACTCTATTTATTTTACCTTTTTTTCAAGGTGAAAGTAGCACTAGTGAAACTGATATTCCCAACCAGTTCATCTCCAGGAAAACTTGATGAGACAAGCTCCAGGAAGGAAAAGAATTCCGTCTGTTCTAGCCCATCCTCTCTCTCTGCTGAAGTTCCCAGTATTGCCCTCAACTCAGGACAAAAATGGCAGTAATGTCACTTATGGAAGGAAAGAAAATGGGTTACAGCCACCAGCCTACCCTGTAAAGTTCACAGAAAAGACAATTCCAGCAATTCCAGGCTGTGTAGAAAAAATTAGCCTTGACTGCGGCAGCATAAACATTAAATTATAGCATCATCAGTCACAGGATTCTCTTGTTTAAAATACAGAGCTGCTACTAAGATGCAGAAAAAGAGTTTGTGATAAGTCACTGACACAAAGCCTTCCCACATCTGCAAAAGGAATAATGTTCCACTCCAGTTTTCCCATGGTACAATTTATATTGACTGACTTGACTGAAAATGATGACACAGATCCTCTCTTGGTACATGTTTCATTTGAAAGAATGTGAAAAAAATTTTCCTGTTTACCATGTGAATGTCTGTTACAGCATTTCCCATAGCATCAGTATTCCTGGGGAGGGGAAATATCTGTGTCAGAAGTGTTTTGTCAGATGGAGGTTAGATATCAAACAAAATGGAAGCTCAAGCAAGTCCTGCAAACTGTTTTACTGTGACTAAAAGCCAGCAGCAAAAGGAATCAGATACACAAATGGCTTCATCTATGACACACGCTTCACAGGATCAATTAAATTTAGGAAATTGGTAAAAGTTCTTATAAGTTCCTTAGGGTTTCCTGGTGGACCAGACACTTAATAGACTAATGCTTCTGGTATATCCCCAGTAAAAGACAGCTGGCACTGATGGCACTGCTCTGCTGGAAACAGGAAGAGGGATTTCAGAGAACATTTTTCTGTATTATGCATGAAAGAGTCATGAAAGACAGCTTCCAAAAGTAACATATTCTAAGTTTTTGTGTATTATTTTGTACACATCTCAAAGAAAACCACATGAGAAACCGGTATGTATTCCTCTGAAACTAGTTTTACCATGCTTGTGATTCTAGAGTACTTAGAACCTTTACTAGTGCTGTGACTTTGAAAACTTTGTATCTGAAAGGAAGAGTGTATATTGCAGTGCAGCTCTGTCTGAGACTATAGCATGTTCCAATATATTCCATAACTAACCATGAAAAACATTGAGAGCTGCACAGAAGATAGACCCAAATACACCTGGGCAGATACTGAGTCCAAAATAGGAAGCTGTCTGATGACTGGAGGTGACTGAGACAGTTTAAAGGATCCAAAGAATTACTTATACCACTCCCAGCAGCCCTGGAAAAGAACCTGAAAAATGGCTGCAGAACAGGAACTACACAGGTGTGGTACCCAAACCAATTTGCCATTGGCACTTACATAGAAGTCAGTAAAAATTTAAAACAAAATCTGCTACAGTCTTTAGTTACAGGAGTTTGATTTTTTTAAGATTATATGCCACTGCAGCAGCTCAAAAGTTAAAGGTGCAACCATATACACAAGCTCGAAAGCTTTCAGTGTGATTTCTTAATCTTCCCATCACATCCAGAGAAAATGCAGAAGGAGGTACTCATCAGCAGCACACCTGAGGGCATCACAGCCCTGTGATATTCGTCCTTACCTGACAAGAAAGTAAATATCTTTTTCTGCATATATTTTGAATTCTCTACGTATATTTTGAAGACTGCATGTAACCAGCAGTATTTCCTAATATGCATAACACACAAAAAAATAGTGTTTAGAGTGTTTAAACTGAAAAAAACCCAAACCATCCAGTGTCTGGCAAGTTGCATATGGTTATAATGAAAATCTGTCACAGAACAACTTTGTTCCTTCAAGTCCATAAGTGGCATCGTAACAGATGTCCATTGTCTTTCCAAATGAACTGTAAATACTCTTCTCTTCCAGCATCAGCACATTTTCATGTTAAGAAGAAAAGTACACCTTGCTGGTCTTTCTCCCACATTACTCACAGGAGAAACTACATTTTTTTCAGCAAGGTGGCTTTCTTTTTGTCTCAAAATGTAAAATACACCTGATATTGAATATGCTTTTCTTTCCACAAGACAGTAGCAGAAAACAACCTGGACTTCACTATCTGGAAATTAACCTTAGTTATCGTACCACTTCTGTTCTTTATGATGAACTTGTTCATCCAAACTACCCATATTCATCATTGTATCACAGTCACTACTGCTACTTACATTGATGGGAAAATTTTCAGAGGCTTCGGACAGCTACTGACTCTCTTAGGTACTTCCAAAAGGTTTTTGTTCTGTTTTTTCCTTCTTTCTTTTATTATATCTGCTTTTGGTTTTTTAAATTTTATTTAACCAGGCCTATTTTTTTCATTTCCAATGTGCTTATTAAGCAGTGTTTATTAACAACTGATGTTGCTTCTAAAAGCAGCAAAAATACAGCTAAAGGAACAGAAGTAACACTACAAACATATTCTCACCTGTATTCACAGGGTTTACAATGCTGTAGAAAAGAAAACCTATTAATGCCAGCTGCATGTTAACAGATGATATGGCGAAAATCATTTAGTCCTGCCAGCAATGTTATAAAAAAAAAAAAAAAAGAAAAACTTTACTGTTATAATTCATTCTTTTCATATTTCTTGAGTCTCAGATTTCTCCTTTCTTTTAGACTTTTAAACAACAGCTATAATGCACACATGAGCTACCTTCTGATGCATTTCTCTGTAACACGTTCTTGACCCAAAGATCTTCAACTTTGTAAGCAGCTTCCATGGTACAGGTAGCTCTTCCAGAGCACTACTGAAACACACTGCAAAAAACTTCTTTCCCTAACCTCAGGAAGATGGACTATCGATTAAGGAAGGGGAATTTCTCCTTAGCTTTGTCTTCAACAAAATAAGTACAACAAAGTAATCTCCAGTACTTGTTGAGCAGGTGAAAGCCATTGATATTTCTGTCTCAGAGCGCTTTGATACTTTCAAGTAAGACAAATCCAAAGTTCTTCAAAACCCACAGCAATACTCGTTTCCTCCACAAGCATCAATGAGCTTAAGTTAAGGTGTTTTTACACTTATATTTTCCGTTATCTGCAAGGGAATATACCCAGGCTTGATTTTTGTAAGTTTCTGATGATGTTCTTCAATGTCAAAGGGCTAAAAATGTTAAGGAAAGCACACCAAACGGACAGTGACCATCAATGGCAAAGCACCAGGATGTGCTGCAAGAGCTAAGTCTGCACAAGCAGAAAAATATGAAAAGGCAGGTGATTGACTGCCACCAATTTTAAAATCTTGTCCAGAAAGTCATTAACTGACCTCAGTCTATAGATCCTTGTCAACAATACAGAAACAGGTGGAAAGTACTAAATTAATCATATTTAGAGAAACATTCCTCTTCTATTGCCTTTCCCTCAAAATAATTCAGAAAATTTTAAATTTAATGAACGAACTCTAAAAAATGCATCAAATGCAATTTCTCTCTCATCAAAAAAGCTGGCCCTTGCAGCAAACAGAGCTCTTTGGAAGGGCTGGTCACAAGAGTATATATTAGGTGGAGAAATACACAGGATTATTCTCCCTCTTTTTTTTCCCAGCTATTTTTAAATTTCATTTTTAATGTGTTGTTCAGAATTTTGCTTTACAGTTCTCTGAACCTACCTTGTATTTTCAGGGTATTGGCAGCTGTTAAAGCTCTATATTGCTTTGGACTAGACCTTATAAATTTGGGTGCAGGATTTTTTTTTTTGCAATTCAGCATCTGAGTATCTCAATAATTCCCAAAGTTAGCAAATGTTTCTGTATCAGCTGCACTGACATTAGACAGTGGCAAAGCAAGGATCTGTGTGGAAGTTACCTGTCAACAACAGGGTAAGCTCTCTGGCAGCACGAGGGGAAACAGAAAAGGAGATCCCTTTGCAGTTTGTGACAATGTGAACCTGCAATAGGTGATAAAACTATACTGAAAAAAATCTTATGTTGGGAAAAGATACTATAAGCAGTAAACTGCAAATACAAGGAACAACAAGCACTGCCTCTTCAAAAGACTCCACTATGATTTGAATCACTTTGTGCTGCGGTTTACTTGTGGTATAAACACACATATATGCACACACATTCCCATCCCTCACTTGCACTCCCAATAATAGCAAAAATAAACATGAAAAATAATATTAAAAAACTCTGTATTCAGTAATATTCACACCAAAGTATATGTATAGATATATCCATTAAAATTATGAACATTTCTAAATATATTTTATGTATCATACATATATTTATATGTATAATTACATATCCACAGAAGTCATCTTGCTGTGCTAAAGCCAGCAGTAAAAGCAAAAACAGGTTTTACAATAGGACACCCATATATGCATATGTACTGGCTGTTTGGTTTGTGAATTTATTTACAAGTTAACTATATCATAATAAATGCTTACTGTTCTATTGTACAAACGTAATAGTAAAGGTTTAGGTTTGTTTTTTAAATACAAAGACTGCAAATGAATACATGAAAAAAATTACACACCATGTACAGTATTTATAATTTATAAATGCAAAGTTAAGACCTCTTTAAATTATTGCACTTGCATATTTTTTTACAAAGATAGTTTATATGTATCATATATATATATATGTGTGTGTAAATATATATATATATAAAACAAATTTTTCAGCTCACTAAATGTAGTAAAGTTGAATGTTGTTACCTTGAAGTTCTTTCTTCTTCACATAACAGCCCAACCTGAATTTAGAATATTTATGAAACTACTCTACAAATCAGTTTGATCTACCCTAAAAAGCAGTCCGTTATTTTAGGTTTTTTTGACAGAGTATACACCCGTATTACAATCGAGCACAGTTTTTGGTCAGAAAGCAAACAAAAGTTATGATGTGCCTTTGCTAGATTGGGATATACAACCTAAAGTTTGAACATGAACTTCCTTGTAGTAGTGTGCGGAAAGCCTTTTCTGTGTTTAGAATGAATAAATTAATTGTTCCACTTCACAGAACTGGTCCAATATCACAGTGTTTGAGGCAAATGCATTATTTCAAGAGGGTCATGATTGATTTGAGCATCTAACAATCTCTATTTTTTAACATAAATAGTGCTTTTTGCTACTCCTACAATTTTAACACTAAATGCTCTAAGTGCAGTCACAGCAAACTGATCCCACGGTTTTAAGTTTAAACACAGGAAAGAAATCTGTGCCACATAAAAAGATGAATTCCACTCTGCATGTCCCCTCCAATTTAACATGCTTGATCATATACTCCAGTTAAAAAAAACCCTATTTCATTTCTCTAACGGTCACTTATAGAAAAAAAAATTACTGCCATGAGTTGAACCATTACAGTAGAATGTTGAAAAATCATGCAAAATTCATAGATTAATTGTAACAACGGAATTTGTCATGCTGTAATAAAATATGCAACATCTCAGATGAGTATCATGCTATGTCAACTATTTTTCTCACTTAGTGCATACCCTTCAGGCACCATTTCATAATACATTACAAATGCTCAGTTACAACTTCAAACAGTGCTTTTACCTTTACTAGACATAGGAGGGAAAAGCAGCTGGAATTATTATCAAGAAAAATGCAATTCTAGGAATATAAAATCTAACACTTCTGGGAAAGGAAAGATCTGTCAGGTTTTTATACATTCTTTTGGGCAAGATCAGTTTTAGTAGAATAAAAATGCAAGGAGGAATGACTTTTGGCAATCTAACTTACTGAGTCAGATGTCTTACAAACCTAGATGTCTTACTCGATTGTGACTTCAAGTACAGAACTTTGAACAATTAAATCTCAACATGTCTTTGAGCCATTAAATTCGAATGCAGCTCCAAAGTTCTAATTTTTGATAGGTTTGACTTTGGAAGTGCAGGTACAAGTCTTTTTCTACAAAATATTTACACGTACAAATCTGTACTCTGTAAATGCTAAGACAGACTATATTTGCTTAAAAAACCTCAGCTTGTCATGACTATTTTTGTTGGTCTAGGCCCTAACAAGGAGGAACATTTTGTTATGACCTTTCTCCTTTTACACACCAGGAAATCAAACCGAACCACAGCCACTGGAGCCAATTTTTTTAAAATTCTGACATTATACTATAGCAAGCATATATTTTAAGTGGTTTGGATAGTCCTATACAGGAAACAGTAGCTGATTCACTTGAGACATTAATAGAACAACTTATTGCAAATTTGACAAATTTGCCAGGGAAATATGCTCTCTATCAGTACTTCAAAACATAACATCTTGTGTGATACTGCCAAATATTTTTAATAGTAGGAAGCAGAACTAGTGAAGTTATCTTTACTGTCCATGAGTAAAAGATGAATGAAAAGCTTTCCATACACACAGACATAGCGTGATAAGAAATACTTTTGCAATGCTTTTAAGATCAGCATTTTTAAATGGAGAGGAAAAAAAAAAGGAAAATAGTGGCAAATATATTTAAAGCAAATATGCTTAAGCAAATATAGTTAGCCCACAAAGGAAAGGAAAACATTCCATCCAGTTGTTGGGATATCTGAATTTCAAAAAGCATTTTTGTAGTCACCATAGATTTAGATAATTTCCATATAAATTAGGAGCAGTGGATTCTGTCTCTAGTACTTAGTGGATGAAAGATTGCATCTGTATTATTTAGCTGAAACAGCATGGCTAAGGAGGAAAGTAGAGGACACAGCATGAGATATTATTCATTCTACTTTGGCGTAATTGTTTCCTTCCATATTTTTCTTTTTTTCGTTTTTGTTCTTTTTCAATTCCAAACCAGTTTGCTGTGATTACCACAGAATTTCTGCACTTAGAATTGATAAGGGAAACTGAAAAAACATGATGGGGCTGTAACATGCATCATACAAACAAGATAACTTCATATTGAATTCTCAGCCTGTGGGATCTCTATGTACAGCAAAGGCTTAGGTGCATTTATACATTATGCGACTACGGATCACGTACTGTACACATATACACGTACTGGCATGTGCTCGACCATAACAGAAGGCAAAACTCAAGAGGCCAAGTTGTTCACATGGAACCCAAAAGCTGGCATGCCTATTAGAGCAATAGAGCCCAAAAGACAGGAGATGGAAAAAGAGAACCTGTGCTCTGTCTTCAGGTCACTGCCATTACTCGTTGCAGTTACACAATGGCCATGTTATCACGGAACCTCTACAAGAGTGCATTATCTGTGAAAAAGCACATAATGCAGTATAGGCTGTATGTGAAAGGTGTGCAAAGACTGTGTTTTCACCTACTGTGTGGATCACTACGAAGATTTTTTTCTTGTTATTCTTAAGAGAAAGACAAAGGCAAATTAATTGTTGTGAAACATTTTCTGTACAATTGCACTAAATTTAAGAGAGTGGCATTACATGTAAGTCTGTGCATAAGTTTGTAAGGCTGAGGCCTAAGACAGCACAGAACTGTAAACACACCATTAAGTGTACTTTTCTTCAGTCAGCTATTCTTTCACTAAGAAAGGCATTTCTAAACCTGGAAATTTTGCTAACTAGGGGAAAAAACAAACAGACAAATGGAGAAGTTTTCTAATTTCACTCATCTTGGGATGGGGGAAGAAAGCAGTAGAAGACATGCAGTGTTACTGTGCAACACAAAAGCTAGTCAATACAAACACATTTTTGATTTATTGTGATGGTACCACAATCTGTCTTATCAGACCTGACTTTTCTGACAAGGCTTTTGTTCCCAGCAGATAGCATACTTCAGGTATGTCTCTAATACCTTTTAAAATACAGCTCAGTAGGTAGAAATAAAAATGATGACTTAATTGTGAGCTAGGCAAGGAATCTTTGCTGTCACATTTAAATTTTAGTCTCCTGTTTCTGTCACTATGGACACAAAAACTCCAACCTGAAACTCCCTCTCATATCGGAGATAATTATCCAGTACTTCCAGTGTTTTAAGGGAGGAGTTGTCTAGGTTTAAAAAACATCCTAAAGAACAAAGCACCATCACTAGTTCTATCAACATTTCCCTTGTGAGTGACAGACAATTGGCATCATGATGCTTAATGAAGTACTTTGAAACTTGAACCTGAATGTTGGTTTTTCTTTAGTTTGCAGCAAGAGAATTCACTGTAACCTAAGCATAAATTATAGTCTCCAAGGATTCTGCTGGAGTTCAAACTGATTACAAGTAGATCACACATAAACATTCACAATAGCAATGGGTATATTGTTCTATTTATAGCCAAGAACTCCCAAGTGACACTGGTGTTTAAGCCAGCCACAGTACGGTATAATAAAAGTACCATTGAAACCCTTACTAGAAAGATACAATTTAGAAGTACCCCATAAGATTCCCCCCACCCCCATCAGTTTTAAATTAAGGCCTCAGCAATGTAGCCCATGAGATAAGGCCAGTCTTTTATATTCACAAGCTGTAAGTTCTCTTTTGATAGCTGACTCCAAAACATCTGCGTTGTCATTTTCCTTCTGTTTACGTTGTGTCACTGGTGTAAATCAGGAGATTGGCTGCCAGAGTCACTTAGCTTAGGCAACTCCATGGGTGTTACCTTCCTAGGCAGGTCTACTTCTTAGTTAGCATTTTGTAGCTTTCCTTTTTCCTTTTTTTTTTTTTCAAATAAAAATGAAACAAAACAAAAAACAATCCCCAAAACAAGAAGGGGTGCTTTTCAGGATAAAGCAATCTGTTGCTGCTGTTCAGTCATCAATCTTCACAGGAAGAGAATCTGAGGTCCCAGGAGCAAGTGATTGAGAAGAAATCCATATAGAGGCTTCCTCACCTCTCGTTACTTTCTCCCATTGGTTGAGATTGTCCCTGGAGTGGCAAAAAAGTCGAAGGTAAGACACTGTTCATAAGTTTACTAGGATTTATTTCTTCCTCACAATAATGTCTGTTGTACTATACTTTGAGATTTATGTAAGTATATTTATATTAGTACCTGTATGTCATCAAGCTTTTATCATCTATGCATTTTTTCAGCCTTCAACTTCAGTTATCCCATTTTTTAATTCTGTCTGACTCATATCCATGTTAACTCTAAATTAGCCTACAGCACACCTTCCTTCCCCAAGGCAAGCCCTGAAGCTAGAGGTGCTTCCATGACAAATTTATAGCCCTCAGAAGTGCTGTTCTTGTCTCAGAGAACAGCACTCTGGAGACAAGCAACCTTTCACACTTTGGACTTCCGGGATTTTATCACAGCAGATTTTACTTCAGCCCTTTTCAAAACCAGCAGAGAAATCAGGACTTTTGCCAGGAAGCTTCCCTCACTGGAAACCACATTAAGCTTTCTGAAACTCCTGCACGTGGGCTGCCTGACAGTATATAAAATGTTGGATGCCAATATCATAGTATCAATTTTCAATTACTATTGTGGTAATCATATTATCAATCTACTACATTTAAAGGGTACACCTTTAGACGTAAATTTCTTTCAGTGTCTCACAGCCTGGCCAACACTTAAATTCAAAATTCAGTTCATAAACCATAAAATGAGGAGAAATTAAGCTGGCAATGTTCTAATGATCTGAAGGGGGTACAAACCCATAGTCTTACTTGCTGTACACCAGTACCACTCTAGTGACTGGGAAGTCTATATGCAATAGTGAACCATAATTGCAACCTATGGCCAAATCTCAGCATTCAGTCTTCCAACACAGAGAGAAAGAGAGCAAACCCAACTGTTTCGTTTTCATACTGTCAGATCCCTAGTTACTAAAACAACAGTTCTTAGATGCCTTCAGTAAACAAACAGGATGGCAACAGTACTAAAATGTCTCCCATGATATGTGTCATACAATGATATTACATCGGAATTTATGTGGCAGAGCTCTTCTGATTTTTTTGTCACAGCCTTGCCAAAACATTTGCTAAGCCAGCAAATATTGATCTGAAAGCACAGTGTACAGGTAAGAAGAGAAAATGTTGCATTTTCTGGGGATTGTGGAAGACAGGATCTGATGGAGACTACCAAAGAAAGCTGGTGCCCTCTAGGGCAACACCTACACCATTTTCTGCAGGAAACTGCTCTGCCAGTGCTTCAGGCTGACTGGAAGTTATGAAGCCAGCATTAACATGTCACTGAACCTCAGCGAATACAATCACGCACTAAGGACCAGAAAAAAAGGAGCATCTCTAGTTCTGTCTCCTTCCTGGAACTCGGAAGGTAATGAGAATTGCAGCCGAAATATTTTTAAATTATATCAATTTCAGCAAGAATTGAGAGACCCAAAAGCACAAGGAAAATAGTTTTTAAATTATTTGGTCTGAAATAAAGGAAAAACATAAATCACTTCATCCTCCAAATAAATACACTACCATATATTTATACTTTGGTAGGCCTACTGAGTACATGGGCTACAAAACTTACATAAGACTTATTCTGAACACTGTAACTATTAGGTGGCTAATAGTTTTGATCCACACAGAATGACAAGAAAGCATTTCAAAATGTGGAATAAATTACCAGACAAAAAAACCTTCTAGACTGTTAGCTGCCACCTTACTTTAGGGAAATCAGTGTTGGATATTTTATTTTATTTTTTTTGTAAGATATAGATAATACGATTCATTTGCCTTTGAGTTCCCAATGAAGCCCTGGCTCTTAGTGTCTGGAATAAATGTCCAGATGCTCTAAAATAAAAACCTTGATGCTGACATGCTGCCTTGGCTGCTTTTGCTGCTATTACTTGCAGCTAAGTTTCACGGAACTCAAGGACACAGCAGCTTAAATATTGTGTTCCAAGAATGAGCACTGCTGGTGCAGGGGTGATATCAAAAATTGGTTCAGTCAGCAACTAAGGAAACACCAAACAAGAATGAGGCTGTTTGCCTCTGATCACACCAAATAACAGTTACCCATCAAAAATAGAGGAAAAACAAAAGTGTAGTGCAAAATCAGCCATTTGAAACACTCTGGAGTATTCAAGACCCTGCAGTAACATCAATTTTTTCTAACTGGGCACTTGAAGTTATATCTGCATTCTGATTTCCTATTCTCCATCTCCAAGTCTTAACCCTCAAACTTCCTCTTCATTCTCTTCAAAGACAAAGCAGAGGATAATTTCAAGGCTAAGATAAAACTATCAAACTGCTCCTCAGAAGACTTTTGCCAGGGTTTGAATTTTTAAGAAGCTTTTTAGTCCTGCAGAGACTTTATCTACACATCTCCGCTTCAGTTCTGCATCAGCATAATCTAAATTAAAGGATACACAACAGCAAGACAGGGAGCTGTCTGGACAGAGCTCTATCCAGTGTGGAGACTGTGCCAGTGTAGCTTTCAGAAGCATCATTATGGCAATTTGAATTACAAACAACAAACATAATTTCTGGAATAGAGAAAATTCCTATTATCTCTGCCAGGAGTCTGACTGATTTTACTTCAGACATCACACCTTCTACAGAGAAATCAACTCTTGAAAAGATGTTCATGATTGATCTTTAGAATTAGGGAGAACCTTTATCTAGAGCACATACTTATGTGGGTGTTTGATATCCACAAGTCAACTTTAAATATCCTCATCTGAGTTTCAAAAGATGAACCACCAACTAAAACAGGCCACTTTTGCAAATAAGCCTCATTGGGATATCCATGTGGCCAGAAATCAAAAGATATGTGTCTTCCCAGATTGCTGCTCCTGTAAAAGATACTCTGCAGTCTTAAGCACTCAACCTAGCCTCTCTAAGCCTCAGTTTCCATTAAGTGGAATAACAACTTGATTTTGATCAAGTCTTTACTGTGAGGGTGGTGAGGCACTGGAACAAGTTGCCCAGAGAAGCTATGGATGCCACATCCCTGGAAGTGTTCAAGGCCAGGTTGGATGGAGCTCTGGGCCCTGTCTAGTGGAAGATGTCCATTCTCACAGAGGGGAGACTGAACTAGATGATGTTTAAATCCCTTCCAACCCAAACCATTTTGAGATTCTATGATTTTCTTGGATAAACCAAATACATTATTTAGTCTCTCTCTGCTAAGATGTCAAAACATTCTTTCAGCTCTTTCTTTATGTTCTCTTGTTTGGTCCTGTCTTTATCTACTCTTCTTAAAGCATAGACACTAAACAAAATTCCAGCTCTAGCCCCATTAATGTAATAACTACAGAGGTATAGTCTCTAATCCTCCTGAATATTCCTTGCATATCCATCTAAGGGTTGCACAGCCAGGCCCAGCAGGTACATTAGAGGCCCAGGTACATTAGAGGCCGCTATTAATGATGCCTCCTAGATACTCACTGTTTATCATAAGGTAGTCCTCTCTACCACTGACACACACCTACATATTCTTCTCATAGCTGTATGAAAGAGTGTTTGTGTGTGAATTAAATTGTTTTGCTAACTACTACATTAATTTCAAGGCATTTGTCTGTTACTTAACAGAAATAATTTAGTTCACAAGATCAGGAAAGTGACAGAGGAGGTAGCTCTGCTACACAGGACAAAGAAAAAGTTCAGTGCAAGATAGAATTTAAGGACCACAACAGAACAAAAAATATGGGAGAGCACTAGTAAGAGCATAGAAGAACAGACCTTTAACCACTCGATGTGATTAAAGATTGCTGGCATTTTATGAAACAACTGGGGTTTTCTAGAAAATACGGATTAACCTGAAACCAGAACATTTTCATGAAGCATACACTAATTTCAGCAGAATTTTTGTCAGGAAAGATAGCTAAGGCCCAGGATGTAATTACTGGACAGAACTACCAACAAAGCAATTCACCATCATTCAAGTGTAGAGGCAGCCAACAGATAAAGGACTCTTGCCTCTTTTCCAGAGCAACCCAAGTTCCATACCCACTGTCATAGGAGAAAGTTACATTTGCCTCTCCTACACCCCAATGTTACTACTCTTATGCTCCCAAATACTGAATATTTTCTGGATATTTCTTTTTCTGGTTTTTAACAAAAAAGACCTGATATGAAATAAAACCACATGCTAAACCCACATTTTTTTAATTAAAGAGAATACTAGAAAATTTTCGTTGTGAGAACCACATTGATGTAAAAAGGACAGAGCGGGAAATTGCACTGAACCAGTGCAGACGGGGATGCATAAACACTGAACTGTTTCTCTCTAAATGCTTTTGGCATCCAACACATTTTAATCAGCTGTGTCTGTAGATCTACAGTGGATAGTCCCAGACAGTAGTTATCAGCTCTGGGTTTCTGCATAGATTAATGTGGGATGTGTATCCCTGTTAATGTTCATGCAAATTCTAAAATTAAAAGTCTGTATTTCCAGACAAACTTGCAAGCACTCTTGCTTTTTCTTTGACCAAGCTACAAGCTATGCATGCTTACTCACCTGCATGCTCGGAGTAGTGGCCCAGTTGGAGGAAAGATCTGTGCAAGGGTGGTGTAACATGGGATGGCTACAGCATTGTAGAACCCAATCTATGAAAAACAAGAATGAAAAAAAATAGATGTTGCCAAACTACAACACTGGAATCTAACAGCCAGCTAGCTCAAAATTCTTTACTTAATTACTACTTATATTGCTTATTCACACCTCTGCATCTCCTTTTAATATCCAAATACTTTAAAATAAGCAGCAACAGTGAAATCTTTGGTAATTACAAGCTGCTTACACACCTTTCTTTTATGACTGATACGGCTGCTTCAGGTAGAGTTTTCTACAGAACCTTTTATTATTCAATTGATTTATTTTATTTGTTCAGGATATGTCTACCTGTTTGGTGTCAGTAGTGGCGGGAAGTAGGTGGAGGTGCTAGAGACATTTCTGCAAACATTATTTATGCAATGATTTTATTTTTTAAAAAAGGAAAGTAGTGCAGCATTCACAAAATATGGTCAGATTCTGGATTCTTCTGATGTCCTCCAGGGTATGCATCACACAGCTCAAAGTACTTAAAATGCTGGGGCCTTTCCACATTTGTGAATGGTGTGCACTGTGATCAATAACTGGTTTGCAGTTGCTTCTCAGGTATGCAGTTCAATAATATATTTTTACCGTTATCATATTTAGAGAACACCAAATGAGCACATTTTTAATGATATCTGACTCATACAAGCTTAGGGGCCTACGATGGCTACGATGTCACAGCTGAATTGTCATAACATGAAGAAATTTTTAGAAAATGCTACTTATATATTATCAAGGATGACAGGTTGCATTCAGATTCATTATAACATCACTCACCTATCCCAGACTCTTATGACAGTTACAGTAGTGCACTATGATCCCTTCCTTTGGGTGGAATTTTTAACGCCTTTTAGTGAAATACTATGTATTGTACCATGACCAAAGCATTTGATAATATCTCTTTTTTTAATAGTCCAAACTCTGATCCTTTTTCAGAAACTGAAGAGCAACTCTTGTCTTCATCAATACAAAGATTCCTTCCATACTGCTAGGTACCCAAGTCCTCTGTGTACTTTAAATAAAAATAAGATACATTTTCTGAGCTATGAACCCAACACTCTGAGATGAAGTACTTACAGTGCAACCAACAGAAAGAAACTGCAGGTAGTAAGAAGGCAAGGCTACATACGTATGGGATGTCTGCTCATCCACACTATTTCACATACTGCATCGTTTTCTTCCTATTTGTTTTGGGTTTTTTCTTTTCTTCTTGTTTGCTTGTTTTTAAGGGGGTCTATTTTATTTCAGTGGAAAAAGGAGATCACTTCATAATTATCAAAAACTAAAATGGGATATTAGAAATGGTCACAAGCAGACCTTCTGGCTCAATGAAAATAACAGTATCAAAGAATAAGATGAGTTGGAAGAGATCCTCAAGGACTATTGAGTCCAATTCCTGGCCCTGCATAGGCCCATCCCCA
The DNA here is from genome assembly GCA_013397725.1 of Rhagologus leucostigma. NCBI lineage: Eukaryota > Metazoa > Chordata > Aves > Passeriformes > Rhagologus > Rhagologus leucostigma. The sequence goes on from VZTD01005887.1 coordinate 923,394, forward strand.
AGAGTCACACCATTTGTCCAAGAGCATTGTCCAAACACTTCTTGGACTCTGTCAGGCTGGTGCTGTGACCATTTCCCTGGGAAGCCTGTTCCAGTGCCCAACCGCCCTCTGGGTGAAGAACATTCTCCTAATATCCAACCTAAACCTATTCTGACACTCCGTCAGGTCCTGTCACTGGTCACCACAGAGAAGAGATCAGTGTCTGCCCGTCCTCTTCCCCTTCCCCTCACAAGGAAGTTGTAACTGCAATGAGGTCTCCCCTCAGTCTCCTCTTCTCCAGGCTGAACAGACCAAGTGACCTCAGCTGCCCTTCATGAGGCTTCCCCGCAAGGCTCTTCACCATCTTTCTTACCCTCCTTTGCACACTCTCTAACAGTTTAATATCATTCTTATATTTTGGCACCCAAAACTGCCCCCAGCACTCAAGGTGAGGCCGCCCCAGTGCAGAGCAGAGCGGGACAATCCCCTCCCTTGCCCGGCTGGCGATGCTGTGCCTGATGCATCCCAGGACAGGATTGGCCTTCCTGGCTGCCAGGGCACTGCTGACTCATGTTCAACTTGCCAGTGACCAGGATCCCCAGGTCCCTTTCTGTGGCACTGCTCCCCAGCATCTCATTCCCCAGCCTGTCCATACATCCAGAGTTGTCCCATCCCAGGTGCAGAATCCAGCACTTTCCCTTGTTGAACTTCACATGGTTGGTGATTGCCCAGCCCTCTGATTTTATTGAAGTCTCTCTACAGGTTCTCTCTGCCCTTGAGGGAGTCAATAGCTCCTCCCAGTTTTGTATCATCTATGAACTTGCTCTGTATCCCTGCCAGTCCTGTGTCCAAGTCATTTGTGAAGATGTTGAAGAGCATAGGGCCTAAGATGAAGCCCTGTGGAACCCCAGTAGCGACAGGTCCCCAGTCTGATGTCACCCCATTCACTGTAACCCTTTGTGCCTGACCCATGAGCCAGCTGTTCACCCATAAAACAGAAAAAGTTTTTAGCTACGGGCTGAAACAACCACTTACTAAGATAAAAAGTGTTATTGAGACTTGTAAAAATTTAAGGTGATTTTGGTCTTAGCTAGAGCTACAAGTACAAAAAAGGGAACAAGTGATGACAGCAAACACCACATTGTCATTTAAGCAAAAATTTGAAAACAAGTTTTGCTACTTTAAAAAATAACATAATTGAATGCAGAACATAGAATTCAGCAGTCTGAATAACCCAATTTCAAAGGCAATATTCACTAATACATTAAATGTTTTTTTCATACATGTTTTATGTGTAAACATGTACTCTTTTACTGAGAGGGTTCATACCTGACCCTGAGGGACTTCATCTTTCTTATCTCTGTCCATCATAGGAATAGGCTGAATACCTGTTTTCTTCATTTCATCACCCTGGGGAAAAGTAGAGAGAGAGAGAGAGATTAAGAAAACAAAAACAAGATTATTGAGACCTGAATTAATTTCCATCTTCTATTCTATGTCAATCTAAAAATCCAGAATTTAAAATAGCATGTGGTATCATTCTGAGGCAATCTCAGAAAAATGCCTAAGGAGAGGCTCATTTTGTACATTCACCTAAGTGATAATGTAAATAGCAGATTCTGTCAATGCACACACATTTTCCTTATTTCCAAGTGTGCCTCCATAATAAAAAGCAGCTGGAAGTTTAAACCCAAAGAAATCATTCTATTCTGTTCTATTCTAGTCTCATCTTTCAAAATATCTGTTTAAAGTACCATAATACAATGACCAATAGGACACAACTCACCCATCCAAGGAAAAGCTGAGTAAGCCAGATGAATTTAGTGTGCCCTCTTTGTCAAAAATTTTGTGGTTTTCACCATGCTGCTTTGAAGAAGCTGCCTGTAAAACAGCCTTCTTTTCTTTCAGTATGTTATCCCTCTAGATTCATGAGAGGAATACTGGGAAAAACAAAGTGTATCCAAAGACTAGATATATGTAAGGTACAAGAGAAAACTCTCTCCTTACATTTCACCCATTACCAGCAGAGCAGCTAAAACACATTTCTGAGCACTACATTGGACCTTGAAAAGATTACTTCTTAAAAATATGTAAGTAGCTCGCTACTTTCTGTAACAAATTGAAGTCTTCTAAGTCTTATGCCTCAACTACATTGTCAAAACACCACAGGCAACTACAGTGACTACAGCAATGTAGCACTTTTGGCTATTGCCCATGTCTGAGATTCCAAAGTGATCTTAAATTGACTAACCTTAATGCACTTGGTTTGCATGGCAAGGTTTTGGTAGTGGGGTGTGAGAAGATGCCAGAAGCTTCTGTGGAGAGTTAACTTTCTTTGCAGCCATTTTTTAACCCTAGAAGTTTTATCATCCTTGCAGTACAGATATAATCAGTTTATAAATCTCTTAAAATATACTGCAGAAAGGGTTTAACAGTTGCCTCATATCTCACAAAAAAATCACAACAGACATATTTATACAAGCTTGTAATTCTATATAATTGATGTGCAACATATTATTTTGTTGAGTTGTATCAGTCTGGGAAAGCTTCATGCTGAGTGATATGAAGGCAGAACTCAGTTGAAGACACTATCTGTACTGGGCTTTGGAAAAAAAAGATCACTGTGACATACCACAAAATTGCTGCAACCTCTTCTAGAGCTATTGTCTTAGTTAATGATTGCACAAAGAAGAAATATTATAAAACACTCTGATTACATCACTCAACATATTAATATGATGAATTCAAGTAGTTATTAGAAGCAGTAGTCTATCTTACTTTTAGAACTGTAATATTCTATCCTACCTGTAACTTATCATGCTGGTTTTGGCTGGGGGAGAGTTAACTTTCTTTGCAGTGGCTGGTATGGGGCTGTATTTTGGATTTGTGCTGAGCACAGAGTTGATAATATCAAGATGTTTTTGTTATTGCTGAGCAGGGCTTGCACAGATCCAAGGCATTTCCTGCTTTTCATACCGCCATGCTGGTGAGGGAGCTGGGGGTGAATGGGAGGTTGGGAGGAGACACAGCCAGGACAGGTGACCCAAACTGACCAAAGGGACATTCTAGGCCATATGACATCATGCTCAGTATATAAATTGAGGGGAAAAAGGACATAGGGGGGCCATTTGCAGTGATGGTGTTTGTCTTCCCAAGCAACCAGTACATGTGATGGGGCTCTGCTCTCCTGAAGATGGCTGAACACCTGCCTGCCCATGGGAAGCAGTGAATTAATTCCTTGTTTTGCTTTGCTTGTGTGTGCAGTTTTTGCTTTCCCTATTAAACGGTCTTCATCTCAACCCATGAGTTTTCCAGCTTTCAACCTTTTGATTCTCTCCCCAGTCCTGCTGGTGGGGGAGTGAGCAGCTGGCTGGGGTTAAACCACAACACTTATGTAATATAACCATTTAATCTAGTTAAATATACTTTTCTAGAGGTAACCTTTTTCCCAGCTAGGTAACAATTTCTGCAGTGAAACACAATCTAATCTTTCTATACCTGTGGCTGGATCTCTCAGCCATTCTGACTGGATCACAATATATTCAACTTCTACTGTGCCTCAATCAGCCTCCTCTTAAAAGAGGATTCAGTAAAACACCTATTACAGAATTCAATTGCGGTCAATAAATTCTAATTTAAATTTGCTCCATGAAATAGCAATATATCAACATCTACTTTTATTAACTCATCCTTGGATTACAAAAAATTAACATCTCAACAGGTGCAATTAGATCCATAATTCCATCTTTACTATTTTTGTGTATGAAAAATCAGTTTGATCCTTCCTTCTCCACTGAGTTAACAAGATTTGCATTGAAAAGTCTGTTTACTTTTTAGCAAAAAAGTTGAGTATGTAATCAGTGAGGCATGTCAGAAAGTGTACTGAACTAGATCTTTGCGTTTATACAGTCAGCATATTTCAAATTTTGTTGTAGTCGAAGCTGTTTATAATTAAGTGAACAAGAACATGTGAATATGAAATACACCCACAAGAAGCGCACATCTGGAATTTCATAATGAACATGCAACAGGCAGGATAACAGTCTCCACACTATTTGCATGCTACATCCACTCCATGGGCCTGATTTCTATTTTATGCCTGAGTAAAACAGAAATAAGCCCACTGAATACTGCAAGATTCCACAGGGCACATAACAGAAAAGAAAAACATTTTATCATACACACGTTCAGTAGTAGTTCTGAAAATACAACGTATCTCCTAAAGCTGCATAACTCCACTCTATGCAACAACCTCAGAATTTATTCCTTATCCTCAGAGCAGTCACTTCCACTTTAAAAATTAAACAATTAGGATATTTACTCCTTAGCATAAGACATGTGAGAGACTACATAGTTATTTATGAACACGATTACATTACTACAGTTCAGTGCCTTGTTTCAATTCTCAGTACACCTTAATTGTCAAGTAACTTTCAATATATTGAAGACCCAGCTTTCTCTGAGATACTGCTGTTGAGCTGGCTCACAGAGAAGCCTCAGAAAAGCTTTAATGTTTTTCATATTTGCTTTAGCATTTTCTGTACTCACACTATAGCTTTATAAGTATGTTTTAAGGCAGCTGGCCTGGAAGCTGGTTTCATATTTTGCATTTCTACAATTAACTACAGTTAGTGACTACAGTTAGCGACTTCTTCTATGTTCTGTGCTTGGTCACTTAATGTTAGGACACACTTTCTACATTATCTTGAACAGAGAGAAAAAACATCGCCTGAAAATTAGATAGCTAACTCAGGTCTTTAAATAGCTTCAGAGTAAGCAACAAACACATGCATGCACCAGTGAGCTCTCTTTAAAACACGCACAGCAAGATATTGATGGAAAAACACTCGTGGTTGGGTTTTTCCTCCCTGGATGCTTCCATTAAGGAGAGTAAACAAAAGAATCACACATACCTCAGCCCAGAACTCTGCATATATATCGTTGGCTGTCAGTCTGGTAACTGGCCACAACTTTGTTACAGAACACAGATCACAAGCTGTCATCATCAGTCCAATCACTCTATCTCTAAAATAAAATAAAATAACATTAAATTGTAAGTTTGGTAAAGAATTAATGATCACTCTGCTAAGTTTTCATTTGCCTTTCCTCAGTTTAATCAGCAGCAATGTATATACACTACAAATTTTCTCCCACCTAGCTTGTTTCTTCCTCATTTGTTTATGATTCATTGGTAAGGCATGGCACAGACTCTATACTGTATTCCTTGTTGTATTCCCTACAATGTCTGCAACCAGAGTTCACTGACCATCCTCTACACAATCACATACACTGACAAGGGCACAGAGTGCCTGCCTATTAAAACACTCACATGCCCCTCCATAATTTTCTGAAAATACAGTACAAGTCTATAAAAAGAAAGATGGCATATCTCATTGCTTCATTTCTTTCTGTTCTTTAAAGAGAGAGGAAAACACGCTCCAAAAGAGAGGAAAGCCTACTTCTGAGTCTGTCTCAGACACTGTCATTGCTTTGTTGGAATGAATTCAAACCCTGACAGAACAAGAATCCAGTGCGTGACTCTGTCCTATACACTGACAAACCTGCTCACAGAGTAACTGAACAACATCAGTTGTATTAAAATCACTATTGAATAACGCACACACAAAAAAAAATTCCTATTTAATCAATTTAATAGCACAAATCTATGCTTTATGAATCTAGGTTTAATAAAGAAAACTGGCAATTTAATTTAAATTCACATGTTTTCACCCAATGGAGAAATTAAGACAGCCCCTAAGAACACCTATATCTTTGTTCATAATGTCTATTCCGTGTGAAAAAGCATGGAGCTTGCTAACTTGCCTGCCGTGTGATGGCAATCATTAAAACTGTACCAACAGACAAATCTATCAGACGAAATACACAAATACACAGTATACTCAATCAATAAATGGCAAAGTGCACTTTCCCTAAGTTAAGATAGAGGAGTCATTGGCCATGTAAGGGTCAACACAAATATAAAGCAATTGAAATTACTGCTACATATGTGGAATTTTACACACTGCTGGCCTTAGAGATCACATACGTAAGAAAATTACCATTCAGAGATAATTCTTTTTAAAAAAATTAGGTTTCTCTTTCTAGGCTAATGCCATCAGTATCTACTTCTGGTTTGCTGCTTTACCTGTGTGTTTGGTTCTTAAGGTTTAATGCTCCCGTCTGATGCAGCTCTTCAAGTTGTTTTCTGTTTCCAAAATACAGGGCAAGGTCTGTGGCGATGATGGCTTTCCGGATGATCTCAAGTACTTGCTCATATTCGCTGGAGCTCAGATTGGAGAAGACATTGTGCCCTTCCAGCTATGAAAAAGTAAAAAACCAATAAAAAGCACAAGCTCTAATTCTGAGATGATTTCAGTCTTTACTTCACCATAAAGGTTACAACGGTTTTACAGCCCAATGACAAGTTTTGTTGCAAATTCAAATGTTAATAGCCTGAAATTCCCATTTTTATTTTTACTTTTTAAACACTGTCATGAAAAAAATTATGACTGAGTCACCAATTTGTTTTTTGGACTGCTCCTTCTGAAGCCTAAAGGTATTACTAGATAAAAATTATTTAAATCTTTTTCTTTGATTTAAAAGCACTACAGACACAGCACTTCCAGACGGCACTAACTTGGATACTTGTGATTCAATTCTGGTCCAGAGTCTGCACTCAAGTTGGTAAACCGAGTACCTGATTCACTCAAGCACAGTTTTGATACTGTGTAATATATAGTATGGATAAAGAAACACTGAAGTTAAAAACACAAAATAATTTTGTTTTCCTAGTCTTCCAAATGAAATGTGCCTGAAATTACTGCATTTACTGACACAATTTTCTATATAAAAATAAAGTTAATTGTTTTAATGCATATGAACATTTAGGGGAAAAAGCTGCTTTGTTCAACTTTAAGTTGAATGACTCATAAACTAAAGACAATGGTTTCTACTATGGAGGCTCTGGTAACACACCACTGCCGTCACTTTTCAATTTCCACTATGTATTATTGCGCATTTAACTGACAATATCCATGTACCGTGATCACTCATGAAGCTATATCAGATTTTGAAGAGTCAAGACTATCTGCTGTCTCTAAGATTTGGAAAACAACTTGTCAAAAGTCTTCCTATTGTTGAGAGGAAACAGACAAAAAAAAAAAAAGAACGAGCTAGCCATGTCAATGTGTGCACATTCAGAAACAAAAAATATTATTAAAATAGATTAAATGCAGATGGCTTTTGACATTTAATTGGCATTTGGGCTGAAGCTCAAAAAGTTTCCCTGACTCTCGTCAAGAATTTACATAATTTGCTCAAAATAAATCCTCTGCGGTACAAATAGGCTTGGTTTCTCTCACCATCCGGAACGTAAACATCATTTTCCAGTACTTTTACTTAGACAAGTAGATTTATTGTGAATAATGAATAGAAAATACAATCCATCTATGTCTCAATGCTCCTTTGACAGATTTCTAAGTCATAAAACATGATGTTTAAAAAAAAAAAATTCAGAACATTTTAACCCATCATCAGCGCTTTGGGAGCAAAAAATTAGTACTACTAGTTCTCACAATTTAGCATTTTGGGGACCCTTTACTCCCCAACCTTGCTGTCTAATTCATAGGAACAGGCTATTTGTCCTAACATTTAAATTATTCTGGATTCTACTCTTGGGCTTTAGAAGCTGCACTCTCTGAAAGACCACTGTGACAGCTTCAGTTCAGACTTCTCTAAAAGAACTGATTCTGTAAAGTGCTGACAGAAGCTGCCCGTTACGAGTGTGTCACTCAGGCTTTTGAGTAGTACATACAAAGTACAACTCCTAAGATTTTTTTCTTTCCCTGCTGAGCTAAAGCTAGTGAATAGAATCCTCTGTGTCCTAGGTATGGTGTACACTAGAACTGCAGGTGGATGAGCCAAGCAGCTCTAAAGTTTCAAGAGGTTAAAAGTACTGCAGGTTACTAATGTAAAATTAAAACTCCCTCAGATAAGCCCTAAAGAGCTTGGTGGGTTGGTTTGGCTTTTTTTCCATCAGTCCAGGAATTTAGTAGGACTTTTTGATTCAAACAAAAACCAGCAAGTCCAAAAGGCTGCTCTAGTCTGCCTTTGCTGCTAATTACCACCAGCATGGGTGCTTCAGCAGCTGGTGTCTTGAATCCACTCTATAGCCCTGGCCACTTGTCCCCCCTTTCCTCACTCACACTGACAGAAAATCTAGGAGGTAGCAGGGAAGCAAAAGGGTTCCCTGCCTTGTTGGCAAATGGGATTTTCATCGATTACAACATTCCTGCCAGAAAAAAATGAAAAATGGTTTGGACAGTGAAGTGTTAATGACTGAGGAACATGCTCACTCTGCACAAATTAACACAAAGAATGAACACTAAACATCTAATGCCATACCACCACTGAAGGATTCAATTATACCCTCCTACATGAAGGAGCATTCAGAGATAAAGCTTCCATTCTGTGATTAAATGTATATGACACCTAAAACCATAATCACAAGATGTGCTTCTGAATGCAAGACAGAATACGTATTTTTCCTAAAAGGTGATTATGTATTTAAGAAAATAAATATCTTCCCCTGAAAAACCAGAAAGAAAGAAAGGTTAACAATGAATTAGTGGCACAGTAGCAAGGTAAGGCTGTAACTTGAGTGTGCAAGGAAAACTAAAACTAGTGAGCACAAGTATGGAGTGGCAGTGGTTTCACAGGTAACAGTTCTCACTCTTCTAACTAAGAATTATAAAAAATTTCACTCATGAGAAAATGTGTGTGTGGCTGTGCAACACACCTGTATTTTCCCAAAGTGTCTGCATGTTTTCGTGCAGTTTTTTCTTCATTAAATATAAAGACACATGAGCTCATACTAGGAACTATCTTTCGCAGATATATTACCTTACTCAGTTTTTTTTTTTTTTTCAAATTGCCAAGTAACAAAAAAGCACACGATAACATAATGAAATAAGTTTACAATTTTCATGCATGAAAAATTAACATTTCCTCTTTCATGCCACACATTCAATGTTCACAGAATTTATTACAGCAGGTTTTCAAGTTTCTCATACAAAGTTTTGCCAGTACTTGAGTTTCTATTCAAAATTTCAGTATGGTTGAAGACTTTGTTGAAATACATTATGACAACAACTATATATGTAACTGAGAAAATGATTTTTCATTTTCAAAGTTCCTATTCCACACAGTCATGGGAAAAAACTTCCAGAGAACCAGAAGCTAAAAGCTTCAAAGCCAGGCCATAAGTAAAGACCTTCAAATACACAACTTTTTTATAACTTCAATATTTTGAGAAAGCTGTTTTGCACTATTGTTGAATCCTTGGGTTGCTAATTGTGAAACCCAGCTTGCTGTAATAAATCTCCCACTCCTCTAAATGAACACTATAATAGAGAAATTAAACTGAGCATGCTTCAGAAAATCTACTGGGTAATGATGTGACTCTTATTTCCACCACTGAACACTAATGCACAGAACATACAATTGCAATAATCCTACCTGCAGGATGGACACAGTCTGCGAGAAGTGGTGCTGTTCCATTGTTGATGTGGAATAGAGAGCAGCTAAGGGGTGATCAAATTTCTGAAGATAGCTGTTGCTGTAACCTCTGTGATCCAGGTCATGACACAGGCATGCAACTAAAAGTCCCTTTCGCTACAAAAAAATTGACACAAGCATGAAAAGCAAGATGTATTTCCTGCCCCTAGATGTCACTCTCTACCCAAAGTACTGTAGAAGTTGCACTATGTTAACACTGCCTTCCAACAGCACATGTAGAAATATCCTTAAAAATGAGAGAAACATGACTGTAAGGACGTGCTGAATTAAAATTCTTGGTCCAATTGTAATTATATTATGCATTTAAAAAACATTGTTGGACAATAACATACTATTGGATGGACTCTGCTTCAGAAGAAATCTGCGTTTTAAACAGCCTGGTTATCCACTGAATCCTTACCATGTTTATTAAAACAATAAAAAGTGCAGTTATTGAGGAAGAAGAAACATACAAGATGTATGATCTCCTGGTCAAGACAGATGCACTGAAGTTCAGTGCCAGACCTGCCTCTGCAACACTCCTAGAGATGTTAACCAAATCTCCTAAATGCGTTCTTTTCATTAACATGAGCCACAAATGCTGGACAATGGCAATTGCAAACAAATACAGACAGTAACTGGGGTTTTTATATAGTTAATCCTTAATATCCTGAAGAAATGGAGTCCCTGAAATCTCTTTCTCAAAAGGTTTTCACATAGCTTACGTGTTTGAAAAACAAATTCATTAATGCTTATGACTGTCACTGTTGGCATGAGGTATCATGAAAATGTCTTCAGAGACCTAATAGCTTTGTCTTATAATTGGTTCTGATAAGTGTTCAGTAAACAAGGATAAGGCTATAAAATGAAGCAGAAAAAGAATATTGATTAACCATCTATTAAGAGTGCAACATCCAACCTGGATACTATACTAAGAGACCCATGATTCTGTGGAAAAATTGCAAACAATGATGCAATTAAAAATGTTATCAAAAATACACCATGTGCAGAAATAAGGCTGTAGCAACACTAAATGTACTTCTGATTTTGAGACATTCACTTCTATTTTGAATGATGTCTTTTCAATATTGCATCTTGTGAAGTGTATTTTTACAAAGCGTATGAAAAACCCCAGGTGATGCAGCAGGACATGTCCACAGAGATCCTCTGCAGAAGTGGAACCCTTAGGAATGTAACACACACCTCTATCACTTGAAATCGTGCAGTAACAGCTTGTCTCAGTCTCCATGTCTCAGGCAGTCATTTTTGGTTCAGTCCTTCAGGATTATACAATGCCTAATAACAGTGTTCTTGACCTGCTTGGATCCCAATTCTTGGATTGTCCCTGCTTGGATCCCAATTCTTTAACCACTGCAAACTGCTGGCTCTATTTGTCTCCAGATCAGTGTCTCCTGTACAGTGTTTTATACTTCTCTTTCCATCTCTAAATCTACTGAGGTTCGTGTCAGCATCCCTCACCTGAGGTCAGCCCATCCCTAGATCCCCAAACTTTCTTTCAGCAGTTTCCTGTATTCTTGTCGGATTCATCTCCAGGTTCAAGAAGGAGACTGCAGAAAAGAGCTGGGACATAGGCTGGGATAAGACACTCAAACAGATGAAGCTGGCTGGAGTTTGCAGGGAAAAAATACTGTTTCCATCTCTCTTAACTGCTGTCTTTTTTGCTCTCCCTTTCTTTCTTACTCTGCATCTCCAGAGAGATGGGGCTTACTTCTTGGTTAGTACTGAATGTTATCAGAGCTTTAAAAATTCTCTGAGGCTGCACGCCACAGATTTTTGTTATTAAAGGGATAATGTTTTTTTTTCAAATTTTCATAGCTTGGCCAAATTTCAGCATATGCTTGGCATATGCCACTTTTACATTTCAGTGTCAATTTTCATGTCTCTGCTTTACGGCAGGATAAACTAGACCTTTTCAAATGAAAGATCACCAAATTTCATTTTACTGTTACACACTGAACAAAACTTTGATTTCTACTAGCATGTCTCTTGGCTCTCTAAAGAGCCAAACAATTGTGCCTGAAATTTTCCCAAATGAATCAACTTGAGGAAGTTAACAGAGCCTGGAAAATTAGAGCCCAAATGGATAAAAGTTGGCAGTTATATACAACTGAAAATAGGTTCTTCGAGTCAAAAGTTTCATGTAACATTAATAACAGACAGCACTCCCAGTTGTACCTACTATAATTCAGAAGAAAAACAAGTGACAGTTTTCCATGCTGTGTATTAATGTTCTAAGCCTTCCATTTTATCTGTGTATCTTTTCCACTTAGTGATCAACTTAAAGTTTGGCTCTTCTCCTTTACGCACATATATCAGCCATTTCTGCAACCCTTGTCCTCCTATTCAGGATCTCCCAGACCTCAGAGGATTCAAGATCTAGGGTGTTTCCCTCACAACAGATCTGACAGTTAGTTAAACAATTAGAGACTGTGGTTGTAAGTGGGCAGGGAGGACCCCAAAACTTAGACATGGATTCATAGCAAATCTACCACTGCTTTTTAAGGGGCAATCCTGAAAAACATGACTAGGATTAGGAATGTGAGTAATCCGCCTCCCTCAAACTCTTTACTCACATCCATTCCTCCCTGAAGACCTTTACATACACTCTGCCCGAGCTGACAAAAAAACTCTAGCACAGAAAATGCACTTGTACAACAGCTGATAGCTCTGATGAGGTGTGGTAACTGATACCATTATGTCACCTACCTCTAGATCAGTGAAAAGCCCCTGGTTGTTCTGCAGTATGGCATACATGCAATGTGCGACGGTGACTGCATGCTTCCAGTTGTGGTAGGGCACACGGCGATAATTCTTCTTTACAGACATAGTAAATCGGCACAGCTTTTCAAGTTCAAAGCTAGGAAGAAATTAATTTGGTCAGAGACAAGAAATAAGAACAGGGAAAACTACCAGCAGAAGAGAAAAGATGGTCCTTGATTTACCCATCTTGCTAGGATTGACTCTCACTGTGGATGACTCACGGAATGACATGGAGAGTCACTCAAGTTTGGGAAGGACAGAGGAGCGTGGATATCTGACAATGCTCTTAGTTTAATCTGTTAAATTCAGGAACATAAGTCATGCTACCCAGCTCAGTCAACATAATTGCATGACCTTCCCTGTGCCCAGAAACTTGAAGTGATTTCTTTCAATTGCTTATTCAACTTGAAATATAGTGCAACTCTGCATCTAATGGACAATTTTAAAACTTTATTTGTGATCAAAACTGAAAATTCAGAGATTTTAAAGCAAAGGACATAGAAGAAATAAACCTATTTATATAGAGAAGCTCCATATTGACACTGTGAAAAGAGGAAGATTTTATTTTTCCAATACTTTTAGATTTTTTTTTTCCTGCTTAGCCTAACAGAACTGAAATTCACATCTCACGGTTTCTCCACTTCTCACCAAACAATATTTTGTTAAGTCCTAAATCAATGACCTTTTCCCTCACAAAAAGGCAGTTTTACTTTATTCTCATTTTTTTCCCTTGTTGCTCTGATTTGACTTTAAGTTCCATGTTTCAATAATTTCTTGGGTAGATCAAGAAAGTGGTACTAATGTTCTAATTTTGCAGTACTTGTGGGGTGAGAAAAAAAGCTGAATGTCTCTGACCTATGTGTAAAAATTCAGACACATGTACTACATGGAAACAGGCAGAAATGCATATTGCTACAGTTGCACGCTGAGCAACATAATTATTATTCTCGGCCTTAATCTGACATTAGGAAAACCAGAGGCATATTGTCTTTCAAAAAACTTTAAGCTTTCTGTTTTAATTCTAGAAAGTCAGACAGTGACAGAACTATTGTTAAAGTAGTACATAATTCATAATTTGGAATACCACAACAGTCACTTCCATCTGTAACCAATCTCAATTCAATGGTTATTACATGATAGTACAGTTATAACTAAAGTGAAAATCATTATCTGTGATGCATCAACGTGGAATACTATTGCTTCATCCACTGCTGTATTTTGTGCACTTGATTAAAGCAGTAAAATATTATTTCTTCAGAAGAGCAAAGAAATTGTAGTGAGTATGATAGACTTTTCTCTGAAATCCTCCATGGACAGGACAATTATACATTATACAGGTAAATGCTTTAAGGTACAACCTTACTCCTCAATATACTAAAATCAAATTTTAGTCTTAAAATTCTTGGTTTTGTTTCAAGCGTTTGAGAAGTTTTGTTCTTCCAGAAATTAAACACAAGTCCTGTTCCAACAGTCTCCTTCTCAAGTATTTTCCTCGCTTTTGTTTCCTTAATCTTATACGTGAAAGCTGAGGCTCATTTGAAAAACACCAAGTAGATTCATGGAGATTCATTCAGTTAGCAAGATAAAATTAAACACCAGGAAACATTTCCCGAATATTGCTCCCTTTTGTAGGGACATACTTCCCCTTTCAACTGACCCTCTGTAGATTTTTTTCCGTAATTTGGAGCAGCTCCTTTCTTTCAGCAATGGGCCATATTTAGCCGAGAGACTACTGATCTTACTAATGATAATGAACACTGAGAGAAAGGACAGCAAATGGAGCATTTAATTTGAAAATTATTCACTTTCATAATTAATGCACAACTTGCAAATAACTGATTCATTTATCAAGCAAAGACCTGATCTTGGTTTACTTTTACCATATACATTATTAATTTCAGAACTATATATTTAAAAAATCAGTTTTCATGCACCTTCTCTCTTTTTTGGGAAGACTGCTTTTTATACCTTTACCATCTTCTGTCTGAAAAGCAACTTCATCTCAGAACCAAACAATTTTTCTGTATATTGGAAGGCCAACTGTTTGGATGATATCACAAGTTCTTAAACCTGACTGTTCCTGGATTTTTTTAACTAAGGACCAAGAAGGTGGGACAAGAAATCCAGCCTGTTTGTGACAGTCCTGTACAGACCAAACATAGTAAAAAAACATCAAAGAACACAGACCTTAAATTAGAAAGTAATTATCTCCAAAATTATTAATAAATAAATACAGAATTAACAATTAAAGAAAGAAATCATATACGTCATACCAGGCTGTCCCACAGGACTGGTGAACCATGTAGACAAAAATGGCAGGCCAGACATCCTCATATGGACTGATATCAAAATGGTATCTAAGAGGAAAGTTTCATCTTAGTAAAGACAAACACCTTTTCATTGTTACTAAAAAACAAGTGAAAATGACTAGGAAATGTATACCCAGAAAGACTCACTTCTTTCTAAATACACACAGAAAACTGAATTTACAGACTATATTTTTCAATAATATTAAGTTACGTATTTCTGCTAAGGTCAATGGAACTATACTCATAGTTTCATACAATCATTTAGTAATTTATGTTGGAAAAGACCCTTATGATCGAGTCCAACAGTTAGTCTTTGGCTTTGTTTACTTAGCAGAAACATATATATTTATTTAAGGATCCACTGGTTAAGTAATAGACCAAAAAAAAAATTCTCAGGGACAACGAGAGGTTTACAGGCATTCACAAAATATTCTGGATTTTCTTCCCAGGAATTGGAAAGATGGTGTCTCTAATAATATATTTACTGGATTTTTTATCCAATAATTTCTGTCATAAATTGCATGAGACTCGCTCTAATTTTGATAGAGGAAAAAATCAGTTTTTACTGGTCAATAGAAATCAAGCTGAAACTTCAAAAATTCAACATTTAATACCATATTTTTTTATGTTTCATTACTTGAAGACTTCTCCCCTCTCCTGATATCAATATTTAGGGCTAATTTTAGGGACCCAGGACAGTAGAACTCTTTTTCCTTCGATTATTAATTAACCCTTTCCTTGCACTTTCTGTGCTGTAAGTTCTCTATTTCTTCTCCATGGAACCCACCTAACTGCTTGGCATACTGAACAGCACAACAGCTGTGAGAGGACTGAAGGTAGCTGAATTGCTTGGAAAATGGTTAAATGTATTCTGACTACTTGAACTAAAGGATGCTAATATAATTTAGAATGAAACCTGTCATCTTTGCAAGTAAAATTCATTTTTGCTGAGGAGGTGGGTTATATAATATCACCTTACAAAGCACAAGAAATTGTATTGCAAAGAATAAGCTTCTATTAGGGTGTAATCCTGCAAGCTGTTAATGTCTGGCATTCAAGCAAATCACTTCAGCATGTAATGAACTTTAACTATAAGCAGTCCCTGTTAAGAACAGGATTTCACATTGCTCACAGCTACAATGTGCAGTGCTGAACAGAAGTGAGTGAGCTCTGGAGACAAGGTTTAAAAAGACAACTTAGATTTTGTGACTCAATAGCTAATTTTAGACACCTGGTTACAAGAGTAGAATTTATTGTCCTGAACCTAAAAGAGTGATTTAAAAATGTGATGACTCTCATTGTTAGCATTGAGTGGGGACTGACCATTAAAATAGAGATAGAGGTATATCTTCAGCATACAGCAGCTGAAAATAACTAAATTGTGCCAGAGAAAGCCTAAAAGGCTGGATGGGAAGTTCTCTTTCAAATTTAGGAGGAGGTTTTTTTGCAACTCTATGCTCTAGCACCTGGGATTTGTAAGCCTGGATTATCATTTTTCCCTCCTTCAATAAGCACAAGCAGATGCACAACACACACACACATACATACTTGAAACTCACGAAAAACCCAAATACCCTCTACACAAACACTCCGAAACCAAACCTAAAAAACACACACAACCCAGAAAATCCCAGGAACAAGCTGGGATGTATATGTTTAATTCTAAAACATATCCAAAGGGATGAGATCATGCATCTGGTCTTAAGTACTGAGTTAAGTACTGATGTTCCAAGCTTAGCTTCCTCTCTATTAACAGGCTGACGGTGACTTGGGACTACCAGAGTGAAAGCTCATCTCTACAAATAGGTAAAAACTAATGCTTAAAGCAACTACTGTAGCTACCCATGCCTGTGGAAAAATTCTGAGTGCGTGTAATTATCTTTGATAGATAAATTTTGTTCATGGGTCATTAAGTATAACCAACATAAGAAAGCCAGAGATAAAACCCCCATGATGCGTCAGCAGTTCAACAACAAAAGTGCTTCCTACAAAAAACTCCACTACAAATAGGGAAAAAAAATATTAACAGGCTATATACAACTGCTGCCACATTAGAAAAATACTTACAGCTCAATTTCTTTATAAATATGTGGAGGCAGTGTACAGTGCATGAGGTTTTGCCACTCTTCTGCTGTACAAACACTGTGGTAGGATAGCTTCTCCATCGTTACACGGTAAATACACTCTGAATGACGAATTCTGTGGTACATCTGAGAAAGAGAAGTCATGCATGAATGTGAAATTTTAGTAAAGGAAAAAAATTATTTCCCATATTTGAGCTCTGCCTATTAAAATACACATCTGCAAAAATGATAGTGTTTTTGGCTGCACAACTTCACACATTAGAAAAGTGACAGATTACATTGTATTCAGTACTTCTGGAGAACTAGGCCTTCTATCATGTCATTCTGATCTACTCACTCAGGTAAATATCTAAGGCTCAGCTGACTTTTCACTGCATGTGAGCTCTCCCAAGGAAAAGAATTAAAGTTCAGGAGTCAGAAACAGAGATAAGTCCCTTGCAAAATTCTAACAGAAAACCTATAACAGGGCACAATTCATAATTTCTGCCACTGTATGAGTTCTATTAATTGGTACAAATTACTGCTATCTATGCACAGTAAAAAATATGTGAGATGTTTATCATACATACATTAATATTCAGTACGAAAAATAAGTACAGTTAATTATTGAGAGGTTCAGACAGTTAGCAGACATGGCATGGTTTGCAAACAAGTGAGGACACAACAATATACTAGTAAAACAATCCTCTGGAGCAATACGCCCTGAAGGGTAACATTCACCATCTAAAAAGAGTGAACTCACACACAACTGAGTGTGCATAGTCCCACGTGTAATTTATGTGCAGGCCATTCTACCTGCCTTGACCCATGTGAAACAACTTGAAGTAACTGGCAATAAAATTTGCTGCCTCTCTGTACCAACAGCATGGTATTGGTAAAATTACTTAATGTAAATCACCAGGCTTAACTGGCATTGCATTGTATCTTACCTCCAAGGAATATAACACAGTTGTTCTGCATTGTATTTCTATTGAATTTACTGCATTTTTATACTTACATATATACTTATATACTTATATACTTAAATATATAATTATATGGTCATTACATTGCTAATTTTTCCTACAGGAATAGTAAATTTTGAGCTGATAAAGGGTTTAAGGACATAAATAGCTATTCACTCTTATCTAGAAGCATGGATAATTATAAGTATATACCACAGCATATAACTGTAAAAATTGATCTTTGAGTATTAAGCATATGGAATTGAGAGAATATATAGCATTTCCATTCCCCAGTTAACTTTATAAAACATAATCTGAATTTATAAAAGTAATAATAATCATACTTTCTAGTGAAAAAGGGAAAAGATATATCACTCACATTTCAGAGCGTGCTCTCTCAGTTTAGCTACACAAAATAGATATATCCACAGTACGTTTATTTCAAATGAAATCCCTATCATCCTCTTAAAATAGAATTATTCACCAAGGAATTCAATGTTATTTAGATGAAACAGACTTACAAACCATTTTAATAACCTGTAACATCAAAATACTGAAGTATTCTCATTACAACTTACAAAATTGTAAATAAAACTTACATTAGCACAGTGTAAGGCTAAAGCACAAAAGACTGCAAACATTTTAAAGTTGTTCTCATCAGTTTTAGAGAAGGCACTTCCACTTATTTTGTTGACCATCTGCACAACACCTATTACACTTCCTCGGCTTACAATAGGCATGCACAGGATATTTCTGGTTGTGTAGCCTGTGTAGAGGTCTACTTCTCTGGAGAGGCATAAAGGAGAAAGAAAAAAGAGAAAAGAGTTAATATCAATTGGTATCTATTCCTTGATTCTCAGAAATGTTGATGTACAATATACTGAATTGTTTTAAAATAGACCTAATTAGTACCTGCAAGAATTTCACCTTCAAAACCCTCAAATATTTCTATCTACTGTGTCATACTTAGAAAGAACTTTTTAATCCTTTAATCTCCATTTGCAAGACAAAGATTTATTATTGTCTCAAACACAGAGTTAAAGAACATTCAGGTATTCTTAGGCATGCTATTTGTTAGTGAACTGTTTTTTCTACCCTGAAACTAATGAGATTTCAGAGAGACTAACAATGAAAGTCAATAACAATCTAACCACATTATTCCCCATTATATTAATATTTGATAAAAATATTACTTTTTATTTGTATCTTAAAAATATCTGTGATGGCTAAAGCATTTAAATAAACATCTATAAGCTGCCTCCTCATCAGAGGACCACAGTTCCACGAATGCATCTGAATACGAAATTTAAGTAGTAACTTCATGTAAAAGGTTCAATGAGCTATCTTCCCCTCCAATGAACAGCATCCTACCTGTTAAAGCGTGGGTCTGCATAGGCATCAGGGATGTTAAGGACTTCTCCTGTTCTTGCCACTTGACCAGCTATTCCTTTTTCTATAGAAAATCTGGAGAAAATAAAAATATGTATTAGTCAAAATATGGAAAACACATTTTTCCAGTGGAGTCTGTCTTGGGCACAGTAATGGGTGTTCCCAACCAGCGTCATTTTCTTGCTTTGAGGAGAAAAATCTTACAACAACTAGTAGCACATAGTAAAATAAAAAAGCACATCCTAACAGATACTTTCCGAAAACATTTTATATAGCTACATAGTTTAGTACAAAACATGCCATAACATGACCATTTTAGTGACAAAAATTCAAAATCTTCAATAACCCAGGGGGTTATCCCTAACAAATATAACATCTGTACAGAACCTGAGACTTGTGTTTACATTTACAAGGTATTGACTTTATTATGACTTTTACATATTCATTGTTTCCTTAGACACAACAAAGGCAACATGGAACTTGTTTCTTTGGGTGGTGTGTGTGTGTATTTGGTAACAAAATTTTGGAAAAAAGACCAGTGGAAAATTCATAGCTAAACTTTATATGCATTTGCTATGTAGACTTTGGAATGGCTAGCTTGTTTCATGACAGTCAAACAATGCCATGGTACTAACTGCATCCATTAATCACCACAAGTTAAACACAACAAATATATTCCTAAATTTTATCAGAAAAATCCAGACGTCTGTCTTGTGAGTAAATAGTTTTCAGTAATTTGACATAAAGCAGTTATGACATACAAGCAGAAGATAATTTACGGAGAAAATCATGTAGAAAGAATCATACACGGAACGCTTTGAAGTCTAAATGTACCCTGACAGTACCCTGATGCTTGGTATTGAAGTTAGTGATAAAGCTGTCAGGATTTCATCCCGCACACCTGACTTTGAGTTAGATCTTTCTGTTGCTTCTTATGATAGGTACATCACACCAACTTAAGACTCCTTCCCGATGACTCATTTAGTGTCACTTTCTTACAGATATTTAAGTTGCACTTCACTTTCAGTATACAGTACCTGTGAAATGGCTCACACCCTTGCATTTAGAATCAACATTTCAATAACATACAGAAAAGACAGAAAGATATAAGCAAGAAAAACAATTATCAAGAAGGAGTATGAAAGTGCATGTTAAAGCAGGCCAACTTCTTTAATTTACACCACCTCCTTGCTTGTCAGTATGCAAATTGCACCAATTTTGACTCCTTCCATTCTCACTCACACAATGGTAAGTGGGAGTAAGTTTGTCTAAAGGACTCTTAGTGAAGACATGAATCACATCTCATATTGGCCCAGAACTTTAAAAGTATAAGGAGGAAATGAAAAAAGTTCTGATAAAAATCAACGCTGAATATTTTAGGAAAATTTTAGTACAGGATATTTAGTCATACACTTCTTTCTTTTAAGAAGCTGAAAATCTGAAACCTGTGTGCCTTTGAAAATCTTAGACTGGATCTATTAGGGATTCATAATTTTTGAAAACTGAAAAACATTATATTTGCTTTGTTGTTTAGCCTCTTTCATTTAAAAAAGTGCATAAGTGTAAAAATTAGGTACCTGTGACATGAAGCAGAAATACACATAAATTTTAGTCAGAAAATCCTGTGTAGTCATTACCAGACAATACGTATTTTCAAATTCACCACTTCAAGCATTGTTCAGTATCACAATTAATCAAAAGTTTGAAAATCTAAATTCACATGAGAAAAGTAAAATTAAATTACTGATCTTGAAATCTTCAAAACCAATGACCAATCCACACTCAATTCTACATTTGCCTAATCCATCCATAAGAAGTAAAAATTGTGATTTCCTTGCTTTGGATGTGCTTGAACCACAGAAATTTTAATTCCTCTTGGGAACCCTCTTGGGAAAAAAAGTCCCAAACTGGCAGACTACGGAGTAGGTGCACTATTACCTGCACCTTTACCTACCTCAGAACACCTCTGTTTTTTTCCCAACATGATTTCCAAAAGGACCGCCTCCGGAAGACGGCATTTCCAGGAGTGACGTTATAGCTTCAGAGACGCTGTTTCGATGGCACTGCAATGTCATTCCCAGAAGTACTACCTTCTGGAGGCGGGTCCTGGTGGGAATGATATCACAGTATGACAAGTATTGTCAGGGTACCTGCAGATAGGCACAGAAACTGGGTAATAAAATGCCTGCACATCCATAGTTATAATGAAACTGCACTCTTCTGTTAGCTATTCTTACCTTATTTCTTTGGTCTTCTTGAAGACAGGTTTTCCATCATTTTCTTCTCCAATATCAAAAAGGTCTGAATACAGCTCCTTATTTTTGTGGTCAACCTGGAAGAGTGCACACCTATCTGCATTCACCAGGTTTTTTGCATATATCTACAGACAAAAAACAAAGCTAGAGTTAACGGTCATGAGTTGGATGACCTCCAGCCATTTACCTGATAAAAACATACATCCCTGTACGATAACAGTTTTGAGAAGCTATCCAGTATGGAAATCAGTTTGAAGGAGCAATATTTTAGGATAAAATTCAAAAGAAAATCTCTAATTCAATATTTTTTTTGTAAATTAGAGTGTTCACTTTGAGAAATATAGGAATATCTTCAAAGACTTGAAAGTTTCCTAAAAGAAAACAGGCTTTCCTATTTAATTGTTTTTCAAGGCTTTTCAAAACAGTACCTTTCTTCTCTCTATGTTTAGATGCTATTCATCTTTACTTGATTTTAAATAAATAAGTTAGAGGAAGACTTAAGAACAATTTTGGCTTTTTGCCTTTATCTTCGATGCAAATATATTGGTATTTAATATCCAGCAAAGACAGACAAAACAGAGAGGGTGGAGTTTGCTTCTAAAAAAGCTAAGTGTGCATGCAATACCTAACAATGAACAAATGATCCTTGTGGGTCCCTTCCAAGTCAGAAATATTCTGTGACTCTGTGATTCTGTCATTAGAGGTATCATTATGGATTGCCCTGTGCAGAGGGATAGGAAATGGCTGCACCCTCCCGATGTCAGGGACAGTACTTGCACAAGAGGTGAGACTTAGAAATTCTGCATGAACTAACCAAAGCCCAAAGGTACCAGCCACAGCCAAGGAAGTACCACAGTACAGGAACAGACTTGCATGATCTCTATCCTACTTTGAACCAACTAGTTTAATCTTAGCAAAAATAACTCCCAGGAGCACTGACTGTCAGAACAGAATTTTGTCCTGGGAACACAGCAGCTCTTCACTGAATTATTTCTCAGACATACAGTAGTCTTTCTGAGAACAAGAGGAAAAAGCGAGACAAAAATCAAACAACAATCACTGAGTTAACTTAGATGCCAACATGCAGGCACAAGAACCTGCTCTATCCAATTCAGATAAGTCTCCTACGTTTCTTATCTGCTCAGAAAGTACAGTAACTGCATGATAGAGTATGATCTGAGGTGGATCTCTCTCCACTTTATATTTAATACCTACTTAGTCATTCAGCTACAGAAAGAGGCTGACAAAATCTTGGTGTGCAATGAATGCAGTTGGCATGTCTTAAAGATTCACAAGAGTTCCATATGAATGATCTCCCCCACCCCTTCTCTCTTGTCTTCAAAAAATAACCATACAGTATTTAATTTCATACTAATGCAGATGGACAAATGTCAGACCTTGGCAGAAAAAAACCCATATGAGATGAAAAATCATTAGCTGAGAGACTCTAGTTCTATGTCATACGAGGAGAACTGTACAGATAACATCTAGCCCAACTCCAAAACATGGAAGGCCCTCCCATACAGACAGAGTCTGTTTCCAGGAGGATTCTGTTGTCTTCTACTCCATTTACTCCATCAGAGCAGTAGAAAGTCAGGGAAACTGCAATATAACAGGTAAGATTTGTGCAATTTTCCCCCCTTTAGAGCATTAAGAAATTTAAAGATCTCAACCACTTGGACTGCTTATTCATTTGCTCAAAAGAGAGTGAATAGAAACTGCCAAAAGGACAAGTGGTCCAGTAAATGCTTCTATTCAGATATTGTAACAGATTTCTTTATAAAATCAACAGCACAGTGCTGATTTTATACAATTAATCTTTAGTGTTTTAATGCATATGACTCAAGAACTTACCTTGGTCATGACTCATGCTTTTCAAAAATGATTACTTAAACAGTACTGATTGAGAAATAGTTACTGGGATGAGAGAGTTTTACTTCTCTAAATCCCTTGCTCAGATCCTGACCAGTGGTTGAAGAGGAATATCAGTACAAAAAGTATGTTCTGCACTATCAGTAGGGAAGCCAGGGACCACATTTTGCATAAGCTGCTTGTAACTACTCAAGCATATTGGCATGAAAATTTGTAAGGCAACTTGAACTTTTACTTCCCTTCCTCGTATTTGCATTCAAAAACACCCTTATACCACTAGCTTTGCTGAGCAATTTTGATGAAAATAAAAATGAAAAGAATGGAAAGAAACACCCATATTTTTTTCTTTGGTATTGCAGGAACAAATCAAACCATACGTGCAATCACCAAGGGGTGAAGTAGTGAAGTGAAACTGAGTTCTGGTCTTTTATCACACTGAGACACAGAATAAGCCACATAATGATAAAATCACACTCCCATAAAATGGCAATAAATGTACAAACACATAATTCAGTTAATTGGCTCAAGAGACAACAGCTATAGCTTAAAAGGAAGCTGAGTATGAAACATCACACAGGTTAAAATACAGAATCATGATGCAGCCAAGTGTTGAAAAAGATGATGAAAGAGTAAGCATATTTTACTGCCAGTTGTGTTTTCCACCAGATCTCTACTCACAGGGAAGAACAGGGAAGAATATCAATATTTGTTCTCAATGCCATATGTTATGTTATACAGTTCTTTTAAATGGTAAGCTATTTTTAAACAGTTCATTTAAATTGGAAAAGTCAATGTTCAGAAATGTGTCCTATGTGCAGAATTCTTGACTGTGTACTAACTAGAATAACACAAACACTACAGAATATTTTCCATTACTAATTCACGTTTCTAAATAAAACCAGTTTAATGTTGTTTGCATTCTAACTTCACTGTCTTTGAATAGTCTAGCTAAGAATATCACTTTGAAGATTGGGGCACATATCAGAGTACCGTTGCAAAGTAATTTTTTGAATGTGGAAATTTTAAACAATGGTATCACAGACCTGATTCAGGTTTACACTCAGGAAAAAGAACTGCAGAATGCAATCAATGTGCATAAAGCTAAAAAGGGTAATTCACATATCAAACACTCAAAACATCTTATAAACAACTGCACATTTGTTAACACTATTCAGGAAATAATTCTGAATTCAAAATTGATTTAGAAACTCATAAACTGCTTCTGACAAGTACTTTAATTCACTAATTAGTTATTTCAATGGGAAGAACTAACCACTTGGCTTTAGTGGTTTCTATAAAACATTGACTGACTGTCACTTTAGTTATGGGTGTAGTTTTGCGATGTCTTACACATGTCACTGAGCAACTGGAAAAAATACCCTAGGAGTAGTGTTTGATCTCTATCCCTTGCTACAGACAGTAAGTTCTTCAGCAGTGTTTTGCAGCATGTAGCAAATTGAATTTAGGAAGAAGGAATCAATACAACACTCTGAAATAAAAAGAAAACCAGAAGCCTTTCTGTTACAACTTTCAAACTTTCTCTGAAACACAATAGTAACTATTTAGTTCAGAGACAGCCATGTTTCATTGCTTATGGAAGCTGTGAATGGCAGTTGTTGCAGCAATGAAAAATCAAACTGTCCTTTGCCACCTTTTCTGCATAGACATGTTCAGACTGTTTGTATTATGTGTTCACTACAAACAGCTCACATATTTCAATGACACAACGTCTTCAAGGGAAGGAGAGTGAAGGGCTTTAATAACTACAACTAATAAACTTAGAAGTGAAAAAGACAACTTACCATTATATGTTCAAGTAGAGAATCTATTGCAACTATATTATCAAAATACGTTCTGCAGAGAAAGAGAAGTCAGTAAACATGGGCATTTAGTGAAATTCTTCTCAAATGGGTGTCAGGGGCTCTTGTTTCACTACAGCTTAACATGGAGCCAGAAAAGCTGAGTCCAAACCACTGCACCTTGAAAATCACTGAGTGGCTTGCTACAGCACAAGGTAATTAAGAAATGGTCCTAATTCTGTTCCCTTAAACCGTTACTCTACAGAATTGAGAGTATCCTTTATTATACATAGAATTTTATCTGTAAAAAAATGAAAAGACTACCAAATATTGCCTGCCATGAACTGAATAGGCTCCTGCTGAGCAACACCAAGAACGCATCAAAATACTTTGGCACCTCTAAAACACTGAAAATTTTAAAAGCAGAAATAAAAAGGAAAAGAAAAGTAGTAGAATACAAAAAAAAAAATCCATTTCTTTCAAAATATCAAAATATCTCATTAGGTTTACCCATATTATGCACAGAGAACTGAATAAAACTATGTAGTGCAGCTAAAGCCACATCATATTATCCAACCCTTAACACTAGTTAAAAGGCAACTATTTAAGAAACTCTTAATGGGTCTCCTCTATCAACACCGGTTGAAGTTGAAGAAAGGGAATGATCTTGTAACT
Organism: Rhagologus leucostigma; assembly: GCA_013397725.1. Lineage (NCBI taxonomy): Eukaryota > Metazoa > Chordata > Aves > Passeriformes > Rhagologus > Rhagologus leucostigma. Next base: position 949,036 of record VZTD01005887.1, read on the forward strand.
TAAAAAATAAAAAAGAATTTCAGTTCCTCAGCAAAATTGTAACTGTTCAAGGACAGTCAAGAACATTGAAAGATAAAGGTCAAACTTATTAGTAAAAGAAGTCTAAATCTTCCTCATGCTGAGTCCTAATAACCCTCGGATTACAATGTTCCCAGCAGACAAAAGGCACCGTCCCATGGCCTTGAATATATACACAGCTCAGTTCTGTTTGGGTCTAGTGGAAAGGAGACATATAATACACTAGCCTTACATTGTCAGGGACATGAAGAGGTGAAGCACTGCATACTCTGCCCTTTCTAAAATGTTACAGAACATGTCCTGGTGACATTGCACACTAACAATTTCCTCACTGAGCAGGAAATTCTCCTTCCATGTTAGCAAAGGTACAGACCACTTCTAAGAGGAAACTAATTATTTTCTTGCTGATACAAGTCTTTGCCTACATAAAGTTCATAAAGATATTATTAAATGATATCCCACTTTTGTGCCTTAAAACACAGGCCTTCTTTTTTTGTTGAAACTAAAAAACTCTAGCAATTGATAATGCTATATGATAATTATTTTCTTATAGAAAGGCATAATAAATATTTGCCTTTATTGCCAAGTATTTATTGTCATTTTTATCTCAAAAATTTAAAACAATTACAAAGTTCTCTAAAACAATCTCAGTACTATGCCAGTTCAAAAATAAATTGCCAGTCCATAAATCTGGATAGATTAATACAGCTTTTTGGTAAACTAGTTCGCTATGGATGTTAGCAACGTAAAAGCACTCTGGAAAGGAACATAATGGTGCAAGACTCGATAAGAGTGCCCTTTTGGAGGCATGCTCTGAATTATGCTGAAATTAATAAAAAGGTCATCCTAAGGAAAAAAGCTAGGAAAAACATCTGGATACAACCAGCTTGCCCTCCTTGCAAGGGGCAGACTCCTCTCCGTGGTTTATTACTCCCCATTCCAGCTGGGTCAACTTGGCTGCCTGCATTCCTGAGCAATGGCATAGGAATCTTGAACATCCTCTAATCTCATCAGTTTGAGAACTGTTCATCAAGACCCACAAAAGTGTTTGTAGCAAAAATCCAAGACATCTCATTTTTCCACAGTGTCATCAGTACTTTGTGATGCACTTTGGAATTCTTCTACCAACTAGTTTCATAAAACACTGTTAAGCATCCCAGACTGATTTACCAAAAGTACAGCCTCAGTTTATCTTTTAATTTATCGGTTATCTTTCCTATTTAAAGATCCTAGTAGCAATGACAAACAAAAAGAGATGAAGGAACAGCGGATCACCTAAGACACTAAACTGATTTTGCAAGTGTAAGCTCAAGCTTTCACACTCTTTCCGCGCTTTCAAATTCATCTGGCCTTATAGTGACAAGAAATTAAAAGCAAACATATTACATGCAGTAAAAGTCTTTGAAAATTAAAACAGGGCCTTCAGAAAACGAAGTGGAAGAACAATCATGTGGCTGCCCTGATTCTTCAAGGATTTAACTCTGAAGTCCCTATATTTATGCATACACGCGTGCATGTCCAAAAAATTGATGGGGGGAGAATAGGGGAAGCTGAAGCACACTAACTAACTTTTTGTAAAGTCGTTTCAAGCCTTCTAAAATTGCCATGAGACACCAAGCCTATCTGCCACTTCTCAAAAGATGACCACATTTAACTCTGACAGAAGAGGTGGGGGAAAAAAAAGGGAAAAAAAAAAACCCATGCAAAAGACCACAAGAATAAAGAAATTCTGTAAGGTATAAATGAACGTCACATTTTCTCCTGCACCCCCACCACAAAAAAATTTGAAAGGTATATACCACTGCCATCCCTATCGCTTGTTCTTATCCCTGTCACTTGAAGCTTAGCCACCCTCTGAAGTGTGCCTTTGCACCTGCTTGTGAGCTACAGTAAGTAGCTTCCACTACTGCTATTGAGTGAACACAGGTAGATCGGAAGAGCCACCGTAGAAAAGCTCATCAAAAACTCGTGAGATTGTCTTGCAAATCACACTTACTTCGATACATCAAGCAAGAAGTCATTCAGTTCAGTCTGCTTGGCAAGGCCCCGGCACACCTGGAAGCACAGATCATAGAACCATTTGCTCCAGAACACTGATGTCAGAGGTAAACTGAAGTTCCATCCCTTTTAATTGTATGAAAAAAATACCAGTACGTGTGTGTATGTATATATATGTACAAATATATATATATGTATAGATATGTATATATGTGCTACAGCACTGTATAAAATTAAAAGCTGAATTTGTGTGCTGAGTTTCAATCTTAGCTATCTAGCTGCTGAGTTAAAACTGTGAAACACAAGTAAAATCTTTCCTAAGACTCACTGAAAACTGTTGGTTGTTACACTTGTTCATGCTGTCCCAAAGGCTGTCACTGAATGTGGTTACGGAATGAACATTTCCTTATCCAGACCCTCAGATCTTCCGAGAATGTCAAATATTTTGTTTCCCTTCTCCCTTACCACACTTTTACCACTTTTTTCCAGGCTGCAAAGTAGCATATAGACACAACTGTAAGAAGCAAAATGTTAGATGAAGCAAAGCTTTCAACTGTATTTTTACTTCACCTATTCGCATACTCTGTATCTGAAGCACAATTGTTCATCTGTATATTACTAGAGCAAGCAGTGAGGCCAAAAAAAGAAAACAAACCTCTACTGCTTGTACATTTTACACTCACAGAAATATCACTTTGAACTAGTGATATCTTTGATCTTTGCAATGCAGATACAAAATGCCAGATCAAAACCCTTGCATGCTTTGCACGCAAAAAAACTTGGGAAGAGCAAGCCTTCTGCTTAGAAGAAGGAAGAGAAATAAAAATGATCAATGGACAAGCTTGAACTTAATACATGTTGTGTTTTGTTAGATGTGAAAGACTTCTCAATTAAGGAGAGAGTAATTCTTACACAGGTGAAGCTACAGCTGCATGCAATTGCAATTCTACTAGTGTAAAATAGTCTGTGTCAGCTAATTCTTCCTAGATGTGAATGCCCACCCCAAAGTCAGTGACTTCCAGCACCGAGGCAGCGAACATTAGAGCCTAGAAGAGAAAAGCAGGAAGCTTTCTGCGCATCTTCTGACAAGTGTATGAAAGACACCTTGAAAAAAAGAATGTCATGAATTTCCTCCTGGGAGTTGACAGAAGAATCTATTTTAGCATCTTCTCTGAGTTGACAGAATATGTTTAGTTTCAGTGCTACCATCCTCTGCTAGCTGAAGTAACAAAACCTATTAGCAAAGCTGCTGGGGTTTGCCAGACCAGCTTGACACTGTGTGAAGCTCCATTAGGCGCCCAGCTAGGGACAGCATGAGGCATCCTTAGTGGCAATAGTTACAGGACCATGAAGCAGCTAGCGAGGATGGCTTAAAATAGGCTTTGCTAGCAACACTTCATAATTTCAAAGTGAATACCAAAGCAGGAGGAAAGCAACCAGTTAGCAGAGCAGTTGCCTTTCCACAAGAAAAAAAAAAAAAAAAACAACCCTTCAAAGTTAATAAATCCACTTTAATCATTATTTATCTATTTTGTTCAAATTTCTTTCCTTTAGTACAAGTATTGTTTGTTACTTGATCCACAATTCGAAGTGAGGAAAACTAGTTCAACGAACACCTAAAATGTTAGCATATTTTTCCAGGTTCAAGGAAGTGGCTTTAATCAATGCTTTAGCAGTGACCCTACTTAAATCTGATCACAATCCATGCTCCTACTAAACAAGTTCAGGAAGACAAGTTACGCAATGAAAACATGAAAAACCACTCACACTTACTTGTACTTGATGTATTGCTACTGAAGCCCATGCAAGATTTGCTGTTGCAACCTGCAACAAAAGAAGAAACTCTCTCTGGAGTAACCTTGAAAACTGCACATTGGTTACATGCCTCTTTTCTCTGTCTACCTGCTAAGTAAATTGACTGAGCTGTTTTAGACAGGCAGGAACAATTCGTACGAAGACAGTTATTTTGTGGAAGTCTCAGTGGACTTGCAAGTGTTTCAATTTTAGAGCTTACCAATGCTCTTCAGAAGCCAAAATGGGGTACTCATCAGCTCAGAAATACAACACCAAAACAAACATACCATAAACTGAGGGCTTTAAAAATTACACTGTTGAAAAGCATCTGCCACTGAAATAAAATATGCCTTAACAGCTTTCGGGGGCTGTATTTTTCTTTTCTTCAGCAATAATACTTCCAGCTGTAAACTGCTTCTCTCATTACTGTTTTGGTGGCAGAAGAACCAGACCTGATCCCTCAGCTCAAGACTAGTTTGAAGTATGACAGTTTCCAGGCAACGTTTCAAACAAATGTCATGTAAACTGCAGCTAACTATGATGTGCTACCATGCATAATCTCCCGTCCTTGAAGCACAGGAGCTTTATAGGAACACAGGGAATGGAAGCACAAGAGGTCAGCTTTTGCATAGCCTCCTAAGGTATTTTTTTATAATTTTATATTTTTAAACAGAACACTTTGCACACATTTCATAAAAATTTTTAATGGTATCCAAAGGCTTTCTGAAACCTGAAAATGAAAAGAATGCTTTAGAACACTCAGTAAGTGACCTTAAAATATTTTTAATTTACTAATAAAATACTTTCATTTAGCAGCCAGTCTTTTCCAAGTAGAACCTTCATGAACTTTAGCTACAGAAGGTATTTCAGATAACATAAAACATTCATATTTTCACAAAACAATGCATGTCTGAGACCTATCTGAATTGTAGATTGATTAATGTAATAGGACAATTTTAAAAATTAAATACATTGTGTGTAGGCTGCAGAATTAATGAAGCCTGGGTTTGTGTGAATGTCTGTTCTTTGTTCTCTGAGCAGGGACACTGGCACCACCACACTAATCTAGTCCCCTACCCTGACCTCTGTCCACCGGTGAAAAAACACAAGGTGTGACAACAAGCTGAAGTGGCACTGACTACCCAACTAATATACACATGTAAACATCAAATGAATGCTAGGGTACTTACTGATAAACAAAACAGACACTTGACAAATACTGCTGCTGTTTTCCTTCTTTGGGAGGACTAGTTTTAATATCTCTTGCCTGAATGTTTTCTGTCCTTTTCACGCAAATAATTCCTGTTCAGTACAGCTAAACTGCACCATGGTGGATCTCATACCACTATCGAGACAACACACCTGGATAGAACTCACTCCATTCTGTCCTAACCTCTGTGCTCTGGTTCCCTTCCCTGGGGAAGGGTACAGAGACAAATGAATAGTACATTCATCTTTACATCAGAGACATCTTAATGGGACATAACAGGGATCCTCACCCAGACATGAGAGCAAAGATGCACTTCTAACACCTTTAGTACAGCAACAGCCTTTGTGCCACCTGCTCCATTTTCAAATTCATTTGTATTTGGCTAACAGTTCCTAACTTTGGATTGACAAATGGACATGTACGGACAACGTAGTTACACAGGCCTTGTATGAATACAGTAATGCATGCATAACAGTCATGGAAAGGGGAAGATGAGTATGAATGGGAATATCCGGATAGGGAAGCACCAGAAGTTAAGAAAAGCAGAAGAGAGCTTTACAAGTGTCACCTAGACTGGCAGGTCATCCAGGTACCAGCACTTCTATGGACAGTTTCTAAAGACATCTAAGTCAGGAGGCAAACGACAGTGAGTAAATCTTGACAACTCACAGAGATGGGACAGGCTAGAGGCACAAAAGCTATCAGCTCCTAAAGGTTAAAGAAAAGGCTGACCCAAAACCAGCCCATGGTTGTCAACCTAGAAAGAAAACAGGAGACCATAAGGACTCTGCAGACAGCATCCCTTGTCCTCCTGTTGCAAGGAATTCTACAGGGACCTCCCGGATACCTGGTACTAGAAATACCTAGACACACACATCTTGGTGCTGGAGAGTGTGTGGCAGTAAAAATGTGAATGCAAACATCAGAAATCTCTTTTGCTTCACTTTTGATTTAAAATGAAATCACTTTTCCCTCCTGTGAGACCCAGCACTGAGACTTGATAAACTGTTGCTATAACATTGCAAGCTTATGTTTTGCAATAGGGCTCATTCCCAGAGAAGCTGCACCAAAAAGTAAACCAAAGTAAGTTTCAAAATCTTACCATAATGTAAAATAAAGCTGTACTGGAAAGTTAAGATTGAGACTCAGGATAACTGAGCATTGTCTTTTTTACATGAAGTGATTTTGGTTTTTCATGTTTGATTTACACTTACATTTCATTCACTTGCCCTGCACTAACTTCTCTAACAACTCTGTATTGAGTTTATAATCAGTAAAGAAACCTTGAATCTGTTTATCCGCAAAAGAACACAAGGTAAAATTCTTGATGTGTCCCTGTACTTTTATATTTTACCTCCTCTGACTGAAAATTCAAAGCACTACCTTTTTTTTTTTTAATAAGAACAAAAATCAAGCATGAAAAAGGCATAAACTCATGAAAAGAGTGAGAGAAGGAAGTTTGGAGTGGTGGGAGGGATGGGGGTGAAGTCCTGATCATCGTGGGGAAGTGGGCAAAGGCTGTACATGAGCTCACCTCTTGGTGACTGTGGTGGAAGGCTTCTTTGCCCCAGTGACGGTAAAGCTCCAGGATACCAATCAGGTCACCAATTGCTGTGACAATCGGCAAACACAGAACAGATTGGATACGGGTCCCTGACTCCAGTCCAGTACCTTTGGGAAATCGCTCATCCTAGAAAATGCAAACATAATCTGATAAAATGTAAAATCTGATAAAACATTAACAGGAAAGACATACTGACATTTTCCTCCCCCTCCTGTCTGACCAAATCTGCAGGAAAATTACAAAATTCACTAAAACTCATCTCTCAGCATAACTTACACACAACATTAAGACATCTACTAAAAAAAATGCAATTTTAAAGTCTCAGCATTAATTTACACATACAGACAACCTTATTGATGTAAGGTCAGAATTAGCTGTGATATTACACCCAGCTTTGGGTTTATTTATATAATACTTTTTTTCTCTAATCTCACAGGCAGCAAAAACAGCACTTCATTGCTAATGCCAGTCCTGATTAAATAAAAACCCAAATAAGCAACACTACCACCCCATCATCTTTCCCTCCAAAAAACCCTAAAGCATTTTTAATCATGAAGTGGACTGCTCAGATCTCAGTATTAGAAAGTAGACAACAAGTGTTCGCAAGAAAACAAAAATTGAAACCTGACGCTAAGGCTTTAGGTTATATACAGTTGTAATCCTCAACCAACTCTTGAAGAGGAAAATGTGTTCCCAAAAAATTACGCATGAGGGTAAGCATCTTCTTCCTTTGCTTAAGCATCCTGAATAAACTGGTGCAAAATTCACAGAAAAAAATGTTAAAATAATCCTACCAGCTGCTATAAAAGGCCCAAATACATAACTTTCAATCCTTATAGAGAATGTCCAAGGCTTTATAGCTTCACTACCCCACGTAGGAAAACTCAGGCAGACCTGAGAAAGCACCTGGATGTTACAGTTAGTAAGGCAGTCTCTACCCAATGTGAAGTGTGCAAGACCCACTTCATTGCGCATCAGTCCTTCAGTACTTGATTCGTACCAGATGTTCCCTGCAGGCTGTGCTTAGGCAAGACAGACACGCCTTCAAGGCTGATCAAAATCTCTCATTTCTCAAAGAAAACAGCAAGTAATCTCTACCTTAATTACTAAGATGGCAATCAATTTGAACAAATGACAGACAAAAGAGAGTGGGAAGCACTTTGAAACGTGAGCCTTCTGCTTTCTCGTTTTAATTCTGTCCTCCCACAAAAAAGGGCTGGCAAGTCTACCTGCATGCGCTTCCCTTTTGCTGTTGAGAAGCTCTTAAAATCACATGAAGGCAAACCATCTCACCAAAATGAATCTTGCTGTTTGGTCAATGAATCACTGATATTAAACCAACAAAAAAGTTCAAAACTCCTCCTCACTAACCCCATGATTTTATTATGAATGTAAAATCAAAATACAGAATTCTTGTAAATAAGGATATCATGATACTAATTGAAAATTACGAGTAACAATTTAAATCCTTAATTTAACTGAAAAAACATACCAACACATAAAATCTTAATGGTCCAGAGTGTGTAGAAAGCTATTACTACAGGGAAAGCAGCTTCTACCTTTTGATTTTGTAGCTCTGTTTATGTGTACTTACATTAGGCATCTTTTTTTTTTTTTATAGCCCAGGTTTGCCCAATTAAGGTAATACATTTTTTTAACAAATAATTTCAAAAATAGATACAGCAATGTCCAATTTTGGTCACAGTATCCAAAAAACTGCTATCCTGGACAGAATTTGAAAAGATAGGAAACACTGAAGAGAGAAGAGAATGTAAACTTCCTTGGTGTTCTCATAACCAACTAATCATAAAGTGCTCATATAAAGTATGGTTTAAATACCAATTTAATGCAATTGCATAGATGCAACTAGAGATGAAGTGTTTTAAAAAAGTAAAAAGGACAGACATACAGAGTGCCAAGAATTATCAGAATATCGCCTTAGGAATTTCTGAATCCTGTTACAGAAAAAGGCCTGAATTTTGCTGTCAGTTACATCAGTCCACCTTTCACGTAGATCTACTGATACTCTCAGTTCTCTAGCTTTATATTAGAGTATGAAGAGATAAAAATCCTGCCTAGTAACCAGAATTCTGACTGACATTGTTGTCAGTGTGAACCCTGTATTAAAATTAAAGCAAATTTTGAAGTTTGATTGACTATATGAAAGTCTTGTTTCAGATTAATATTTCAAGACCAAGAAGACAGAAGTTTTGACTGGTTGTTTTTTCCAAGTGACTATGGTGCCATTATGTCCTTTACCTGACAACCAAAAAAATGTTCAAATAACTCAAACCCAAAGAGAAAAACCCCCAAACCTTTCAAATTATATAAATAAATGAAATATTCTGAAATTATTCCATCAGATAATCCAAACTCAAACTTATTCTCCTGGTATCAAGACAGATGTAAATTCTATCATTAAACGTTCATCTCAATAAACATTTCAGCATCAAAAAATTCAGTCTAAGAACATGTTGCAATCATTTCATTAAAAACAGAAAGCTTTTTACCCCCAGAATATCTTCTACTAACAACGTTTTTCTGGATCTGGCTACATAAGCAGATACTGTAGTGCCATGTGCAATGGGCCCTGCAGGAATGAGTCGTGGGTGTCCTTCTTTAGCTCCTGGTGGTGTAAATATACACAGACTCTAGTTAGAAGGAAAAAAAAGAGAAAGAAAGAAAAAAAAAGCAATTAGAAATCATGATTACTTCTACAGTTACTGCACAACCTGTGTAGAATAAAGTAGATAACGTAGAGAAACACTGCTTTCGACAATGAAAAGTAGTTAAATAAACTCCGCCTAATTTTTCTGAAATCTTACAAAATCCCACTCTAAAGTAAACCAGGTAACTCCTGGACAACTCCTGCGGAGAACAGTGGATAACTAAAGTCAGTTATTGTTTATATCAGTGTAGGATTGCATTTACTTTGAACACACAATAAACAGCATAAAAGACTCACAGAAGAAAACATTACTTTATAAGAAAAACATTATTTTTTTATCTCAGATGCACTCATTTATTTCAATAGAAAATACTCAAAAAGTAGAGATCATATTTAAATTTCTTGTTTATATAATACCACAGATAGATAGCAATGCCAGTGACAATACACCACAATGTATTACTAACATTCCTGTTAAGAATGGCCACAGGTTGTGCTGCTGATAAATTTTACTCTCAGAACTTGCTTTCATTAGGGCTGCCGTGAAATAGCGGCTGTTTTCTAGCATGGATTATTAAAGGCAAAGTTTGCATTCAAAAATCCAGCATCTACTATCAGCTGTAGAAAATGAAGTGATGATATGAGATGCATCCTCTCATAATCCTCCTTTCTCTACAAACATGCATGGCCCATTATAAAACATTAGTGCTAAACAATTCCAAAAAACCCCACACCAAAATGTTCAGAAGCTAAGGAAATGCAATATAATGCACCCTAAGAAGGTATTCCTGCAGTGATGAAGATACCTTAGCTGTAATGGATTAACAGCATTTTGGAAGGAGAAAGTTAGGACTTTATGCTGAGGGGAAAACAAATGGTCAATAAAAAGTAGGAAATTCATAGCCAAAACAAGATTGAACACTATATCCAAGAAGAATCAGCAGTCCAACAATTAGGGTATTAGTAAATTCAAAAGAAAAACACTCAAGATTCTGACAAAACCAGTAACTGAATATTTTTCGTGTTCTTAAGCAGAAAGTCAGTCCCAAAAAAATCAGCAAGAAAAGAAAGTGAGTTTTCCATTCAGCAATTTATTTGCTAATATGTGGTACAGATTAAAATTAAACTGTCTTAAAAGAGAAAACAGAGCTGCCCCAAACTATTTTAGCACTAACAAGTGATTTCTTCAGTTGAAAAGAAAGATGTTTCTTCCATGGAGTAGGCCTGCTGAATATTCAGATTATTTACTCCATTTTGATGTCTTGCATTATAGTACAAGAACATGAAATCATGGAATTTTCTGTTTATTCTTATCCTAAACCTGAACCTTATTCTTCAAACCCATTTATGCTCACAGCTTCTTAGAAGTGTGGCCTTTAGAACTAAGATACACTTGAAAATTCAGATAGTTTATTTTCCATATGAATTATAAGATTGTAATTAAAAAAAAAAAAAAGGCAACATCCAGACAATCAAAAACCATTAAATCAATACATTGAATCTGTCAGAACAAGCCTACTCAATCTACCAGAATAAAAAGCTCCATTTATTCTTACTTTCTTATAATCTAATATACATATAATTTTTAAATGAAAACTTAGTTTCACAGTTGCATGCTTTCATAAGCTTCAGTTCATGTTTTTACATGAACTTAAATAGAATGAAAAAGAACATTTTACATAACATAGCCAAGAAAAGCACATCATGGTCTAAAAAAAAAAGTACATTATTCTAATAAAACTGAAGAAACCACAGATCATTATTTATTTAAATCAGTGCTCTGGTATAAAATATTTTTTAAAAAATAAAAAAGGTAGCAAAATATAAAGGGCATAGAAATACTGAAATGCATATCTGTACAGAAGTCTGATATGCTTAATATTTACTATTTTAAAAGTACTCATAATAGGAACAGTAAAACTATAATGTGTTCAAAACTGAAAAGGTGGTTTCTGTTGCAGAGTATTGAAAAATGTAGAGATGCAACACAATGTTTAAAGTCTGATTGATGTAGTCCAAGTAATGGAATGAGTCAAAATCAACAGGACATTGGAGACCAAAGTTGATTTTGCCAAAGATGCCAAAGAATAACACTTTTATTCACAGCATTCTTCTTATATGTTTAAGACATATTTGATTCTTTTTGCCAAGGTAGCAACGTATCACGATTAGCAAAGTAACTGTGCAATTTAAATTATGTGCATAAAATGTGCTTTTCCACACTCGTCTCCTGAATCATGCCCAGCACTGAGTACACAATGATGCACAAATCTTTCTCTTCTCAGAAAGAATTTCTCAAAACAAGAAAAAAAGGGAAGAAAACCAAACAGCCACTTGCACCAGAAAACAAAGAACTCCTCCCACAAATACATGTTTTTCTTCAGAAAACACCTTCACTAAATCTTCAATGGCCAAAAAACCTGTGTTGACACCATGAAGTATTGCCTGCAAAGGCTGCTTTCACCAGCACAGTCTTTCCCACATTCTTGTGCACCATTTTGTCCGGTAAACCCTCCATTGCTAACACCATGAAGTACGGCCGTGAATAAGCTTCCCTCTGCTGGAAGAAGGTTGTGAACATTATTTAACTTCTAGCTTCTCCAAAAAGAGTTTTGCAGAAGCAATCCCATTCTGCTTCTACGGGAAGTTGCAAACCCATGCCTAAGGGGTCAGTGATTGAAAAACTCTTCAAACTACCCAATAGGTTCTAAATTTGCCACTATTCCTCCTGACTATAGAAGTAGAAAAGTATGACTGTGCAGAACAATTGATCATCTTATCCTGACCATGCAGCACTATTAAAAAGAAAGGCAATTTTTCTCATAACCATATATAAGCTGAAATTAGTCCATAAGCTTCTATCATTCCACACTGACTTTATACATATACCTAATAAATTGTCATGAGTGTTCGTACATTCCATATTTGATGAATTTAAACCTGAATGGGTTTAAATGTTTATTGCCAATTAATTATGTAGAAATGTCTTGTGTAGAATCCATCAATGGCAAGGTCAGCCAAACAAAACACAGGAAACTGTGCTCTGCTCTACTATGGCATCCTACTGAAATAATCTCTGAGGCACCCCACAGACACAGATTTATGGGAATTCCTAAAATTATCACTGTCAAAAAACAGCAGGTTTTTCACATCACCTATCCAGCTCACTTTTAATATTTTCTTTTGTTTAAGAAAATACTTATGAAGTAAAATGTACCACAGCAATGATAAAATTTGGGGCTCACCTACTCTCTTCTAACTATGAATGACTCCAGCATTCTTTTAATTTGCAAATGTACATTCAAATAATCTTTCACTAGCTCAAAGGGTAACTAAAAGTGTTCCCATACATACATCAGGTATTGCATAAAGCGTCACAAATAAGTGCCCTTTCAAATTAACTTTCATTTCCTCAGTTGGTCTGAATATTTTACTTCAAAAAAAGACAGCTTGTATATTCTGGTAATGATAATGAACAGTGATTTATAATCAAAATAAAGAACCAGTGGACTTTCATCCACAACTTAAGCAATATATAGTTAAGTAATAAAAGATAACTAGTGTAGAAAGAGCATTAGATATCTCTACTGCTGATGAGAGAGAAGGCAATCAAGATGGGAGAGTGAGTCTGGGTTTGACGAACTACCAAAAGGGCAAACATCGGCTTGAAGAGAGAATTCTCTGGAAGCCTCCAGGTTAAGGCATTCTGTCAGCTGGTAGTCCGGGACTCTGCAATTCCCTATTTTGATCTGTTTACCTTCCTTCTAGACAAACACAGAACCTCCTTTCCTACATCAATATCAGCTACCCTATTAACAATGTTCTTCCAACAGGTTCCATATGGTGATGGAGTTCTTTCTTTAAATGTAGTAGGCAGGGGAACACTAAAGTTTGACACCAAGAACTTCCTGTACTTTGCTGAAACCCTAGAGAACATGAGGTGCTTCCTTTCCTTCCGTGACAGGACAGAGTGCTCTGGTTGGGCCTAAAATCTTCAAAATTATTCCTCCCCTCCTAGTTTAATCACTTAATTCACTTTGATAAAGTCCACAGCCAAAAAAACTCCTATTAATTTTGATGGATGTTACAGTGTGGTTTGGAATGCACTAATGACTTATCATGAACACAGAGAGCAAGAGGTTCTTAAAAAAACAAACTGAAGCCGAACAGAAAGTCCAACCTAAATTATGACCTTAACAAATGTTTAAACACTGCTGAACACAGACAAATGTTACAAAATTCACCATTACATCTTGGTGGTGTTAGGCTAATGGTTGGACTCAGTGATCTCAGAGTTTTTTCCAACTTAAAAGGTTCTATGATTCTATTCTATGACTCATGTTTCTTAGGCAACCTAGGTATAGGCAACATACTGTAGTCTCTAATATCTTTTTAAAATACTAATGTATTAACAAGCCTGCCAGTCTACAGGAATGCAGAATGATGTACTGTAACTGTTTCTTAAGGGATATCAAGATGACAACATCCTCTATTCACTGATAAACCCACCAACTTGGCTTTCAGATACATAGCAAGATCAGTATATATTCAATAAGCCATCCTACCATGTGTTTTGGTGCTCTTTCCTTGGTAAAATTATTAAGTAATTTATCTTGAATCTCTTATTGTGGCTGAAAAAGCCTTCTTTACTCCTCATTTCCAACAGCTAAGAGCATGCACATGAAGAAATACTCATGTTCATCTTGTCATGCTGTTGTAACTTGGCCCCATTGTTGGTTTTTTAGTGAAAATCTAATGCTTGACAGAGAAAGCAGATTAAAATCCCAATAAAAGAAAACATGAGGAGTAGCAGCAAGTGTCATAACACAACAGCATCAGCAACTCCTGACAGATATTGCTACAACACTAAGAAAGTACCTGCAGTTTTCAGTGATTTTGATCTTTGGCTCTTCTGATGAAGAGGACAACTACAGGTACAACTGATGCTATTTTTGTATAGCTGTTAGTATGCAGTTTGTCAGAATCCAGCACAACATCAAATCCTATCACAAAAACCATTCAACCAACTACATAAAGTTTGGCAGGGCTGGATTTAAATTGCAAACGTGTATTCATCATCATCACCATCATCTTCACCATCACCATTTCACAAACTGTTATTTCTTCTTTTTGTATGACTACTTATAACTAAGCAAATGACAATCATAAACCAATTTTTTTTAAATTTCCTTGCAGAAAAGAAGTATGGGTAAGAACTAGGTTTAATGATTGGAATGAAGATTAAAGTACACATGTGACAAGCATTCCACTAACAAACTGTTTTGGTGGATCTTTATTTAGTTTCTTCCACAGCACAATTAGCTAATAAAACTGGTCCTAAAAACGCTTCATGGAAAATAATTTAATATTCAACTGGCCTTAAATGAAAGCCTTCATATTAAAGGATTGCTATGTGATTTGATGCTTGGGTGAAAGCAAAAATAAAAGAGAAATGGAAATTTATCAAGCTGATATTAAGTGAGTTTAATGGCTTTTGCTGCTCACATCTGTTTCTGTTCAGTAACAGAAACAGATTTTTACTCTTGGTAAAGGACAACTTAAATGTAAGACCACACAGCCTAATGATAAGATTATCTGCAGATATTTACAAAGGCTGTGCCCTTAGGCCAGGATTTTTAGCAGGAATAAAACTCATCATAATAGGCAAAGATGACCAAGAAAAACAAACAAACATAATTTGAAAAGTATTCACAGCCAAATCTCTAAACTGGCTTAGCTGAAATAGTAGCCCAATACTACCATGCTAAAATCTTAAAGAGCTCTAGGCAATTATGTCCTGGGTTTAAAGGCAAATGCAGCAGTCTGACTGCATGAAGCCCGCAGGGATAAAAGAAGAAAAAACCAGCAGCAACTACCACCATTGTTTATAAAAACTTATTTCCTTAGCGATAAATCACAGCGTACTTGACAGGAGATTTGTAATTTTAACCCACATAGTACGTACAAATGTTGGATACTTGTGAAATGAAGATGATGCACTTACTGTAGAACTACTAGAAGCTGGGTTTGGTTTGGTTTTTGGGGGGGGTGGGGAGATTTATGTTTTCATCCATCTGAATGGTATCAATTTTTAACTGCATTTAACTCCTGGAAACTTTCCAGTTGATTTACACAACTGAAAAGCACCACAAGACTTATATCAGTTCATTGACACAGAAAACCAAGTTGACATCCTTCTCTACTATCCCTTGCATTTTAGTCAGCTAAGCATTTTTCTGAAAGACATTTGGCCAAACAGGTCTCGAACACTCCTCTAGGGATGAGGATCCCTGAGCTTGCAAAAGCAACAGACTGTCATGCTTCATTACAGACGCAACTGAGGAAGTCTTCCCAATGTCAATTCAAGCACACTACTTTTTGCCCTAAACACCATAGGTATTGGCAGATGATTCCCTTCCTCTCTGCCTTATCCAGGCATATCTTCACCCTCAACTTTCTTTTCTTTAGACTGAGCAAAACCACTCCTTTTGTTTCCTGACCATTCTCTCTGCTCTCTCCTGAACTCACTTCAGCTCCTCCAATTTTATTTTTTCTTAAAGTGCAGTGCTTAAACCAGCCATATTATTACATCTTGGGCCTTAGCAGTGGAAAGAGAAATAGGAAAAATACTTTACACTAGGGCTAGAGTTCTGTTTGTGCTACATACATAAGTGTATTTTTTGATACAGCAATGATATTGCAGACTCATTTTTACCTTCAAATTCACTGAAAACCCTAGAATCTTTCTCAGTCATCAACTGCCCTATACAGACCGAGGCAATCTGTAGAAAGCTGAGCACTCCTCCTAGCTGAATCTTTGTCTGGTTTCTTCTGACCATTTTCCAAAGACCATTTTGAAATCTAATCTGTTCTTACAACCATATTTCTTCACCCATGCATTAGTGAATACACTAAGCAAAACCAGATACCTGGATAAATCTTTGCAGGTTTATGCAAAACAACCTCCCATTCTGATAGTGAACCACAAACAACTTGTCTCTGTCTAATTTTCCAGCAATTTCTGCATTCTACCTATAGTATATATTGATGTACAAACAGACTAGTGAATGAGATTCTGGAAAGCAGTGCTGAGGAAACGGGCCTAGGGGTCCCGGTCGGTGGCAAGTTGAACATGAGCCAGCAGTGCCCTGGCAGCCAGGAGGGCGAAGCGTGTCCGGGGGTGCATCAGGCACAGCATCGCCAGCTGGGCAAGGGAGGGGATTGTCCCGCTCTGCTCTGCACTGGAGCAGCCTCACCTCGAGTGCTGGGGGTGGTTTTGGGTGCCACAATACAAGAGAGATCTAAATCTGTAAGGCAGGATCCAAAGGAAGGCCACGTGGATGGTGAAGGGCCTTGAGGGGAAGCCATATGATGAACATCTGAGGTCACTTGTTCTGTTCAGCCTGGAGAAGAGGAGACTGAAGGAGACTTCGTGGCAGTTACAATTCCTTGTGAGGGGAAGGGGAAGAGGACAGGCAGGCACTGATCTCTTCTCTGTGGTGACCAGTGACAGGACCCAAGGGAATGAATGGCCCGAAGCTGTGTCAGGAGAGGTTTAGGTTGGATATTAGAAAATGTTCTTCACCCAGAGGATGGTTGGGCACTGGAACAGGCTCCCCAGGGAAGTGGTCACAGCACCAGCCTGACAGAGATCAAGAAGTGTTTGGACAATGCTCTCAGGCACATGGTAATTCTTGAGGTGTCCTGTGCAGGGCCAGGAACTGAACTTCAATGGTCCGTGAGGGTCCCTTCCAACTCAGGATATTCTACAATACTGTATTTATCATTAACACATTCCACAAGTATACATTTTGACAGTTATTTATTTCCTTCAGCTTGCTAATTTATTGACTCAAATGTAAACTCAGACACTGTAACTCAACAAGAGCTTTCGCTCTGCTGAGTACCCCTATTCACTGGCAAATAAGAAAGCAACAGATTTCTTCCACTTTACATATAAAAAATCACATGATGTTAGAATTGATTCAAGGATAAAGACAAAAGTTTTCTAAATTGACTTTCAAATAGAAGGATTTCACCTGGAAACATGTTTAAAAGACTCAAATTTCAGAGCAGATGTCTATGCATTCAAAAACTGGAGACAGTTACATGCAGTACATTTTTTTTCCTGAGTTCTTAATAACCCAGATGACCCACTTCATAAACTCACTAGGTGGCACTGCATGCACACCCAGCTGCAACAACTTCTGCATGGCCAGAAATTCAAGAATGGCTTAATAAAATACACCCTGAAGCACAGAGTATGTGCACATATTTGTGGCCTCACATAATTATTTCTTACAATAAAGCTATTGGAAACTTCTGTCTGAAGCGAGGATAATCTGTTTGTCAACACAATTTGCAGTTTCAGAAACTAAGGAACACAAGACCAAGTAAAGCTACTTTAAATGTATGCCTGTTAAATTCGAAGTCACACATCTTTACGTAGGAATCACAGTGTAATCACGAGGCAAATTACTCATACAAGTAAAAACTATAAAGAAGAAGTATCTGAAGAATTGGTTAATACAGTAGTACATTAGGAATTCTGTAACTGTGATAAGTATTTTAGAAATATTGCCTTGTAAAGATGTCAGCTTATGGGCTTAAATCCATGCCCAGCTAGCATGATACTTAGGCAATTGATTTACACACATACAGTATCCAATATGAGGATTTCAGTAAATCCTTTAAGTCATGTTTGAAGATGATACCTAATTAAGGTCATAACAGGAGAATTATGAACTGTATATTCATCCCCATAAGAAATAAAACATAAAATTGAAATAAAGTCAAGTCCTTTGCTGGAGAGTTTTGAAACATTCCTGTTTGATTTGGAAGTGTTTCTGCTGTCCGATATATAGTATTTGCAAAATGGCTGCTATGTTCCTTAAGAAAAAATCATTTTATTTGCATAACTACGCTAACCCACGGACAAAGATAAGTCCGTATATATGGAGAAAGTTCAAAAACCAGAAGCAGTATGGGCACAGGTCTGCTCAGATCACGACCCTGATGAGGAAGCTCTACTGTTTTTAGCACCTGAGTACTTTGCAATGCATTCTACCATATATATAGCACAGGC
This sequence comes from Rhagologus leucostigma, assembly GCA_013397725.1. NCBI lineage: Eukaryota > Metazoa > Chordata > Aves > Passeriformes > Rhagologus > Rhagologus leucostigma. Next base: position 967,373 of record VZTD01005887.1, read on the forward strand.
AGAACCGGATTCTGATACACAGGGCAACTTCACAGGGAAGGAAGGAGTTGGGCATGCAAGGGGTTCTTACCTGCTAGAGGGCAATAATTTGAAAAGCAGAATCACCATCAGAACACTCTTAGTAAGGAGTGCACTGAGTGGTAGTGCTTCCAAGCAATTTGAACAGCCAGAAGGACGCTAAAATAACCGAACTGGCCACGCTCATTCTGGCACCAATTCTGAGTAATACTTGCATAAAGAAGTGCACTGGAATATGCAATTGATGTAGCATCTTCCATTAAAGCAAATTTACTCAGGTAAAGATCCTGAAGGCATTCAACTAGAGCTGTCAGCCAGAAGTTACCTAGTCCTTATGCTGTTTTCCAACTTGAATACAAATCAAAATATAGTATGTAAACTTCAACAGAGAGAAAGAAAACAAGGCCATAAAGGAACTTTTTATATGGACAGATATTTTTACAAACTTACTTCTGTGCTGTTAAACTCCAAAAGAATTTTTTCTAAAGCAATGTCCTCCTTTAAAGGCCAGTGTGTCATCTATGTTTTGCAAAAAGAAAGGGACTGGCTAATCTAGAGCTTTTCTTCAAATTAGATGAATTTTCTTTCATTTCTAATATAATTTTCATGTAAAGAAAATTCTGCCTATATTAAATACTGCACCAAAGAAGGATTTACTATGCATTCTCAGTAATCCATGCAAAAAGAAATTTGCAATGATATAACAATTTTCTCAATATGAAGAAATAATGGCACACAGTATGTAAGTAATCATTTACTGGTTTTCAGTTTGCAAAAATTAAGCATTTTTGTAAAAGGAAATTATCTTATATTCTAATTAGAAACTCACTATTTAATCCAGGCTAAAGGTAGTTAAGGATATCTAATATTGCAAAAATGCTCCTTTGATGAGATTAACACAAGTCAAAATTCTCAAATCTGGATTAATTTAAACAAGCAAAAGTATACACATTTAAAGCAGGAGCTGAAGTGGAGTTAGTGCTTGTACTTCAGATTTGATCGTAAGTTCCTTAACAGAATATAGTCAGAACACACATCACTAAATATTAGAAAACCATTTGAGAGAAAGTAGTTATGTACTTGTTAATAGGATTCCTCCATTCTTACACACTGCCCTCCCAAAACTTAATTCTCAAACAGATGTACACACACACTCACACACACACACACACACTCCTACCTGGATAACAAGCAGATTTATGTATATTTTCCAAGCTAATGAACAAAAAGCCCAATGTTAAATTTGGGAGGGTAGGGGGAAAGGGGGAGGGGAAAGATTTTGCTAAGTTTGCAAAATTCAAATCACAAACCTAGCATCAAAAGATTAAGCCACCAAAAAGCAGATACTATTCTTCAACACATGATCATAGATGTTCAGCAAATACTTTGTCCAGGCTAATCAAAAGGTTTTAAACTTTTTTTTCATTTCATCTTAAAGAATTAGTTCATTCCTGCTTTTGCTATGCAGAATCTTTTTGTTCCCATTTTAAAAAGACATTTAATAAAACTAAATAAAACCACATTGCCAGTATTTGCTGGGCAATGGCTAATCTCACGTGGATACATCCTTAAATTAAATATTCAAGAGGCAAGAGCTATCCAAATTAATTTTCAATTACAATATCTTATAAGAAGTAAGCTAATGCATTACCATTTAGTTACAAGACTACAAACATGAGTTTGGCCCAAAGCCCACTAAAGTGAATGGAAAATCTCACACTAACTTCAAAGGACTTGGGATCAGTCCCTATAATAACTACAAGAAGAACATTCCATTTTGGGTGATGCAGCTACACAGCAGTGGTTAATAAAGTCAATGTGTGTTTTCAGTGGTTGGAGCCTTTATCAGGAAAGAGTTATAATGGAATACTGGGAAGCAAATAGGTTCATCTGCCTAATATGTTATTAAAAAAAAATAAAAAAAGAACAAGCAGAAGGTCATATAGTACCCAGGCCTTCAGGGTATCAGAAGGCTGTGAGTAATCCGATATCATGCCACACTAATCTAATAGGAAAAACCTCACCATAGTAAGAATTCTCTTTGTCTCAAGCTGTAAAGATAATTTTACAGTAATCTTTTACAAAGCGTTTAGAGATGAGCATGCTCAGCTGGCAGGCAGTCACCGCCACCAAAGCTGGCCAGCGTTGCGCATTCGGAATGGAGGCTGAACTTCCTGCGGGTTCCTGCCTCTGGCAGCAGGAGGAAGCTTTTCAGTGACTGTTTGCATCACCCCCTACCCATGACAATAGATGCTGTCACCTACTAATGAGAACCAAAGATTGCACTCATAAAGGATGAACAACATGTTTCTTAAATTATACCTCTCAGTGAAAGAGTTATTTAAAAATATATGCTGTTTATAGGCTTAACAGAAGTCATTCAGAGAAAACAGAATTTTTGAATAATAAAGTGGGTTACCATTATTATATGAAATAATCACATCACAAAAAATGCAAAACCTCATTTCCATTTCTTATAGGAAATTTCTATATGGGCCTTCTTCCACATCAAGTAACTTGCAGGTTTGTAATATCTTCAATCCTGTTTCCCCTATTTCAAAAATGTAATTTTTACCCTTTTTTCTGAATTCAATTATTTCACAAAGAGCAAAGGAAATTGGCTAATGGACTATACAAGAATAAACTATTAAAACTGGCTGTGTAATGCAAGAAAACAAAAACAATAAGAAAAAATATTTTCCTCTCTAGTCACTACTTGTTTCTTGAACCAATGAAAGACATAAAATTTCTGACAAATTGTGATTTTTAATTTGATGGAACTGACTGAAGTACTAAACTGCATTTCCTTCTTGATAGCCATTTGAAATAACTACAGAGTCTTGTATCATGGTAACTGTACAAATTAAACTGGATAGAAAAAGATATAATGTATTTTAACACTCAAATAACAAAAGAACAAATACTGGACTCACTGTTATTTGAATTATTACATCAGAAACTAACTGAATTCATAAATTTTAAATGTACCATTTATTTTATGCCAATCAGAATCTACATATGAAATTTAAATTATCTCACTATCAAGTTGCAGCTGACAATATTTTTAAAAAAAGGGGAGATAACTAGAGTCAAAGAATAGGCTATGCAGACAGTAAATCCAAGTTAAGTTTTCTGTTTCTTAAAGACAATTAATAATGGGGCTAAATCACAGGTTAAGCTTCCAGAGTAAGACAAACAATAGTATTACTTGCAAAGTTTAAAAAAAACCAAAAAGGACAAGGATCTAAATGCAGAGAACATTTTTTTTCATTACCACCATTATGAAATTAAAAAACATACTTGTGAATGTACAGAAAAGCAACATCTTATTCCAGTATACTTACATTATTGCATTCTCCCAGGAAATACAGTGCAAATCCGTCAGCTTTTGTAGCTGCCAAAGCAATAATAAAAGAAATAATTGTACTCCCAGGGATAAATCAAACTTATACAACATCTTTGAGGTGAAACCACAGATTCAATTCCACTTTGGACAAACATCTACCATTCTAAAGGTTAAGGTCTTTTGCTGTGTCCCCTAAAACTTCCAAGAGTCTACAAAGTTAGAGGTACCACAGAGTTCTTTCTTTCTCCATTGACATTTACTGCATTCTAAAAGATAATTAGAAACAACTTCTTTATACATCTATACTCCAAGGCCTAATGTTGGTAAATGCAAATTAATCCACACAATAGAAGTAACATAAAAAAGTGCATTTACAATATAATTCGCCAGATACCATTACAATTTCTATGAGTAAAATAAATGCCATTTGTAAATGTTAAGCTATATTTGTCCTTGCCTTAAGAGAGAAAATCATGGGAAAATGAGGAGTTACAAATACGGCTATAAAAATGTGTTTCCAAACAAACCGTTTCTATTTTCTGCACCTAACCCATCTTAAAAATAAGTTCCTTGAACTCTCAAAAGTTTAAAGTCAACCAATCATCATAATTTACTCTCAAAATCAGAACAGTGTATAGCAGACAATGTTTTTCACCCTGCTTTACCCAACAGACTTGGATCATGTGTCTGTCTTTCCAAAAGTTAATAAATATTCTAGCCAGTAAAAAAGGCATATCTGGTACCTATTGTCTTATGAATGAACTCAGGAATCCTTTTAGTACATTTCAGGGGAAAAATTATACTTGTGTGCAATCAAATCAAATGGCTTTCTTAATTTGTTGGACAAAAAGAAAAAAGTTCCACTGTGTAGTTACTTGCTCATCGTCAACTGCACAACACTGGTAAGAGTTGAGGGCACAGTAATTTGCATTAAGATTTTAAATCCTTCAGCTGTAGTACCTAAGTATATCGAGCTACAAGGCAAATGAGTACTGCAAAGGAAATAACATACAAAACACTTGCTTTACAAAAGAAAAAAAAATTGTAAAACATGAGCACTCTCTTGTCAATTCTCACTTGCTGTGCATTAACAAATTTGATTTGCTGTAAGTTGGATATCAATATCCAAATAACAGCTTAAGCAAAATCAGTAGAGAAAAGGTCCTTTTAAAACATCATATACATAAACCAGAATTATTATTCATCATTACAAAATGATGAAGTAGCTGGCATGGTAAACCTTTCTAAAGAGCTGTCTGAAATCTACTGTGACACATCCTATTGAAGTCTGAGTCCATCCACTCCGGCTAAAAAGCCAAATTACACTTATATTGTTATTAAGAGTTTTTTGTTTGATTTTAATTTTTAACTTTTGATCATATGCAGTATTTCTTACCACAAAAGGTACTTACATCATAGAAAAAAATAGTTAAACAACTGAGTTTAATCTGAGATCACACAGAAGATATGCCTTCTTCCAGTGACATTTCAGTTTTGTTTCAAAAGGAGTTTAAGTATGCAGTGGTATTACCAATAGATTTTTTTTTTTTTTACTTTCAATATCGAAAGTGCAACACCATCATAACCAGAATATTCTGTTGTTTGGTTCATTTAACATGAGACTCTAATTTCGCAATTGGATATGCAGCTCTCTCCAAAGATGAAATTCACTTAAGTGCAGCTAGGGATTCATTGAGGGACAGAAGGTGAAGCAAGTCCACACCGAGAGAACAACCAATGAGAACATTGTTATCCCTCAATACCTGTCTTTATTAATTAAACCATGTAAGAAATGTGCTGTGCGCTGATGCTGAGTAACAGCTCAGAGACATCTGATTCTCTTTCTTACCTATTTTAATGATGCTGCTCAGTTCATACAGAAGCAGTTGGTTATCTCCTCCTGTATCCAGGCGCTGTTCTATGTAGCTGTTTAATTCGTACACTACACCTTGCATATTCGTATCCTGGTACTATGGAAGCAAAGATGAGAACATTTTAGAATAACTCAGATGTATTTTGCAGGTTTTAAACACAAAAATTCATTAAAAATAATATGTTAAGATTTCAAGCAGAACTGTCCTAATCCAGCTGCCTGAAGAACAAGGTCACTCCTAAGCAAGAGGCACAGCACTCCACTCTCTGTTCCATTAGACATTTGTTCAAAGCACATTGAGAACATCACTGAGCAATAAATAATCACCTAAACTGAGCCAGGGTCATGGAAAATGTCTAAAGAAAATGAGAGAGATGACAATTATAAAGTAAGTAGACTTCAACTCCTTCCTTTTAAGTTCCTAGTCCACCAGGAAAGGAAACAAGCAACTGCCTTAGCTAACATCTTCCACCTCAGATTCACGTGCCAAATGACGGAACTGTGCCAAGCACCAGAGCTTTCAGGTGGTGGTAGCTCAGGAAGCTCAGCCTTTCAAATACAGAAGCAATTAACATCAACCAAGTGAAGGACAAAAATCACAAGTCAAAATCATGCCAGCCACTGTGGCCTCATAGGCATTTGTTTCAACTGATGATGGCAGACACAAATCAAATCTGTTAGCAGATTACAAATAAGTTAGGATATTTAGATGGGAGCCATGGGGTGCTGATTGCTGGTATGATGGAACAGCATGACATGGTTAAAATCTCACAGGAAAGGAGATGCTGCCTCCCTTCAGGGGCCCAGCTGCATTTGTTTATCCATTTCCCGAGTTCCGAAGGGCTGATAAAAAAAGCACTAAATGTGTATGTGTAGCATGACAGTGTCACGAACAATAATTTCACAGAAAGAAATACTTGGCACTAAGTAAAGATTCATTACCCTGCCCAAAACTGGTAATGTGGTAACTGAAGAAAGTAATATGGTCAATCACTTACTGAACTCCATGATGCAGTAAATTACATTGCTTAAACTAAAAATTAAGCTGGTGATATTTAGACAAATTTATGTTGCTTGAAAGACTAAGGCTTATTCTCCTGCTCATCCATACTTCAGAGCCAAATTTAATATAGATCAGACTAAAACTATAAACTACTATGTAAAATGCTATAAATGTCCAGAGTACCACAGTCTTCCCCACTACCACTCCCATGTTTATGTGCATATATGTAACTCTGCTCAATATCTTTCTACATCTTCTCTGTCTGCAAATGTGGGCAAACCTCTACATGTGACACTTACTGATGGATTATGCACAAAACTCACACAATACATTTCATGACATAACTTTTATTCCCGCTATTATTTTCATGCATACAACACACTATGTCATGAATACAGAGCATATAAAGATATATATACTTAGGATACATTTTGCTTCTTCATCTCAAAAAAACCCAAAAAGCTCCACAAACAAAAAATCCAAAATGCTCGCTGGATAATATCAATCCCCAGTTTCTTTAAATTAAGCAGATCTTAATCTTGACTTTAAAATGGCTCCTGGGAATATACAATCTTTGCCATGACCTCTTCTCAATCTATTAATCTATTGCTCCACATGGACATATTAGAACATTTGACTCCTAGGCTGTCCAAATACTCTCAATGTATAACAAACCTGACACTTCATAATCCTTTCTGTAAAATGATGTGATGATTATACATTTTGACAGGGATGTAAGGTCACACTGCATAAATGCATAAACTGCTGCAAGTCTAGAGTTTACAATACAGCATGCCACCACCAATATTAGCACCATATGGCAGCTGGCAAGCTTCCACTGCCTGCCCTCTGTTGTGTCCCACATTTACTCCTGTATGATTATTATTCAAAGAGAGAAAACAATAGCATAGTTCCATGCAAGTGGAGCTTTTATAATTACAATATGTAGCCATAAGTAGCCATAAAGCAGGAAAATGGTGAGCAAGAGTCTACACTATTCAGACGTGCTAACTCCAGTCTGCAAAAGTATGTGTAGCCACATACCCTAAAGCAACAGCGGCTAATCAAGCACACATGCACAAAGCCTTTATCATGTGGAAAAATGCCTTCTCAGAAGTTGGAAATGAATACATCTCTTCACCTGTGACGCAAAGTCAGGATTTAAATCAAATCTTCAAAGGTTAAAGCTAATACGTTAAGAGAACGCATCATCAAAATGAGCCCGTTGGCATAACAGCCATGGCAGAATTACTACTTTCCCTCTAATCAAGCGGCAGCTCCACATGCATAGTAATTATATAATAGCTATGTGCCCTTTATCTTCACCTCTGCAACATATGCTTGCAAATGTTTCGTAAGCAGGGCAAACCATTGCACGCACCCATCACTGAAAAGATGGCAGCTGCGTAATGCAGGCTGTTGTTATGTGGCACACGTCTGGTACTGACCATCTGTGGATCCACAACTGGCCAGATGAATACAACTTGACCAGATTCACAATTAAGTAGTTCTACCACTTCGATCAATCATCAACAAAGAATTACTCCATCATGCTGTGCAATGGTTTTCCTTTTATTACACTAGAGTGAAAGAGTTTTTTTATTACGTTCTAGGCATTTTAGATTGGATAACCACAAGTATGTTTGGTTGAAAAGCCACAATAGTCTTTATGAAACCACGTATTTAAACACTGAATAAGTCATCAGCAAACTCTGGTACAAGCACTACCCAATGTGGTTGCTACTACAGATTTGTGCATATTTGGTGTAAAACTTACTTCGGGAAAGCAACTCCTCAAAAAAATTCAACAAACTTGGCGTAAAAGGAGTATTCATTATATATGTACACTATTATATGGAGTAAGTACAATTTCTTAATTTGCAATTTAAACATTATTAATACTCATCAACTTTTCCTCAATCCATTCTTCCAATTGCTGTTTTCCTTCTATTTAAGATTCAGTGTCTACAAGTATTTTGCTATACTTACTGTAAAATTCTGAATTTCAGTGACATTACGTAAAATAATGCAACTGGTCTAAAAACTAGTTTAGCACTATCACATTAGCATCATATTTCTAGTAGCTGTGTATATTTTAAAGCTGTGAAAATGGACTAACAATTAAGAAGGGAAATCATGTTATAAATATTCATATTAAAACCTATAAGTATGAAATAAGGTTGTTTTTACAGGATTTATGTAAAAATATTTGTATGGTTCTCAGTCTTTAGAATATTGCAGTGCAATAGAAGACAACAACCCATGACAGGTGATTTAAGAATAGTTTTGTGACTTAGAACTAAACAAGCAGGCTAAGAACATAAACATTAAAGGAGATACTGAAATACTGTAGAGTGAGATGAATTTTAAGTATTCATTCATGGAGAAACTAATATTCAAGTACAGAATTTAATATCTAAAGTAAAAAAAAAAAACTGAAATGAAGATTAATTTCCCTGCTTTGATGCTCATAAGGCAGCTGTGCCACAGGCATTTTATGCTTTTGCAGGAAAGAAAAAGCCCTTCTGTTGCAACAAAAAGCCTTCATTAATACAGCAGAGGGTCAATAAGTGACAACATAATCCAGAAGTTGATATGTTTTCTCTGTAACTTCTTAAAATGTCTTATGAATAGCCATGAGAAGAGTAAGTGTCTACTAACACTTACTCCCTACTACAGAGCTCTTTCTCCACAGCAACTAATGCCTGGTTCTGCAACAGAACCTGGTCCTTTTGCAGGCCTCCAAGTGTATGACCCTATCAGAGACTAGAGTTAGAATAAACAAGTAGCCGAAATTACATCTAATGTGGAGAGAGATAGCGAAATGTACTTTGGGGATGCAGAAATTCAATGGACGAGGAGAAGGTAAAAAAACCAAACCAACCAAACTCGAATGTCCTGGTAAAACTGTGCCATCCCAGGTTTCCATTATTTTATTTGCTACGCCAGAGGAGCCAGAAGGTGGGGCAATGGCTCCTTCTGGCTCAGAGGGGCAATGCCTGACTCTCACCACTGTGCAGGCTTCTTGGATGGAGTGAACAATAAAAGCCTCAGCAGTGCTGAGTGACCCGATGCTACACGTTGTATCCAGTGCCACCAACTGCATCCGATTGCAAGGCACTCTAGAGGTGTCACAGGGGACCACACCACGGACAGATGGAGGGGCACTTGAAACTGAGGACATATATTTAATCCAAGACATTGGATTAGCATTGGTAAGCAGGCCAAAAAGAAAAGAAAAAACAAAAGAAAAACCAACCAACCAACCAGAAACACCTCAAACAAACAAAAAACCCCCACCAAAATCACAAAAACACAAACAAACAAACCAGCTACAAAACAACAACAAAAACAGCTTCAAAAAACTACCAACAAAAACACTTTGTGAAAGCAAAATGACATTCTTCGGAAGGAAAAAATGAACTCAGCTGTCCGGGTAAGAAGGAATTCCTGGACCAGGATTAGGATCTGTTGGGGCAAATAGAGGTTCTTATAAGGAACCTCAGCTCTTGAATGGTAGGAAATCAATAAGACTAAAGGATTTACATAGGGCAAGGACACTGTACATAGACACAGGAGTTTAAAACACCTATTCTCTATCTGGTTACACCAGCTAGTATTTTAGATAACCAGCTTCTTCAAACCACCTAAATTAAACTGTCAATGGCAGCATCAAAACTTGCAGATAATAAATTCAAGTAATTCTGTGCAACATTTTACACAAAAGAATGTCCTTAGGCAGGGACTGGATTTCGCCCAAGGTTCTTCAGTCATCTTTTTAAAACTGACAGCTCCTCTCTTCTCTATTAGCACACTACAGAACATAGGCAGCTGCTGAACCGAAAACAACCAAAATCTCCTCATAAACTTCCAGCCAACACAAGTTTTCTTTCCTATAAAACTATAGTCTTGGCAACAAGAGTCATCAGGGAAAGAATTTAAAGACGAACTAAAAAAACCCGCCAAATAGAAAAAGAAGAACATTTGTTTGAAGTCTTAATGGTCTGAATTAACTTAACATTTGATTGAGATGTCAGTCTAAAATATTTCATGCTAGATATTTTCATATTTGACCAGAAGTATAAAAGGACAGGTCTTACATATCTAAGTTCTCAATGCCATTGATGCTTGCATTATAAAAATGATTTTTCCAACAGCAACACTTCTGTACTTCTTTAAAAAAAGAATTGTTGTCACAAAAAGCAAATAAACTAAAATATTTGATGCCTTTTGCTGAAATAGATCAGCTTTCCCTTCTCTCAGGTAGCATTATGAAAAATCCCATATGCACAGTTACCATCCTGATTTAAGAGACTTGCTCTATATAATTTTCCAATTGCATCCATAACTTCTCTTCTGGAAAGATAATCAATACTCAATTACTTGTACCTTTTCTGAAGTAATACTATATGTCCTTTAAGAATTTTGCCACTATTACTTTATTTGCTCACACAATAAGTAGCTTTTTAAACTGAAAAATATTCTTTTGTGTTTCTGGTTTTTTTTCTTCCTCACAAAGGAATGCATAACTAGAAAGGAACATGTTGGCACTAAATTCAGTCCCTTGAAGGAAAAGGCAGCCTTGTAAGAGGCATTTAGTTTAAAAGCACCTAAAATCTTCATTCCATGTGTCACTACACTTTACCACAACGAGTATTCAGACATCTAGTGCAGAAACAAAGAAGGCCAGACCTGTAAGTATCACAATAGTCACCTACTTCTTTAAATGGAAGAAATGATTTTATTTCAGTTATATTAATGTTATTGCACTTCCGATGCCCAGTGGGTATAAAGAAAGAAATGGCTGCAGGGGTAAAAAAAAATTCAACCTATTTGATTAAATCGATGCTAAAATTTTTTCAGGTCATTTTTATGTGTAGTGAGATAGGTTGTGTACCTGTTTGCCATGTATGTTTATGTGTACTGCTACCTTTTCTAGGCCTGGTACTTTCACTGGCTGCAACATTTTGCATTGTTTATCTGCATTTATGGCTAGTTGCCATCTTGCATGGAAAGTGGTGTTTGTTATTTTGGGGCACAGACAACCACGAGATAACTACATTCTAATAACAGTAAAAACACACATAAACTGCACATGTAAAGAAACAAAACTATGGATCTGGACTTCATTAAAAAAAATTCTTAAAAACCACAAAAACCCCAACCTTATAAAAGGGTAATCAAACTGCGCGTTTCTAGGTGGAAATGCCAAAGGGTGTGAAATCTTTGGACTGAGAAGAAAGTGGTAAGCAATCTTACAGTGCAGAGATGGCTTTCAGAGGAGCAATGAGCTTGGAGAGGAAACAAAAAAAATCAGAACAGGTAACTGGGCTTGGCTGGAGCAACCAGTTTTCTTTAAATTTGGACACTGGAAAGCAAGCAACTATAAAGAGCAGTCTTAGCTGAGGTGATTAATTTTGATGCTTGTACATAGCCTCAGAGAAAACTGCTCGTACACGCATTCGTCTGACGTATATTCTTGTTTTGACTGGAGAGGACATGGGTTAGAACTTGCATGGTAAATAAAGTTTAACACTGCAGCACCATACACAGGTATTTATGAATTTTTTCTTCACTCATCGAACACCTTCACAACAAAAGCAAAGAAGGGAAAATACAAGACGATGTTTGGCAGCACAGGCCCTATTATGATGCAAACCAGCTCTCTTACTCTGCACAGACAGGACTCCGTAGTTTTGAAGGCACACATTTCCCAGCCTTTTTATGTAGCTAATTTCCAAGCCTCAGAGAGATGGTGAACATCTTTCCTAGAAGAAGCTTCTTGCCCCATAACCCCCTCTCACTGGCATCCATTCTAACCTTCCCATCAGCTCCTTCCCTGTTACCAAATGATAACACTGAAATAAATTGCTTCACAATAGGAAAAATACATCATGAAAAGCAAAGGCTTCACTCACGAGAAAATAACATTATGATTACATACAAGTAACCATATAATCTGTTATTAACTGTAAGGCTCATAAAACTTCATGAATATCTCAATTATATCACCTCTCCAGATTATATAATAAAGCAACATAATGAGCTTCAGTTTAACTTGACAAGACTGAATACTGCTCCTCTTTTTAAAAAGCTTTTTATAAAATGACATTCCCTCCTAATACTTGACTTGCAAGCACTCTAAAAACACCATGTACAAAATTAAAAATAAACTTCTCCATTTTCCTACCACTGTTGCTTATCACTACCACAGTATTCACAAGGTTTTCTTTTTAAAGAAGTCAGCTTATACAAGCATGTTCTCGTGACAATAGGTGCAATGCTATTTGCAACACTTCTAAAGGCTAAATATATATTTTTATATATATTTATATTTGTTCTAGTTCCCCTAACTTTTTGATTAATTTGTTCTCAGTTCTGGGACAGCGTGGAAACACTTAAATCCCATCTTTAATAAGGAGATACGACAAGGAGCAAGCTTGCTTTGCCAATGTGTCGTAAAGAGCCCAAACCTTTATTATCAGTTGCACAGTGAAGATACATGCAATTACTGCAACTATTTACTGAAAACACGCTTGCTAATTCTGTGACTGGCAGTGACATACTCTGCTGGGTGCTGGCTGGTGCCAAGGCAGCTGCCAAAAAGCTGCAAGTCCAAAAAGGGGAAAGGAGAGGATTAAAGTATCATTCCTGCTTCCAAGAATAAAGTACTGTAAATGAGGGAGTCACTTGCTAGGTAATAATTTTCTGGTGTTTACATGGTAAACTTCTGCAAAGTGAATTGCTGTTGGCATTGCCAGAGTTTACAAAGCAAAGGTACTTGCCAAAAGGCAGCTTCACTGGAAGTATTGTTCAAGTAAACATGGAATGGAAAGTTATTAAGCAAAATGAACAGCTAATTTTGCTATGATCATATCAGGAACATTGAGTATTTTCATTTTAATTTCAGAATCTGAGGTACAAAAGAGCACACAGTGATCACGGGAAACTTAGCAGCACGTAGAACAGAATCCTGGCTATAGTTCATGAAGGAATGGGGTTATTTTTGCCAACTGAAAAGAAAAACATGTCTCCAAAGCACACTGTTTTCACTAATGTTGTAAAAGAACTACATCTTTAGTTTAGATGTACATGAATACATATGCACTTAGTGCTCAAACTCACACTCCTCTGTTTTCCTTTCTTTTGCAGATGAAACAGCAAAATAACAAAGTATTCAATCTTAAGTCTTCTTCATCCAAGTAGTTCGAGATTTTCTCTCTGAAATCCCTCTGCCCAGAAAACCACTTATGTATCTAGGATGGATGGGATCAGCCAACACACATCTGCACAATAAGTAAGCAGAAGAAACTCAGCATTTCCAAGGATGTTCCCAATACTACATCATGTGAAAAGGAGATTCTGTCCCCAGTTATATATATTTCATAAACACTGGAAACTAGTACTCAGAAAAAAGTTCACAGGTTCACTGGTCACAGATGCTCATGAAGTATTTTGTAACCAGAGCTGTTCTTACGCCAAAAGCAATCTACAGGAATCAGGAAATCTTTCCCCTCCACCACACATCAGATGTTATGTCAGGCCAAATGGGGAAATCTTTACATATAATTTCTGAACACTAAAATACTGAAAAAATCACCAATAGTAGACCAGAATTAAAAATAATAAATTTCGAAAAGTTTCTTTTCTATTCTACAATTCTCAAAATTTAAAATACATGGAAGTTTTCCCCTGTTTTCTCCTACTTTCTCCTCTCTCCTTCTTTCAAAAACTTGAAAGGAAGTGCTGACAGCCAAGTTTGCTGCTTTATTTTAATTTTCTACTAAAAAGCTAAAAATTATAATATATTCAAAATGCAGTTCCTATACAACAGGAATTTAAAACTTCTATTTTGAAATTTCTTAAATTTTCTAAGTATGAAGTTGCAAGAGAAAACACTTGAAAATACTGAAATTTCCTTCTAACAATTAAAGATTTTTTTCGGTATATTCCTACCTTGTTTTCTAGTTAATGTGGTATTTTTAAGCAATCAGTGATTTAATTCTGCAATAAATTTCCTTTCACTAACCTTAATTTTTCCTTTCCTATGATACAAGCTGCTTCTTGCAGACATTTTCAGGAATTAAAAATGTAACACTTAATGACTTCAAAACTCATAATTTTTCAGTCAGCATGAACATGCCTTTTTGTCTGAAAAACATTACTCATGTACAGAACTTTCCCAATTTAAATTCTAATTTATGTTCATATTTTAATTAAACTGGTATCTGTTTTAGCTGCTGCTGAAGAAAGAGGATGTGTTACAATGGTCTACATTATTATAATGACATTATTCAAAAATACAACAAACAAACCTGTTGATTTGTACCATGGTGTATTACTGAGCACCTTCAAGTACTTTACTTTAAAAAAAGCCAAACCAAATAGTAGTGCAACACAGTATACATACCAAGTGCACAATGATTGATGGCTAAAAAAACAAGGGAGAAAATGTTTACTTAAGAACATCTGAAGTATCATCTGCGCCCTACTGATTCCAGGGCTTCAAGTGACAGCCCATCCATCTTTAGGAAACTCTAAGCCACTAGATATGACTTTGAGGGGCTGAGATGGCTGCAACCAGTCTGAGAAACACAGGGTGTGACTGGCAAAGCAGACTTGGGGAGTTCAGGGTTTCAGAAGTTGATTTCTTTGCCTTAAATAGCATGTGGGAATCAAGATATATCCTGTAACTCTGTTTTACAGAGTTTTAGGTAAATGTTAATCTACTAAATTAATGACAATTAAAAGGAACTTTCTCACATACATAATTAGAGCTTCTGAGATTTTTCGGCAGCTCTTTAGCTATTTTGAAATCAAAACAATATATATAGACATATTAATAACAATAATTCTAGGTTACACCAAAAGGTATTCACTGTCATAACAGTAGCATACTAAGGGATGAACAAAAACAACGTTGAAAATTAATGAATTACTAAAATTCATAATGAAATACTAATTTTCACCTAAATTCTCAACATCCTTATAAATCCACAGCACTTCATGTATATCGAACACATCTGCTTGAATAAATTCATTTTAGACAACATTTAATCTCTTTTTTGTAGACACCTATGAGGGGAACTTCAGTTCCCCCTTATCCCAGCCCTCTGCTCATAGGGTTACAAAACTGAGGTTTCCACTACCAGCCTTAGTTCTCCACTCCTTCCACACTCTAGCATTTTCCAAAGGGCTTCTACTGAGAGCAAGACCACCTAGCCAGTTTTTGCAGTCTTTCAACCTGCTCTATTTTTAATATGTGTCTGACACTACAGTGCTTCTCCTAGGAACATGAAGTAGTTTATGCAAAACATTCAAGAAGTTTAGAAAACAGGATGATTCCACCTCAGAAATTTGTAAGGGCTCCCCCATCTTATGGGGTCCCTCAGGATGGCTGGACTCATCTGGGGGCAACAGATTGTCCTGTACTGATCTTTCCTCATTTACAGCAAGGGCACTCATTCCTAACAGATCCCTGTAATTAGTCCTCAGTCATGGAATGATATTCTGCAGGACACAGTGTCAATAAGATGTAAGGCTAGGGTTGGGAATCTATTACTGAGTATGTTTTTTTTAGGATTTTACATTACATTTCATGCAGAACAGTGCAAAATATTTTAAATTAGAGAATTTAACTCATCATACCATACCGCATCTCAAAATGGAGTTACTAAACAGGGCATTTTTCTTCTCTTCTTATGCTTGCCATCTATTGAGGCAGTTACACTGATTAAATAGTCTGATGTTATGCTCGAAGTCCCATGAATTTCCTGGTTTCCGTGAAGTACCTTTTCAAAACTGGATCATGAAAATAGCACTGGGAGAACTCTAAATGCAAAATACCCTTCAATTTATTTACAGCCAATCAAGTGTTCTTAATATTTATTTTCCCTATTAACTGTTCTCTAGACAGTCTGTACAGCACTTTTTTCTCTGGAGAGCCACTATAACCAGGGAACAGAGTTAATCTTGATCAGAGTCTATGGAAAAATCATCTCAAGTGAACAGTGGGCCACTTCTTTCTAGAGGGGATAGAGAGCAACACTTACCCTGCTGACTTCTTTAGGAGCCGTTTCATCTAAAAGGAAACAAACCAAAAAATTAGGCACTCTGGGAAGTTTCTAGACTGAATGAAGAACAAGATAACAAATTTCAAACAATTTTTTGCACATATGTATAGAACTTTTCTAATACGGTTTGATCAAGTGATTGAAATATCCTGAGACTGGCTGGCATTTACAATCTTTTAAAAACTTCTAAAGGTAAAAATCAATTGAAATTAGGACAAAGTACTTAGGAATTCTATCCTGACTTAATAAGAACACAAAATTTCATACATATCAGAATTCAGTGGGAAGCTGGCCCAGCAAAACACTACATTTATATTCTAATTCAGTAAGGCTATTGTTAGTATCGCATAGTCTGAGAATTAAAGGCCTTTGCTACCAAATATATGCCACCAATATCCTACAAGTAAGCTAGTGAGCAGCCTTAGACCTCTTGCTCTGAATATCAAAGATGCTAGTCCTGTTGACTTCTTTGGATGTGGAAAAAAAGTCTTCTAGCCATAAGAAAAGAAGAATATCACTGATGTGATCTGGCATAACATGTTGAAAGAAAATAGATTACAAGATTTTATTGTGTATATGTATACACAAACTATAATGTTTTGTCCTTTCAAATGCAAACAGATTTTCATGCATTTTTGGTAAGTTTAATACATATAAATAAACACAAGTACAATATCAGAGCACCAGCTAAAACATTGAGTAGTATTTCTGAAAATGAGGAGAAAGCAGCTATACAGCAAGAGCACACCTGCCGCAGGAGGAGTTTCCAACTTTCAGTTTAACCACACCAAAAGTAGCTTAAACACACCTTTACAAACCTCCAGTTGGTTAGTTGTTTCTGAAAACACGAAGAGAACTATTTGTAACCTTTTATTTGCTCCTAGGAATCAAAGTACTATACTTCAGAAATTAAAATTAAGTCAAGAAATAGATTTAATCTCGCAGAAAATATCATATGTTTATATTTGCCAAAGGCTCTTCATATCTTGCCGTTTAAGATGAACTTTTAAACAACAAAGGTAGAAAAACCCACATTTTCTAAAAAACATATTTAATACACAATTTCTGATGAAAGAATTCGCTATAGCAGTACAGATTTCCCCTCAAAATTGAGTGATGCCAAGGAAAATAATATATTTCACAACCATGAGTGAATATTAGTCTCCTCTTAACCCCAGTCAAATTATATGCCACTAATTTACACATGCAGAACATAGACAAGCAATTGTGCTCTTTAAGGCAGTTCTGTTGCTTGCAATGCAACGTGTAACACATGCTCTGCCACGTTCAGTGATGTTATCTTCCTGAACCAGACAAATCTACATACCAGTTACAAGAACAGCCAGAGCTACGCTCAAAATCCATCTCCCTACTACCTGTTTTCTGACACTGAGCAACAGAAAATGCAAACAGCAGAAAACAGTGATGACATGACAATTTCCTTGGAGTATACTCTCAGTTTTCAGTAACCAATGGATCAAACATTTCTTGAATCAGTGGTGATACTTTTCTGTTTAAAGGATGGGGTTTTCTTCCTCACACTTTCATGGGGTAGGAGGGGTGTTAGATTTTGTTTGGCTGGTTACTAAACCTGAGTCACCAGTCTTCAGCATTCTGAAAATTCTATGAGCTCCACAGTTCAAACACATAATACGAGGAAAACTACTTTATTTTGAATCTGTGCACTATGTATTTCATCTGATGCCCTCTATTCACCTTATTTATGCAGCCTGTGATTCTACAGATCTCTCAAGCAAGTCCTTCTCTGCTTCATACCCCATCTAAACCTTTCCTGGTTTGAGAGGACTGGTCTGGTTTGCTGCTGGTAACTCTCACCACTCCTACTTCCTCTGTTCCACTGCATCTTACTGGAGTGGGAAGTCCAGAATTACAGGCAATTCTGCAGCTCAGGAGAACACAATCAGGACTTAAAAAATGACACAGGGATGATTTAGGGAGTTTCTCTCTACTTGAAAGGAATAATTCTTAACATTTTACTTGTTTCTTGATAGTTACTAAACACTGGGCTAACATTTTTAAACATTTATATTCTGTAATACTGATGCCTCTCTCTCAAAATTATAACTAAGACCCCCCCTACTGTTTGTGAAAAATTACTTTCCCCATGTAAAGTAGTCAGTATTTATCAGAATTAACTTTGCCACCTGTTTTATCTCTCACTCGGTACCTTTAGTACCCTGGATAACTATACCCTAAAAAAAATTTTAAAATCTTATCTTCCAAATTTACTTCAACTCTGCATCCTCTTACCCAAGTCATGATGTATATATTGAAAAACATGGGTAAATCATACTAGTGATCTCCCTCTACCGGAACAAAATCAATGTATTGTAACATATTGAATACAAACAACTACCATCACAATTCTATCACTTTCACACCATTGTAAGACATAACTGCCACGGCAATTTCAGCTTAACTGCCTATACAGTTCTAATTAACAACTGCACAGTACACTACAGATATGCGTAATAATCATTATAGTAATTAAAGACAGCAACCATCTGGGAAAGCTTCCATACTAAACCCAGTCAAATAAGATAGGAAGAAGCAGAAAATAAGAAAGGGAACACAGAGAAAAAAATCCACAGAAGTTTGTTGTTTGGCACAGTATAAATGAGGCTAGGTTTTGTTTGGCTTGCGGTTCTTTTCGCTGGGGTGTGTGTGAAGAGGTGTTAAATTGTGTAACTGTTCATTTAACGGGAAAAATTCAGATATCATTTTGCACATTAAAAAAAAAATCCATTTTTTACTTGGATTTCTGTGTGTGCATTTTAAAAAACAAAACAAAACAAAGGCCAATAAGCTTTCGACAATTGCAAGATACTAAACCAGAGTAGTCACAAAGAAAACTTTAATACAAAGCAAGTTTTCAACATCTCAGACATGAAATTTTGAGGCATTTACCATGGAAGCAACTATTCTAATGCCCACTTAGTTTTATCACAGGAACTCTTCTGGGAAAACAATATTGACTCTCTGCCTGGTCTTATGCTGTTCTTTTTTCTGTGTAGTTAAATACTACTGCTGGTACACTATTGTTGTTGATGACAGCAAACAAATGCTCAGGATTAATTCTGTTCATGAGATCCCAGATAGCTCTACAGTCACAGTTTCCTAAGGAATGTTTTCCCACACAGCAGATATCAGATTGACCTAATAACTTTTCTTTTGAAAATTTGCTTTAGGCTTCAGATAATAAGACACAAGTTGTTTGTAATGCTATTAGACTGGCACAGACATATTTGCTGCTTTTTTTTTTCCCTTGAAAAGTGTCATACACGTATAGATCAATAGAAATTCCACATAAATTTGTGTAGGTTGGTTAAAGACTGATCTCACCACCCTGAAATAAAGTTTACCAGGTTTAATTTATCTCTGTGGCAGAATGGCATCGGTCAGATGAAATTGGTCAGTCTATTTTAATTGCAATTTTCATCCTTGTTTTAGACATCTTGAATCTGGCAGCTTATGTCTCCACTGAATTTGTAAGATCTTTCAAAGACACCTCAGCTGAGGGTGAGTTCCCTAAGCAGTAACTATCACACATATGCAACAGAAATTTCAAGCCATCACTCAAAAACATTCTTGCTTCTTAGTGCACAATCTCATTGCGAGCACCTGAACAGCTCTCCTGATTTTCAACTGTCTGGATTTATTTCACAATTCAGAAGCACTTGTAGTGTTACTTCACAGAAAACTAACTTAGACATGTTGTTTAAACATAGACTTAGACATTGAAAGGAAATATTCATTAGATTGATCACTGGTGGCACAGTGTGTTTCTTTCCCTGAAGCACGACAAAACATGAATTCTAGCCATTTTACATGAACAGTAAGATCTACATTTTTATTTTTAAGTTCCTGAAAAAGGATGCTCAGTTCTTCCTCTTCTTAAGTAACATACATAAGACAATAAATAAGGCCTGAACCAAGACTTCACTGCAGATGGTAAGCAGAGAAACATATTGTATGCCAGGTGTCCTAAAATTTTAATTCACTCCTTAGCATATAAGTAAACAGAGCACTACACACAATAGGATTCAGGAGACTGTGCATTTGACTTCATTAGAAATACCTAAATCTGGTAAATTTGGAACCTTATTTTCTATGGTCTTAGCCCACACTAAACTGATGAAACAGTTGGAGCAATTTTGCAGGATGGCTTATTCTGGCCAGAAAACTTCCAAAAGGCATCTTCTGAAAGTATCACCAGTCCTTGTGAGAACAGGAAGGCATGAGGAAGATCCAGGTTTTGCTTCTGTTTCCAAAATTGCTTAGTAGTACAAAACATACTGATGGTATAGCTCCACACGTATACATACATGATCATAAAAAACCTCAACTATACAATGTATGTGACAATTTAAACTAATCTAAGCAGTGCATTTCCACAAAATTATGATAAAAAAATTGTTTTATAATTAACATAGACATAGCTTCTTACTTCTATTTAAATAGTATGATGATGAGTGTACCCCCGAACTTGTGGAATGCTATCTACCCCATATCTGCCAAAAGTTTCATAAAATTCTGTAGAAGTCTCTCAAGTTTAATACACCTCAGCAAAAATCATGTTGGAACCTGGGCTCTGACCATCAGGAAGAAACTTAATAGTTTCCAGAAGTAAATATGCTTTACCAAGAAAGTCTATGATTATGTTTTAAGGTAATTAGCCGATGACTTCATATCCTATTCAACACGGCTGTTGAATGACAAGAGTGTTAAACTGGTTAGCTCATCCACCTTATCAGTCAACAAGGTGCAATCACCATTGTTTATTACCAGAATGCAGCCACAAGACAATGGGCTGAAGAGTGTGTAAAACAATTTATCATTTTTTCACACTTACCAGTTTACAGCTATACCTTTTTGCCCACATCTATCGCTTTTCTTGTCCAATGCAAAATTCTGCCCGGCTTTCACTCCACTAGCTGCACTGCAGCTTTGATTACATGTCTTGCAAGCATGTTTGGTGAAGGAAGTCTTTCATTCAGTAGTAACACAATTTCAGAATTACTCTTTTTAAATCAAACTTGGTTTTTTAGGGGTTTTTTTGGGTTGTTTTTTTTGGTTGTTGTTCCAGAAGCCCTGGTTGCCAAGTATAAGGTATCCTAAGAGTTTACTGCAATCAATGTATCTAAGAAACAGCATTATCACTAATAATCTGTCCTCTCACTTTTGAACAGAGCTCTTCCTTTACTTTAAATATTTTTCAAATACCAAATTCAAACTTCAAAATTGAAGTTTTATTGTGTTCATCAGGTGTTTTCAAAGAGAAGGAAAAAATTACATTGCCATTGGCTCAAATACTACTTAGATATATACCTTAAGCAATTCCATTAAAATCAATAGAACTGCTACAGCATGCATTGGAAACCAGAAATGCTTTTATGTATTAAATGTCACAGCATTTCTGTTATGTATAGTGATTCAGGGCTGAAGGAGATGATTAACAGAGAACTCTGCTTGAAGCAGGTCCTACAAAGCTCCAACAGCCTGAGTAAGCCCCACTGGATCTTGTCCATTGCAAGACATTTGGATATTTTAAAAACATGCATACCTTTTGGACCCCACTGGGTCTCTTGAGTTTGGCTTGTTTATTCCTAGACCATGAATATCTCTTCCCAACTGATAAGATGCCTGGAGAACTTCAAGGAAAGGCACTTCCTCCTGCTTTCCCAACATCTATATACAGCCCACACTCCACTCTGAGCCCAGCGAGGCAAGGGATGGGATCACATAGCTCAGTGCCATGACGTTTCCATCCCTGGCATGGAGCAAGGCTTCCAAGGCTTGTTGGCCCAAACAGACCAAGAAATTTCAGCAGGGTGTCAGCTTCTGGAGCAGGAAATACTGCATACAGCTCAGTGACAACAAGAGAACATAATAATCTCATACATGTTAGGAAGAATGTAATCTTTCACTTACGCTGGGGAAATAGAGCATCAGATACCAATATTTTTAGTAAACTTTTTGCTTTTAATTATTTTTATTTTGTTCTCATCCCTACCTTTTTGATCACTGTATTCTCTCCTCCTTCTGTTTAGAAACATAAAATATTTTTTTTTTTAGGGACAAACATGTCCATGTAATAAAATTGTAAGCTACTGGACTCTTAAGAAGTTGTTTAAAATTTTCAGCTTCCAGTGTTTATCGCTATAGAGAATCAAAAGTAGAACAAGAAGCTTTGCAGCCTGCCTGATTTTCTTCTTTCTGCACCTCTGACTACATTGAAAACAAATGTCATGTTATTGAACTTTGCAGTAAAATCCTCAGAATTTGCAGAAAAATCAAGACTGAGCAGCCGCCTTCTCTTTAGAACAGCTGACAAAAGAAACAAAAGAAAATGCCCCAGAGGAAAAGTTTGCTAACGTCAACAAGGATAAGGGATCATTAGAGCTTGAGATGATAGCTTACCACATGGGAGGGTGCAGTGATCCAGTGTGAAACATATTTATGTCAGGGGAATCATTTCAATCCCTCTGAAGAAACCATACTGTAACTACAACATAGGTACATTTGTATTAGAGATGTATTTTATTTACTTTACTCTGGAGATTGAAAACCAAGAAACTGAAAAAATGTTTAAATTAATCAGGAAAAAAACCTGAAGAAGAAAAAGACAGACTGAAATTTACAAATTAAGCCTTTTGCTTTTAGGATATTTCAGCTGATTTGTTAGTAATCATAATCAAGCTCTCAGTGACTGAGTTGAATATTACAGAATAATAATGTGCAGATAATTTATGACTTTGAAGTCTTTGAAAAATGACATGTTACATTATCATGATGAACAGATTGAAACCAAGAGAAGATTGAACTATTTACTACTTATCAGTACCACCACTGTGAGTAAAACATTTTGCTTGCAATGAGAAGACTGTCAAAAAAAAAAAAACCAAAACTTCAGGGAGTGGAAAGGAACAGAATATGTAACTACAAAATTATAGACAGTTTTTCATGAAAGATAATGACAGCACCTTATGAATTTCTGAACTAGTCAGTTTTATTCTAAAAAAGATTTTATAATGACAGATAATTATAATTCACGGGAGTTATACAAGGAAAAAAATAATTTTAAAAATTATCTTTTTGGCTGCTGTACAACAACAACAACAACAAAAAAATCCAAGACGTTGTGCAGTTCAGTATTCTTCTACTGACACTTGAACAAATGCAAATTTTAACTCTCTAGTAGCAGGTGCAGTATTAAAAACTCTAGGCCAGATTTAGAAAAGTTTTCAGGCAGGGATACACATACTATGATTTCCCAAACATCTCCATAGCAGTTTGGCACCCAATTCCTTGAAATGAAAGGAAGTTAAATACCCTAACAATGAGTAGGTGTGTTGATTTACCACTGCTCATGGGTAAATGGTCATTCACTAAGTTGTGGAGACTCAGCCACTTGTGAACCTCTAAGATTATACTAAAGTTATGTGAAATAACTGAGGAAGGTTATAATACTGCTAAGTGAGGTGACTAAAAAACAAGACAAAAATGTGACAAATACCAGTTGTCCCTGGCTGAAAACAAGAATGTTCCCAATGAAGCTCTGTTTATATAGCTCTGACTGGTCTTGTGTAACCTCGAGGACACACTGTAACAGCCAACATCAGACACTTCAGCACAAAGCCACAGCACCTAGCAGTCCACATGTATCAGGTGATATGGTCATTAAATAGCTTGGCACATCAGCATGCAGATTATCCTTTGATCCAGAGTGCTTCTCCAAGAGGTTCCACAAAAATTGATAGGCAGAATCCAGTCCTCAGTGGACTGATGATTTTCTCATTTCTGAGTATGCCCACCAGCACATCCTCATGCTCCACTATGCCGTCAAATCTACTGCATACCAACTTTCAGCACAGAAACTTCGACACAGGCTTCAAACACAGGGCTGGCTGTACTATAAGGCACTGATTGTCCCATCGCAAGAATCTAGCTCCTTGAATCATTCAACCATAAGAAAGGGAGGTAAATCACAGTATCTCTGTAATTAGGAACATGTGAAAGACTTGGTGACAGAAATCATCCCATCCTTAGAGGCTTCAAGGCAAATGTGCCTCAGACACACATCCACACAGAGAAGAGATTACACTGGAAATTTCAGAAGGAATTCTCTACTCACAGCTCACCTGACAGATAGATGTCAAGGAAAAAAAAAAAAGAAATGTCCAAAGGAAAACTGCAAATTCAGATCTACAAGCTTAGAGTAAATGAAGAACTGGATGTGTTCATGCAAGAAAAAATTACTTTCATGTGCATTTTTTATTTAACTAACAAAATCCAATGCAGATGGTAAATTAATTGATATACTTAATAAGAAATCAGGAAATACATAAAGAAATCAGCTGGAAAGCTAATAAACTATATCTAACACAGCAGTAAGAGAAAGTGGAAGTACCACTTCTGTCGGTGGAATAAAGGGAACCAGAGCCAACCGCACCTCTTCAGCACAGCTGAAGTTGTCACCTGCTGGGATAAGGAGCTGTGTCTATCTCCCAAATTGTCAATCTAAGAAAACTACTAATGATCACACACTGAGAGCCTGCAACCAAGCGAGAAATCTATTCCTGCAAGTATGAAAAGGGTAATTCATAATCCAAGTCCCTTCTCACCATGCCTTCAAAATAGTTTTGAAACAGTCATGATTGAGGAATCTCACAATTTGTCAGTTACAGCACCATTCTTCCCAACTTCCTTCATCAGGCCTGCCACAGAGTTCTGTCAACACCAACACGAGTTTCTTACGTAAGCAAGCGTCACAGGGCTACTTGGATGAGGAATTTGGAAAAACAACACCATGACACAACTGCTTCTTAGACACTTCTTTATATACTACACCTACCTAATTCAGAAACACTAGAGCTGTGTTAATTAACCCATTTGGGTCTGACATCTACTCAGACGGTGGCATACATAAAAGGCCACCCAATTTTCACATGCACCACTAATTCCCCCAGGAGCTACTAGGGGATCTGACCATTTCTAGACATCAGGCCACTTGTTTTGACAACTAATTGCAGGAGTGAGATTAAGTCACCAAACAGTACACCAAAGAGAACAGCCTAATAACTACATAAGAAGCTGGTAGTTCAAGAAACAAACATTAAATTAATTAAATAAAGCAAGACTGAAAGCAGAAAGAAGAGCCAAAGAAAAGACTTTCAAAACAGTTTCAAAAGGAGGACATGCAGCGAGAGAGGGACAGAGGTGCCAGGATGAGCAAGCAGCTTGGACAAAGACGTCACATGCTACCAACGGTGATGTACTTTACTGACCTCTCTAGGATTATTTTACTTTCTGCCAAGGTAGAAAACAAGACCCAGGAAAAAGAAAAAATACTGTTTATTACAGAACAAAATAACCCCAACTGCATCTAAAATCATACATGTAAGTCACAAAGTAAGAATTGAATAGAAAAAATTCTTTTTGTTTGCAATATTGTTCACCATTACTGTTAATGAAAAAAGAATGCTGGAAATTTAAATCTTGAGCTTTAAAAATACAGCTGTCAAGTAAAAAAAAAGGTAGTTGCTTCAGTGTGCTTTGCCATTTTCCATCAAGTGAACAGATGGCATTATTAAAATTCTAGTAGAATGAAGTATTTATAAGTTCATTAGACAACCCTAACTACACAAAAAAAGACAGCAATATTGCAAATAAAGCTGCTGGATTCAAAATAGCATAAAAGTACACATAAGGGTTATAAAATTGCATTTATGAGTTAGTATACAAAAACAAATATGCCAAATGAAATGAAAGCACAAAAGAAATGCAGAAGAAGCTCTATAAAACAGTAATTTGTTTTCCAGGGTCACTTCCAAGTTACTCCATGCATTCTGAGCCTGAATTCTATAAAAAGGACTTCAAGTTTGACAGTCTCTAAGACAGCTGAAAGGGAAAAAGCCTGTTACATTTGCTTTTCTTTAGATGTATATATAAAATTTATACTATGATGTACAATAAGGAAGAATGAAATTGCTTCAGAAATAATCCACACAAAAATGTAAGTCTTATTCTCTGAGATGACGTTCTTAGAAAATAAACAAAAGGCCAGCCAAATGCATCTAGCACATAGGTCAGTGCTTTTAAATGCTGTGCCACACTGACTAATTTGATACCTGAGGTGCTTTATCTGCTCTTCTCTTCATCATTTTGAATTATTAGCCTACACTGAATTCACTTTGGAATCACTGATTTGTAGTTGCCTTACTTTCTATTGTCTTTCTTCCAGCCATAGCAATGTCTCGACTTGGTAAAGTGGTGTCTGTTAGGATTCTAATTAACTTGAGTAAGATGCAAATTCCTGTCACCTTCAAAATGTGCCAAAATGGATTTACTATAAAAAGAGATAGCTAACAAACTGAAAATTCAGCTTTCACTCCAAATTAATATATACCAGTTCCCATATGTGCAGATTTATTCAAATGCACACCACTTGTCTCTGCAACTTTTATTAGTACAATCTGTGTTAATGTTTAACTCCTTTAAGCACCCTGTCCTCTCTGTGCATAATTTATGCAGTCTAACACGTCATTCTTGGAAAGTCCTTGCTTTGATAGCTACATGGAAAATTATTCAAAGAGGGACACATACAATTTCAAAGCATGAATCTTTCTCCAGGATTTAAAGAATTGCATGGCACTTTTCTTTTGAGGGATCCATTAGCACAGGAGAACATCGATCTGTTGGAGTGAGCACAGAGGAGGGCCACCGAATTGAGTGGAGGGATGGAGCACCTCTCATACAAGGAAACATTTAGAAAACTGGCATTTTTTTCAGCCTGGAAAAGAGAAGACTTTGGGTTTACGTAATTGCAGCCTTCCAGTACCTGAAGGGAGCCTACAAGAAATATGGAGAGAGACTGTTTACAAGAGCACATAGCGACAGGACAAGGGGCAATGGATTTGAAATGAGAGTAGGTTTAGATTTGACATTACACAGAAATTATTTACTGAGAGGGTTATGAGGCACTGGAACAAGCTGCCTAGATAAATTGAGGATGTCCCATCCATGGAAGTGCTCAAGGCCAGGCTGGATGGAGCTCTGAGCAACCTGGTCTAGTGAAAGGTGTCCCTGCCCACAGCAGGGGGCTTGGAACTAAATGATCTTTAAGGTCCCTTCCAACCCAAACCATTCTGTGATTCTATTACCTAAACCATATCCAGCGTTTTGTCAATGTTTGGTCTATTACTTAATCAGATACAACTGATGCCATCCCAGATTAGAATATTTGAAACTGCCCGTTCCTGAAGAGATGAACCTATCTAGAAAGGAATGGCAAGGTGCAGTTCCACACCAGCAGAAACCAATTTAAGACTGAACTGCCACCTCTGTGCTCTCCCCACTGCCTTGGGGCAGTTTACAGCTGTGGCATTGAGCTGTAGATATAATCTACACTTACATAAGCAAAACGACCAATGCGTGGGAAAGGCTGGATATACACACCCAGGGATGGAAGCTGAGGGCAGGCAGTGCAGCCTTAATTCAACCAGAGTTATGTCCTGGGAACAAGAAGGTTCTGGCCCAAGCAAACACTGCTTGAGCAGATAGGATTCATTGGCATCTTGGTTTCCTAATGACTGGACTATTCAAGGCTGGTTGGTGCCGACTAAAGGAACTTGAGATTCTGAAGACTCTCAAGGAGGCATTGAAAGTTCTCTTTGCTAAGACGATTGGTACTCATTTTTTTAACATAACACGTTCATTCACATGTAATAGCTTAATATTTAATAAAACAAAATGCAATTATTACTTCCTTCAGGCTGGAGACATGGACACATCATCTTTAGTAAAATGTAGCAGTTGCAGAAATGTCTAGATTTAAGGGGTTCTTCCATTCTAAGAACATGATGATCTACATCAACATTCATTAGTTTCCTGTGGCACAAGACTGGAATGAATAAGAAGCTTTAATATTTTTTAGGTACCTGTAGAGGACACGGAGAAAGGTTTATGTAAGAATTCACACTATTCTCTTCAAATCTGGAAATACTTCTTAACAATCAAGACCAACACTGCTAAGTCATACCTCTGAGTATACTCTTTCTTTTGGTCAATCCTGCATCTAAATTATTTTGATTTGATTGTTTAGATGATAATATTTTAGGAACAGTTAAAGAGGAAGGTGATTAAGATTGAAAATTATCTTTAGCCTCCTAGATTTGAATTATTTAGCCAAATCTCAAGCAGTAAACAAGCATGGAGAGAAACTTGCTTTGACAGCACAATGACAGATTCCCTAACCTTGTTCTAAAAGATGCCTGTGATTCCAGTAACTGATTTGCACTGTATTATTGCCTTTAATACTTTCTTTTTCCATTACAATTCCAGATATACCGGAGGAATGCAAACCTACTCCCTAATTTACTTTTGTTTGCTTGCCGACTGTAGTACAGCAATGAAATTGGATAAGGTGTGCCTATGATATCAATGACAGGGTAAAAATGCATTCAGTTCCAAGAAAAACCCATTGCTAGAGACTACAATTTTTTCAAAGATACTTTAGGAAAAAAAAGCATCTGTTATGTTTCAGATTTGTCGGGGGAGAAACATGACCTACACGGCTAAAGAAAATTTATTCCTATGAATATTCCTATGAATACAAAAGATTACCATAAAATAAAAACTGTGGCTCAATGCTATAAATGGGTGGATGCACCCTTCTGTGCAGTAGAAAATAGAAAATAATGGCTGGCTTTCCAGTGGAAATGCTTGGCAGTCAGCCACTGGTGCAGACTGGGTTCTGTCCCCAAAGACATTCGCATTGGCAACATACTGGGAGGTAGCTTAGAACGTAAAAATTAAGGAAAATAGTCTTTCAATTTAGTCTATCAGCTGGTCAATGCTAGTCATAATTATATTGTACATAATTTGATCCACAGAAAACACAGCAAAATAAATATTCAAAAATAATTCTTTTAATGACGGAATCCTGTGTTCTCCTACTTAATATCACTTCATAATTATGAAAACAAGCAAAAATTCCATATTGAATACTTAAAAAGTTCTCATTTGAAATATTATCAGTCACTACTTATTTCTTGTTCCATACATAATTTAGCAAGTGTCCTTTAATTTGACGCATAAAAGGATTTCCCACAAACAAAAAACAAGTATACAACTGCATGCATTTCTTTAGAAACTCTAGGGTGTTGGTTTAAGCTTGACAGCTGATATTAATACAAACAGGACTTATTACTTAAATTGCAACTTGTTATATCCTGGACATTAGGTTTTCTTTAAGCCCAAAGAACCCAGGCTCTGTAGCATCCTACTTCATGGAAATGAAAACCAGCAAGAAAATGAAATAGAACAAATACTCCATATTTGTTTGCATCTATGGGGTGCTAATTAGTTGAAAAGGGTGAGAGTGTCAGCCTGCCACCACCCATAGGTTATACAATCCACTCCTTCTCATAGCCTACATGCATCTACTTCTGTTTCTGTCCTTTCCTCATCTGCCCTATGCTTCCCCAAAGGGCTCTCCTTTCAGTACATAAGAGAAAGAAAGAAACCTCTTAGTAAAGCCACTTCATGTTCCAATCTTTACTGGGAATGTAGCCAAGGATGTTTACAAAAAGCATGAGTGGGATAAGCAGGTAAGCTGTTTTCTAAGCTTCTCTACTGACAGAGCAGCTCAGTTTTTCATGTATTATGCCACAGTATCTTTGAAACACTAATCTTCAGAGCAGTAATTTTCTAGTAAATGCTGAAACTAGTAGTGAAAAATTTGTAAGATTCTGAATTTTTTCAAGGACTCCATAAGATAAGGATTTATAAGCAAGTTAGGAGGATTCTTCAGATATGAGTTCAGTATGAAACACAGGAGCAAATACTTAGGTACTGACAATTTTTTTTAACCTATTCTTTGCATACAGTAACTCTCTGGACAGTCACTGAGACTTCATCTTTAGATGTGTTTGAGGAGCAAAACAACAAGAGCTTTGTACCATCAGCTCAAAGAAAGGCATCACTGTTCAGCCTGTATTTTCCTGCAGCATTTCAACTGGTCATAAGGAATTCCAGATATCTTTTCTATGAAAAAATACATTCTGCTTTTGCATTAACCCAGGCCTTTCTATCAGAATTAATGAAATGAACTGGAGCTTTATGATTTTTTTTCCTGTGTATATTGATGCCAGTATCTGGAACTCAACATATACTTTGTGCAGCCACCAAAAGGAAAATTTGCAAAGATTAAAGATGTCAAAGGAAATACGTTTAACTAAATACAATCCCTTGCAACTAGTCTGAGGTACTTTCAAAGCAGAGATCAGACTGAGATAACAGGATTACTGAGAGGTCAGAAAAGATGTTCCATACTTTCTTTAGATTTCTAATCTGTTTCCTCGAGGAAACACAAGAGTTACCAAGCCATTTTCCACTGATGCCTCCTCTAGGCTTGAATCCTGGACATGTTTTAAAAATATTTTCAAAACCCAAAGTAATATCTGATGCAAATGTCTGAAAAGAGGTCCTGGTAAAAATGAAGAAATGCTTGTCGTTCTTTTACTTTATTCTCCTTAAAACGTGTGAGCTTGTCACTTACCACAGCAAAGGTTTTCATTAACCTTTTGAGACGCACAAATGAAGCCTCAAGGTTATGAAAACTGTCAGGCCAGGAGCTCTTATTAAATACTTTTTCCTAAGACATAAAAGTGGAGTCAGAACTCAGCAAAGTTTTATGAAACAAAGTCAGAAAGTTCTTGACTGCCTGTCTCTGAGACAAGTCTCACCTAACTACTGTACAAAAAATGCTTCTGTTCCTGCATTCTTTAAGAAAATCCATCTTCAGGAAAACAGCGGAAAGACAACCAACCACATCTGAGGGATTTGGATGTATCATGAGAGAGACAACCTTGAGACCAGGGAAAATCACTCCATCACTGTGATATGTGAAAAAAAATGGCAGACCTTGGAATGAAAACCTAGCAAAATTGTGTCTCTCTCAAGAATCCTAGAATTAAGAAATATATTTATATATTTTAAAAATGATAAGCCTAGGGACGTAAAAAAAATTAAATAACACCAGGCTTCATTCTGCCTATTTATCAAAAGGAAAATAAGGTACAAATACAAACGAGATGATGCTGAGCTAAGCAGGTGTTGATTTCAATGCCTGCAGATCTACATAAAGACAATCACTCAGAAATAGCCAATAATTTCCTAACAGTCTGTAGAGGAACAAGCTCTTCAAAAACTCAACTAATAATTATGGAGCTGAGAAAACTTCCAGAGAAAATATAGCATTATTTGAAACAAGCCTTTACTTTAAGATGCGTCATAAAAATAAAGAAAAACAAGTATCATAACTCGAGTACTATCCAAGATTTTATACACATTTATTAAAAATTAAGAAAATCTAAATCAAATATTCTGTCCCTTTAACTAGATTTACAGGAAAAAAAAAAGAAAAGAAACAAGCTAAACTTTTAACATGACATTTATTCCTGAGGATTCTGTGTATATAGCTTTTCTTCTTTCATTGTTTCTATTAAAAGAATTATTTTGGCACTGGTATCAGAAACCTGCCCAGTTCATTTTTTTAAGCTGCCCTCAGAAATATTGCTAGATTATGTCAGCACTTCTATTTTCCTAGAAGTGCTCCAGAAGCATCTCCATATGTAGCTGATGGACAGCTACATAAACTACGAAATGCTGAATTCAGAATGATAACGAGTCATCCATACTTGTGAACAGAAACTGCATTGCCATTATCACACTGCAAAGAAAACATTCAGATCACCTATATCATCCAGAAAAAAGGCTTAGTTTTAGTGAGTTTCTTCAAAGTGTGTTTAAAATATCTTGTTTATGTCCCTATATAAAAGGGTCAATCTCAGCAATGTTTAAATAAATCTGTGTGGAAACATACTGTCGTAGTATGTATTCCAAAATTTGAGCCTATCCATTCTCAAATCTTAAAGATTTATTTGTGATGTAGCCAGTGGTTCATTCATCAGCGTTTAGATCTAAAAATGGTCACTAAAAGATGCTGAACTGGACCATAACAGACAACAGTATTTCTGAGATTTCCTATGTTTTGTGGCTCTACAATATTGTTCTGTGCCACCTATCGTGAATTTTGAAGAGCCGTAATTGTTTCTGTACCTGCTCAAACCACACTGATTCAAAATTTGGTAACTGTTATTAATCAGTGCAACAAAGAGTTTTTGATGAAAAAAAACCCTCTCAGAACATAAGAAAATACTTGTAAATACCCTTCTCCTATATTATATGGTGCCATTTTCTATGTACTTGAATGTATATATATATTCACTGTACTTGGTGTGTACAGTTGGTTGCGACAATAGGTACCCCAAACATTGAAATTTATCAGAGACTTATGATCACTGTTTACTCCTCAGAAGTCAAATTTTTGAAGAACACAATCATGTTGGCATATGGGGACATGACAGTTATTTTCTCCAAAAATTGTTTTGGCCAAAGAACAGCTGGAAAACACAACCGGGTAATAGCACACATTCGTAAAAACAATTATCTGTAAAACTAAAATTTTGTTTAAGAAAAGTAACAGACAATAGGGAGAATTCAGATTATTCCTTGAGCGCATTCATGATTGACCATGAAATATATACATAATGGAAAACCAGCAGGTGTCACAATGACATGTCTTCCTAGGTCATACAATGCAAAAAGAGCACATTCTGGTAATTTAAAACTGCATTTGAAATAACCTCCTCTCCCAGAAGGGCATTCATTGTGTGGGTCATGACAACTCTGATTTAAAAAGAAGGGTCACTGTGTAGCTACTAGCTTAAAAAGTTGTTTTCACAAGTCTCCACAAGTGTTCACTGTATATCCAAAACCACTGCCCAGCACATCCCCGAGAATAAACATCTCTTTATTGCTATACAAATACTCTATGTACTTTGTGAAGATATTTCCAAGTGTTCACAATGAACCCTCTTGAACTGAATTAGTATAAAAGTAACAAGTCTGTTGTCACTTCCCCACCCCAGTCACCAAAACATGATGTCAGCTACACTCAATTGCTATAAACTCTCCAAAAACTCACAGACATTACTTCTCCCACACCTATTATTGAATTGTGTCTTATTAATTTCCTAATCCTTGCTGCTCATCAACACCATCATTCTTTTTCTCTTTCCCTTTCACTCCCCATACTTAACGACAAATGAAATGAAATCAGCACTTTAGGATGTACCACGTAAAAGAGCTCCCTTCTGTTACCTGAACAAACAGTACAACACACTAAACATTCTACCTTTGCATTAAAAAAGAAATGCGAGAAAGTCTCTTAATCACTGTTACTCAGCAATTTCAACTAGACAAACCACTTTTTTTGTAGCCAAAGGTCATCACTTATGGGTATCTCTGCAAACTGCAGGTTGAAAGAAAGAATAAAATAATTTAGCTCAGTACTGCAGCTAAGTCACATAAGTCTGAATAAAGTACTGTCTGCAAAGAGTTTTAAAGATGCCTTACTGTTACAATTGAAGAGTCCTCTTGCAGCTTATCTAAGAAGATCCATAAACAATGTGTTATAATATAAAAACCCAGTTTCTTTCCCAGCATATTCAAATGAGTTATTAAGACAGTCTGACTCACAATTCAAACAACGGGTGGTATATAAATGCCAGAAAGGCAGGAGAAGTATAATGACAGAGAATAATGACCCTATTCTGCTAAACTAAAAGTCCATCTACTCAAGTTTGTAGTCTATAACAATGGCTAGTAACAACTCATTCAGAAAGGAAACAGGAAAAAACTATGAAGAATTTACACTATATGAAAAGGAGAGAAAACAGACTTCAGATGTACAGAGTATACTTACTCCAGTATGTCCTCAGAGCAATCAGATGCTTATGAATTTTCTCAGCTGGAGGCTGCATCAGAATCATAGTATGTAACAGCACTTGATGAAGTATTTCTTCTTTGAAATCTGTCTAATCACTTTTTGAACCCATTTACATTTTTAACATCTCAAATATATTATGCTAATGGGTTCATAATTTAGGCATGGGTTGTGTGAAAAAGGACATCCTGTTGTTTCAAATCTGTAGTCAATTTGTTTGCAGGGTGCCCTTCATTCTTCTGTTATGGAAAAGGTAAATCTGTCAACTGTCCTCATCATGACAGCCATAATTATAAAACTTCTGCTAAAGTTCAGGTCTTTTGCAGAATAAAGAATTCCCCTCTGTTTGGAAGCAGCATCACAAAAGTCACCATAAGGTAAAGATAATAAGGAAGACCAGCTTTATAAAGAGTTAGTAACACGATCAGAATTGGGGGTGTTTTTCTGGCTGAATTGAACTAGATGCACTAGCCACTGCAAGAAATTCAGACCTTGCTGACTTCCCTCCACCGTAACAGCAAACCTCCTACAAAAGAACACAAGATCTACGGACAGTAAACGAGCACCCTCAAATGCCATATGATTAGTTCAGTAGATGTAAATGTCTTCATGGAATTTATAAAAAACAGAAACTGAATAATACTTTTGAGAAAAAATTATTCTTTAAACTTAATTATTCCATTAATTCTTTCTTAGCTTTTCCCTCTTTCGGCTTAAACAAGACAAATCCTTCACAGAAAATTTATACTTATCATTGGCTCAACACCAACTGACACTGGTTTTATAACCCATTATAATTTCCTGCCAAACCTCCTTACACCTGAACTTTAAGTGCTCCACAGGGAAAAAAAAGATCCATTCCCCTCAGACCTAGAAAAAATTACCACACACAATCTCCTCCTGTTCCATAATTGACAGTCAGACATTTCGCTCAAATTGTCTAAAGAATTAAAATAATTAAACACAATTAAACTCAGTGTACTGTTAACCAAGTTTATTTGCCATTGATAAAGTCAGGTGAAGTGGTTCCTCCAAGCCTCACATGCTGCTAGTCAAACAGTTCATTGTCCCCCTCAACTCTGCTGATGGAAACGTTAGCTTGTCACATATATTGTATCAACAAACAGATATATGTGAAAAAAAATACTTCCTTTCTTGCCTGTTTTTTTGACTTCTAGAAATACAGATTAGAGATATCTACATATCTGGTTAACTTTGTACTTCTGTGTATCCTGAGGCGGTGGTGTTACCTGTACAGAGCATCTGAACTTCAAATTAACCTCAAATTTCCACAGTGACTTAATGATGTTTCCTGTTTGGTTGCATTTGGCTGAGCTCTCTGTCTGTTCCCAAGCTCTAATGGCTGATTTTTACTATACTCCTAGCATCCCTCCTTGAGCTGTAATAGCTAATTCAGGCTAGGCCTAAAGTAATGGAGGAATTAGGGCTGTAGACTGGGCTTAAATATCACCAGTACCTGATTCACTTTGCACCCAAAACACGGCTTGGATCTTGCCAATTTGCAAGACAATATTTGGGATGAGATGAGATGAGAGGACTAACACCTGCCCAGGACTATTCCAGATGGTAGCTTGGATGTATCACATTTGCGAGTGAAGAAAAAGCAGTTTAGCCTCGAAGATGTGACATGCCATGCAACTAGGCCTCAGAGGCAAAGATAACCAAACCTTATTTTTATCTGACACTTTATGAGATTCTTTTGAGTTTCTATGCATCTGGGTTTAATCTTCAGTACATCTGAAGTTTTACCATCTTAGTGTGCATTCATTTTTTCAGAGAGATTATGAAAATAAAAATCCTTCTGAGAATACTAAAGTCCTCTGTAGTGAAAATTGTCTAGAAATTCCATAGTTTACTTCCAAGTTCTTAGCAACTTCATAATCTTCAGGAGAACTTTTTCTCCAATACCTGGATTTTTTTGTCCAATATCTGTATCTTCGAAGATAATTCAAAAAGGTTCATCTCAAAGTTTTGTGGGTTTGTTTCTTGTTGGATTTTTTTATTGTCTGAAACTTGAGTACACGTTTTGAACCAAATAATTTCTGTCTATATGCTTAATAACAGCTTCAAAGTATTTGTATAATATTTGTGACACAAACCTCCCCTCAACAAAACTCTATGGCAGCTAAGCAGAGCTAACAGTGTTCATTTATGTGCAATACATGTATCCCTCCTACAACATATTTAAACAGGTATCATCTCCTGAAAGAGTAATTGAGGAATGTATAGAAGTAAATCAATGGGAATGTCTTGCTGAATGAAGTGGGAATATAATTCAACATTCACTCATAAAACATGAAAAAAAAAAACCAGAAAACAAAAACAAAAGTAGTTTATTACAGTTCAGTTGAAAGTTAATTGCCAGGATTTATTTCACCATGCAGAGTATGAAGAAATAATTTTTGGACAAAGACCTTGATCTACCAATGACCACTAGGACAAATAAAGGGAGTATCTATGACTCACCATGAAAAGTACACACTTTAAATGAGCTGCACTAAATCTGATCAGATAGACAAACACAGGACAACTAGCCTAAAATTCCACCTAATCATAGCTATTTTAAAGGATAAAGTAACCGAATCACCATCACGATTAGCTAAATCACTATAGAATCACACACTGAAAATTTTTGGTCTTCATTAAGCCCATACTATGTCCGTGATTTACTGTTTTGTGTATACAATGTGATTTCAGAGCCTTAAGACAACAGAGCAGTTTCAGAAGTAAAATTTCTGTGGAAAATCTTCACTAATAGCCAATATGAGGTTAAGACAAGTATTGTTAATTGCTTCTGCCCACAGAAACATAAAACCATCCATTTAAAGCATGGCATTAACATTTATATCCAACTAGACATCTCCACGGTAAAAGAAGAATTTTCATTCATCCTCAGGGCTTCCTGTATTTCCTGTGATATAGAAGAGATGGCACAATTTTTACACATATATTATATATGGATAAGACATTGAGAACTTTGCTGAACTGAGTTTTCACTCGCACATAGAACATCCATGAATAAATATCCTTTCTTTGTGCACACATAATGTAACAGACTATCACACTGTGTGACTGCATACTTCCCTTTCCTCAAAGATGCAAGTCTTATTTAATGGACAGAATAAGCAATGTTATTTTATAACAATCTATAGTTATTTTACATTTTGTCATTTTATTCTTATTGTTCAGTCTTTGATTACAGGCCTTGTCTACCCAACATTAATCAAGTTAA
This sequence comes from Rhagologus leucostigma, assembly GCA_013397725.1. Classification (NCBI taxonomy): domain Eukaryota; kingdom Metazoa; phylum Chordata; class Aves; order Passeriformes; genus Rhagologus; species Rhagologus leucostigma. Next base: position 1,004,811 of record VZTD01005887.1, read on the forward strand.
TACTTCTATACTTGGATTTAAAAGTCCTATAAAATTTAATGACTATTCCCTTGTTATTTATTTCTTTCTCAGCTTACAGACCTTGGGAATGTTCCTACTCCATTTCAGTGCAGGTAAAACTGGTTAGCTAGCATTGACATAAATAATCATTATTAAAAAGTGTTGGCTACGTGGGTATACAGTCTCCACATACGTCAGCAGAATGGATCTTCTCTACCGATTAGTGAGAGATTTTTTTTTTTCTTTTGTTTGCTTGATTTTTTACTCTAAAAACAAAGATCCATGTACAGGAGACAAAGAACCTGAAAACAAAGAACAGCAGGGCCAGACAACATTCAGGAGTGCTGTCTCGCACAGTAGGGAAACGGTTTTGTATTGCATACAACGTTAATTAACCCATTATTGCAATACTATCTCTCTTATACAGCCCACTCTTTACAGAAGATATCAATCATCTGGAAATGTTCAAAATGTAAACTGAAGAGAAACAGTAAGAAAACTGGAACACCTATTCCTCAGTATGATACTAAAAGAAGTTTCATGTCGTAATTTACTGAAAATTTGAGAAATGAAAAAAATCAGTGTCTGTTTATCTTCTAATATACCTAGCAGTAGTGGGCAGAAAACGATTCTGCGAAGCCAGGCTTGTAAGTAAGGAGAAACAGTATCTTTGAGTAGACATAAAGAACATAAACACTCCTAATTCAAGGCTAACAAAGACACAACAAACATTAGTATAAGTACGTGTTGAGAATAATTGCTCTAGATATAATGTAATTAACATAATTAGTTCAGGAGGGAACTCAGACCAAGCAGTGACGTCTACTTCCTAAGGCCAAACATCGTCATTAAAGGATTACCCTCTGCAAATCTCTGGCCAGCTAGACAATTCTAAATATGCAGAACTTCAGAAAAACAGAAAAATCACCTCCTTCACCTGATCCACTCAGAAAAACCCAAAAAACAATCAGACAATAAACTCTCACACTTTTCAGCAAATTAGAAGAAAAAAAAATGTACCAAGCTCCTTTTAGCACTGTTTGGAGTTTTCTAGTGATAGCCATTCAAATAACAAAGGATAAAATTAGTAACTGCTTCAACATCAAGATGCACACTGAACAAAAAACTTCATCATCACTCAAGACCTCAGTATTATCTACCAAGAGGCCACTACTCAGTATTTCTGTACTATCAATACATTAAAAAAAATCCTGATCTATCTAATTTAAATGTCCTTTCCATTAACCTTTTCTGTCCCAAAAAGCAGACTGACAACACCACAGGGAGAAACTTGCTCACTAACTCCTTCTCAATATTTTCACAGCCAAAATGAACCCACTTCTAAGTTGATTCTCTTCTGATTAATTAAGAGAAAACAATAAAAAAACCCATTGAACTGGTCACACAAGAAAGAAACCATTTCACCTCAGGCAATTATAATGACCCTTTCCGGAAATGATGGAGCAATAAAACAATTTTTAAAAGCAATGGCACAATACAACAGTCTCCCCAGAAATCTGCTCCAAAATTCTTCTGTACCTCCGACACATGTGTGCCATTTTCATTATCTGGACTAAAATGGCATTCCTATTTAGAGTTCCACCACAGAACTGGGAAGTGCCTTCACCTGTCTGTCTCTGAAATGCTGATACTAACATATTTTATCTAGACACATGAAAAATGGCAACCTGCAAACTATGCCATACAAAAGTCTACCAATGAGTTTTATCTCCGTAGAAGTGAGGACTATGCCAAATACACAGACAAGTAGGTCCTACATAGTCAAGCCTCCAGATGTTATTGCAACTTTTCTGATAAAAACATTCACAATACAGACAATTTTTATCAGTCTGGATATTATCCCAGGAAAGTAGCGCCTGTCAGTATCACAAGTTACCTTGGTTCAGAACAAAAAAAACCACCTAGACCAACATTTTGTATCTAACTGGCCATTAGCAAATGCTGAGTGAAGAGCAGGAACACAGCAAGCAATTATTCCAGTTGGAATTGAAGGATAAACCCTTTTTGTCTTATTTTGAGAAAAATAAAAATAAATTTTAAAAAAATCCAAAAAAGACATCAAAATATGCACATAGTGGGGTTCGGTAATAAGACGATTTAAGAGCTACTACTATGGTGTCAGTGGTGCAAAGTCACGCGCTGCCCAAATAATTCCCACAATTGCTCTTGCTTTTTGGCAAGTATTTGTTGCCTGCTTGGATGTCACAAACATAAGCACAGCAGGGATGCATTAGAATAAAACAGCCTGTCTGCGGCATCAATGAAATATTAAAACACCCTAATTATAAATCAAGGAGGTTGTTTACATGCTGCCATATCAGTTCCTCTTGCCTAGGTTGGGGAGAAGTCAGAACTGCAACAAGCTGTGGAGCACCAAAGCAGTGACAGTCTCCAGATTCCGAGTATCCTTCATCTACACTTCTACAGCTACTACCCTGTACTACAGAACAGGTATCTCTGCTTATTCGGTGCAAAAAGGCACAGTCCTCAAAAGCTAAAAAATCAAAAATAGGTTCCATTTTTTTCTTTATAATTCTGGCAGCAAGATGACATCTATTTAGCATAAACATACTGACACATATCCTCCTTACATGTATCTTTTTATATACACTAGTCCTGCTTATGGAAATGCATGTTAGCCATCCTTTCATCTATTTGACAGCCTCAGGCAAAATGCAAATAACATTCCTCTACACACCATCTTTTAAAAGCAGGAATAAATAACATAATTAAAAGAGTAAATAGTGGAATAACTTATGATCTAATGTAGAAATATGTACTTCGGTATTCCTTAACAAAAAAAAACCTAAGTACAGACTTGCTCCCTAAATAGAGACACATATCAACACCTCTCAAAAACTCTCTACTTTGTCTCTTACAGGACTGTAGCCATCTTTAAAGCCCATCATGCTCATATCTTAAAACCTGAAACTGCAGCGCAAGAAATTGCTTTTCTTACACAACTTTTATTTTTTATGTGTCAATGATGCAGCCTAGTACAATTCAAACATTACAGCAACATCACACTAATGCTATATTAAGCAACTAATTTCTAATTTTTGCTTCTTTTTATTTTTGTTTTTTTTTTTAAGCAGGTCAATTATGAAATAACAGGTTCCTGGTAATGCAGTAAGTCCACTGCATGTAAAAGATGATAACTTCTGAGTAAAATCAGTGTCATATCATGCACTGAATGTACTATTTTCCTATTGTTTTTTAAATTGTATCTATGAATTACTTAACAATAGCATTTGTATTAACAACAGCAAAGCACCTTAAGTTCCCACTATACACAGCTTTACATGTTTTTGGCAAATATTACTGGAAAAAAAAAAAATGTATAAAGCTGTTAATATATCCAGATTCAGCAGTAATTAAGCACATGGTCATGCACTGTAATGAACACGAGGGCCATAGGAAACAACGAGTTTCTTAAGTGATATAGGCAGCTTTCCATGTAGAAATTCTATGTCAGTACAGTTCGTCCTTTCTTCTTATTATAAGAGGTCATTAAAAAGATTAGTAAAAACATCTATGAAATTCAGTATCAACAGTGTAAAAGATGCACATCTGGCTTAAAACCAGTGTGCTTAGCCTCTTATTGTTGTGTCAGTGAAGCTTCAAATAATATAATTAAGGTTGGAATTTATAAATATTTTTCTGAGAAGTTTGTTGGGAGATGAGGATCTATGCAGCAGCAGAGTCTAAAGCTTTCCTAATATGGCTCTGGCTACAATCATCTGCCACCTTTGCTTGAATGATAGGAAAGAGGACAATGGAAGAAGTCTCATGAGTTCTGTGAGTATTATATCTAGGCATCTGGAAAAGAAAAGATCTCCTTCTGACAGATTAACTCTGTCATGATCTGGATAGGAAAAATTTAAAACTTGAGTGTGTGTGTATTAGAAATAGAGTTGTTTGGAAATGCTGTGTGCAACAATACAAGGCCTGAGTGCATTTTGAGCATGTAACTTACTGGTAGATAATAGTCAGAGTTCAAAGAATTGCAGTGAATACCCAAATATCAGCATAAGCAGCATTCCTTCCCCATGCTACCTTTGAAGCTTTTCTCCAATATACCAGGAAAACGAAAAACACAAGTTAAATAAAAAAATGTCTTATTATCCCAGGTAGATCACCATCACCACCAACCTGTCATGAGCAACTTTCAATCTAACATTTACCATGATAGACACAACATTTAAGCCATACACACTGAGGATAGAACTCCTTATATTTTGGGATATAGTTATACCTTAAAAACTGCAGTATTTACTGATTTCCTCCCTTTTTAATAATTCTGGTTCAAAAAAACCCCAAACCATCTAGAGTAATTAATTCAGTGAATCTCAGTCACAGATAAATTTTGGTTCATTTAAGTCCAAGTCAGACATTTCAGTTCATGTTCATGCTAATGAAATTCAGATAAACTACCCTGGCTGCTGGCCCATTGACTTCTGGCTGAAGAGCACACACAGCTGGATGTCTGTAAATCAGGCAGAACACCATTTCTGCATATAGGTTAATGACTGTTCTGCGTCACCAATGTGTAAGAGTACAGACACTAAGCCAGAGACCTCAAAACAGCATTTTGCCTGCCTGGCAACTTTCTAATAAAAACAAAGCTTATTTTTCTGGCTGTATCACATTACATGATGTGAGCATTCATAAAGTAGACTAGACTGAAGCAAAAGGGATAGAGGGAAAATTATACCCCTACTGATGTAAAGTGACTTAGGCTACACAGCCACTTTAAGTTACCACAGACCCATGCTGACACAAAAAGAATCAGTTCCATCCTCTTCTCCTCATTTCTCACCGCCACCATAACTCAGGCAGTAGAATTTGTACATACATAACACGAGCTGAGTAAATCATCCAGCAAATTTCTTTCCTGAAAATATTGCATTCTGAAAAATTAGGATATTTCGTTATCAGAAATATTCTATATGACTATAAACTTTATCTTTCCAGAAGAAAATCACAGACAAGGCTCATCAGTATCTGTTTCATTCTATAAACAAAATGCATTCAAATTAACCTTTTTGACTTGGCAAGCATAGTTTTAAATCTGGTTCTGCTTATTTTTATCTAAAATCCAACACTAAAGAAACCACATCTGCATGACTGTCTTTAGTGTAATAAATACGGCCACCTAAAACATCACTGACAGAAAAAGGGAAGTAGCAGTGAAGGCAGAAAGACCTGTTGGATGACAACAGCTATAAAGCAGAATTATAATGGTAGCATAACTATTGCTTGACAATTTTAATACAAGTTTGGGGCAAATTAGCCATAATATAGAATTTTTAAAGAAATTCTGATTTCTTTATTATAAGAAATTTTTCAAGCAAAAACCAGACAAATCCCACTGTTGTACCTGTTCATGTTAAAACTTTGCGAGGAAAATGGTCAGCAGTTACTTTGCTTTAGCAGTTGCTTCAAAAAGTTTCATGAGGACTCCCACGAAAATGTATCTTTAGTTTACAGCCTCCCTCAAAAATTTGAGCAACTGGTAATAAATTCCACTTAGCAAAATATGACTCTCGATGCTAAAAATTTCCTAAAGCATTTATTTGGTTTTAGCATCAAGACCCTTGACCCAGACTATAAACTGTGTATCAAACATACAATGATTTCTCACAGTGATTTCAAGCACCTTAGACAAAATCATTATTTCTAAATAAGCATAGCTCATAAAAATGAGAAGCACTAGTTTCTGGCAACACAAAAGTATTTTTTATCTTCTGCTTACAAAAAGCATTGTCACAAACTATTCTCTTGATTCCTAACACTGTTTTTCTGATTGCTTTTGTGGATTATAACAATAGGCCTCCTGCAGTGCTGTAATTTGCAAACTACAAAGAAAGTAGTAAACATATATATATTTATATATCTATTTAGTATATATATATTGCTATATACTTCTATTCTTCCGTTAGGTCATCTTTTTAAACCAACAAAAATTACTGCTACCTTAGTATGATACATATATAGTCATTACCACCAAAAATCTGGCTCGACATAGCCTTTTCCGTCCCTTGTCCACCATCATCTTTTTTTTTCAATATAATTCTGCAGAAAACACTATCTTCTAGGAAGTAACGATAGCTCCTCTATTTAAAATAAGAATTATCATCAGAACTTCAACCCTAAACACCTTAGAATTCTGTCAGTCACAAAGCAAAATCAGTGTTTCTTCCCTAACCTTCTTGGTAATTTCCTCCTTTGCATTTTACCTGGTACATTACAAATCATTGTTAGAATTGCATGAATTTTATGTTTGCAGACAATCTCACAAAATTTAAGATCATTACAAAATTTATGATCATTGTCAACCCAGGCTGTCTCAAAAGAAAGTTTTCCGGGTCTATTTAGCGAGGTATTTTACCTAAAGCAATCCAACAGAAAAACCTCCAGAGTTCAACACTGGGTTATAACCTCTATGTCAGTGTTCTTATCTAAAATTGACTTATTACATGTTGCAAGTAGGAACTTTTGAAATGGTATATCCAGTAATTTACTGAGGCATACTGGATAATTTTAATTTGAAAATTATCAATTTTAGATCCAAGAAGACCAAGTTATGCTCTCAAAACAGACACTACATGTTGGTGGATAGTATTTGCAACTCAAAATGGGTAAACTAAACTTCCAAAATTAAGACCACTATATTTCAAAATAACAATACCAAAAGGCTCAAAATATTTTTAAAAATTGTTAGCCTATTTTGCCTTCGAAAAAATGGTAGAACCTAAACACAAAAATTATAATAGTCAACTTATATCAAAACCAAGTTTTCTTTTTAAATCCGAAAATAATTGAGCTGTTCAAAGCTAAATATTAATCACAAACACAAAGTACTTACCTTCTTGTCTGTTATTTTTCCTTTTTAGCCATTTTTCCACAGTTTCCGCACTTACATTTTCTGACACAAATTCATCCAGTACCTGGGGGTGAAGAGAAAGATACGCCTTCACTTTTTCATCTGTTAAGCCTGAAAGAGAGAACATTAATTGATTACATTATTGGTATGAACTCCCTCATATGAAAAAAATACCTAGAGACCAGCAAGAATCAATATCCTTTTGTTTAACACACTGATTGAATATGTGACTATTTAAATAGAGCAGAGAGAGCAATATCCAGTCAAAAAAATGAGCTGTCATATAGAATATATTAGAAGCAAAGCGTATCCATACCAGATATTGTGTACAAAAAGTCCCCTAAAGACACATAGACATTACCCAGGAGAAATAGCGGGGTAGGAATTCATGACTATGATTGTGACTATAAAATTATTTATTTCCAAGATATGCAAGATGATCTATTGATAAAGAAACTGGTTAGAAGTAGATAGAAGAAAGTGAACTGGGATGTGTCATAGAGCACCAAATTCAGTATTCTCACTGTAAATGGCAGCACAATCAACACAAACTATTATGTAACAAGAAAATCATACGCAATTTTCAAATACTAGAATTACTTAAGTTACTTTAGATGCATAAACTGTTTTCACATGCATGCTTCCATTACTTTAGTGACTTAGTTATCAAAATTGAAAGTAATTGCAGATAAAAGGCATTTACAATATCTGCAACAAAAAGAAAACTCCAGTAAACATTTTAGAAAAAGAAGAAAAATTCAGAATCTCAGATCCCTGACATTCATAAATAAATTTTCAAATTCACAAAATTATAATCCGATTATACACTTCACAAATATCCCAAGCAAAACAACTGGCCACAGGGAAGTGAACCCAGCAGTGCTGAGGCTTTCCAAAGGGGGAAGCAATAAAAAACGCCTGTCCTGAGGGACTTAGCTCCAGGCTATCAGAGAGGGCACAGGCACCCCAAGTGCAAAAGCCTTAATGAGAGTTGAGGGGAAGTGGAGTAACAACCACTGTCATGACTCTAAATACACTGTCTTCTCTTGTATTTTACATATTTAAATAGAATGGTAAATTCTCCAAAGAAAGCAGCCAAGGTTCAGCAGAAAAGAAACTCCCCTCTGAACAACACTGACCTCTTTCAGAGAGTATTCATGCTACAAAATAAGACCAATTCTCCTATTTGATGCTTTGCACAGTATCAGAATGTGATGAACAGAGCAGCAGTGCAATTTCAATGCTAGTCAATGATGGCAATATTTAAGATCTCTTATAAATATTTACTATGAAAGTCTTCAGGAAGCAACACCAGAAGACAAACCAACAGCTCCCATCTGCAGGGCATCAACCACCTGCACCACCTTCCTCACACCAACTGCACCACATCACTCCACCACATCAGCCCCCACCAGCTCAAAACTGGTTTAAACTACCCTTGCTCCTAATCTAATCCAAAGGCAGAAGTTCCTGCTGGATATCACAGCCTCAAAGAACAACACTGCCACTTAAGGCAGTTCCCCATATCTGAATCGCTTGAATAGGAGTTGAGTGAGCATCCTGATTTTCATTAGTAAAGAAGAAAAGGTTTATCCTAAATCAATAAAAGAAGTAGATAATCAGCAAGTGGGGCAAAACCCCACTACTTTGATTGTTTAACTGTAAGTGATAGCTTATAAAGTTAGATCATAATGCAGCTCTGAAGAAGTACAGGTGCCAAATGAACAAGATGATTCTAAAGTCAATACAGGTATCACCTCATACTCGGAAAAAATCAAACTCATTAATATAATTCTGTAATTTGTTCAAATGAGAAAAATGTAGTACCTTGAAAAAGTACTTCTAACTCCATAGTAAGAAAATTTGAAAAGGAAACATGTTTTAAGAACCATTCAAAAGACTATCGCATTTTAAAGATTTAGCCATCACAAAGCCATCAAAATTTATCTGCCCTTTAAGTTCTACATGAAAAATAATCATAACAGGCTTTTCATAAAATGTTTGCTACTTCCAAGTTGTCTTTAGACTGCAGAGAATAACTTTTCTGCTTCTAGTAAAAAACCATGACATGAAAAGATTGTAAAATTAGCAACTGGAATTCTGAAGGGCTGATTTGTTTCTTCAGGGAAAATAACCTTTCTTTCTCGATTCAAACCTTTAAATGTTGTGGGTTTTTTAATATACACATCAAAATTCAATAAAGTGTCAATTTGAAATAAGACTTCAGTCTCCAGGTCTCAAGTTTAATATCCAGATATCATGCAACTTCAGCAACCTAAAGGTAAAAACTCTGCTTTAACCTTATGCAGAAAAGTGATTCATGGAGCTGATACGAGAAATCCTAAACAGTCTTTAGATTGCCCTTCTTTATTTCACTAAAGGCATCTGCATAGATGTGCTTTTTCAATGTGTGATTTATAGGTGGAAGCAAGAAGAATAGGATTTACAACTATGTTTGCAGAGTTAAAAAACTATTTTCTACATAGATTAAGGCAAACTTATCAGTCGGCTCCCAGCTGTTAGCCTGCTGCATCAAAACACACTGCAAACATACACACAAACGCCACAATCAAAACTAGCAATGACACATTGTCTCATACAAAGCTAGTGTGAATATTGCAGGCAGCTTAATAGTGATTGCCTGGCCTGCTCAAGCCCAGTTTCTCCTTTTGATCTACCAGCAAAGTTTCTTTTCAACAACTCCTACATTTCATTAGAGATAACATAAATTAGAACCCTAAAAGAGATCAGCTGCTTTCACAGACCAATCTCCCACTGTCCAGTGTAAGTATACCAGCAGCTTCATTAGTCAAAATCTGCAGCACTAAAAAAAACTAATTAAGATAAGAGAAAATTAGGAAATATTTGTTAAAGCTCAGAGTACTATGCAGGTAGATCATTTTACAGGTACTGACCCAAACATTTTTCAAGAAGCCTCAAGTGTGTGAAGATAGTTTCAAACAAAATGTCTATTTGAATGACCAGGAAGGAATAAAGCATAGCAATGGACAAAGTTTATGGAACAGAAATATTCTTATAATAAATGTGACCAATATTCACCCTGTTGATTACCACCATCCTCACACTGTCTATGTTGGATTTTAGGAGAGACAGAAACTATAAACACTATTGCAGTCTTATATGCTGCTGTCCTCTTAAGTCAGAGAAATGCTCTTTGGAAAATGACTGACTATCAACACTTTAAAATAAAAGCATAAAACACTAGGACTTCTATCTTAAGGAAGAAAATGGGGTTTTGGCAGATATGACAAATTATACCAAATTCAGCATCTTAAAACTCACTTTACAGTGAGTTTTACCTTGAATTATAACACTACTACAAGGAAACACTGTAGGCATGTCTAGACCAGTAAACTGAATATGTCTAGGGCTGTTCACTGACCTTAAACCAAGTGGCTTATAACTCTTTCTTTCTTACTATTAAGCTTTCTTGATCTCCAACAATGAAGTTGAGGGAAAACAAAGTTTGATTGCCTGCTGGGAACCATTCCTGGCCTCACTCCACCCCAGAGCAACATCCGATACCCGTTCAAGACATCACTAGCTGGTTTGGAAAATGCAATGCCAAGAACCATTCCAGACAAAAAACCAATTCTAGTACATAAGAATGCTCCTTCGCACTGTTTATTAACTCAGATATAGCATAGCTGGGTTTAAAAATAAACCAAGAAACAAAACCTCCTTCAAACATCAATTATCAGTAATTATTCCTTGCCTTTGAGCCTAAAGGAAGTCTTCAACAGCCTTCCTTTAAAGAAAAAAAAATTTAATAAAGTCAGAAATCACCAGACAGTCGTATTTTTGCTTTCAGCTTTTTATGCTGCCTAAAATATTTAAAACATTTCTTAGATATTAGATAATCTGTGTAGTACTGAATCGATTAATGGCTCTGCTCTCTGACTCTTAATCCATGTCACACTGCACTCTCCTCTGAGAATAGCTTCACTGAGCTCAGTATAAAGAAGAACTGACTGTGAATGAGCTGAAAGAATTGAAGCCTAGAGCTATGTTTAAAAATCTGCTCCATTTAGCAACATGAGTCACACACGTCATTAGCAATTCTTGCAATTTTTTCATTAGTGTTGTGATATTTGGTCTTTTTTCTAAAACCACTAGCTTAATCAAACCTCATGATCAGGCAAGAATTTTAATTTTCACCTAAATTTTTTCATTCCCAGTCTGGAGGGCACATACGGAGTCAGGGAAGAATGGGTAAAATCTGATGAGCCAGCCTACTACTTACCAAGGGTCAGCATTTTATCCTAGACAGCTACACTCTGAAAGACTGCAGTCATTGCTTCCCTCAAAACCCTTGCATTTGATGCAAGGCACACCTTTTGCCCATTTAGACAGGATCCAAAGGTTTGAAAATACATTGTGAGGGTATACATTGGTCATTATAAGAAATCAGGTGGATTTCATGTATCAAGAAGGCTTTTACTAATAAACACGAAAGGAAACAACTGCAAATGTTGTCAATGTTGCATCTGTTAACAACAACAACAACAAAGAAGTAATTAAAAAAATACACAAATTAACTTGTTTGGTTTAACAAGCAATTCTTCCCTGAAATTACAGGGGCCGCAGAGTCACAGCAAATACGGGCAAAGTCTTAATTTCTCCAAGTAGCTGACAATACATTGTACCACATAGAAAACCTTCAAGCCAAGAGAAAAAGAAAGATAATCGTGGTGATAAAGATAAAGCATCATCTGAAACAGAAAACAACCTTGCCTCAAAAAAAAGTGAAAAATTGCCTAATTTGAAAATACTTTTTCCCATCTGAAATAACAAAATTATGAAGAGAGAAGCATCACACTTCCTCAAAATCAGCATTTGAAAATAAATATCATACTTGTTTGAAAAAAGAAGGCTTGAAATATCTGAAAGTCATCCAGAAGACCTAATTTGAACACAGCTTTGCCTGTGTTCTCCTTTATCTAAAGCAGTCTTTCCCATCCCTTACTTACACAAAAATCACCTCTCTGTATTTTTCTACAGAACTTTATAAGTGATATTTGTAGTTATTCTCAAAAGCATCCAAGGCATGTGTGTACATTGCTTCATTTGGATTAAGCATTAATCCCATTAAATCAATCCCTTCTTTGTTCAAAGCATCAGGATTCAAAACCACAGGCACAGTCAGTTTTGAAATATCCTTTTCAAGTCAGACTTTTTATCTTAATCCATTTAAATACACAGGAATGTAATGTGACCAAGTGCCCAGACCCTCTGAAACCTGACATTACTGGTCTGGCAAAAAGTATAATCACTCATGCGAAGCAATCAGAATGGTCAAACCTCTTTGATTTCTCTTTTCTTGAAAAATCAATTCACAAGCTTGTCTGTGAGCAGCTCCAGTCACCTTTTTTTGCCCCTCCTCCTCCAAGTCCCACCTGCATTGCTAGAAGAAACCCAACACATGGCTCCGGCATATCACCAGTGAAAACCAATAATGCAATACTTGAAAACACTTCACTGCTGATTTAGGTATTTTAAAAGGGTATACGTTTTAAACGTATACATCAGATAATAAATTTTACTATTAATTATTTCAAATCTTCATTAAAAGGTGAACGTTTAATTACACCAGCCTCCAGTTACTGCATAAACCTGCAGGCTCTGTATACATGTAAATGATAGCAGTTGCCATGTGACATACCAGCAGCACTGCTAAAGTTTTAGAGAGAGAAAATAAAGACCAGCTCAGCTAAATAGAACTGGAATGTGCTCATACAGAAAGAATATCAACAACCGCTGCATCCCGTATCCTGTAATTCAAATCCCAAATTTCTGATGAAAAAGCCATGGATGCACTTGAACACGCCAGATGCTAAGCCAGGCGCGGACACAAGGGCCTTCAGTTTCCACCAACTTTCATGGTGGTTTTTCTGATATTATCAGCATCTTGCAAGCCTGAGCCCTAGACATCTGCAGATACTCAGCTGCCTATGTCTCCCAAAATCTAACACTCAAGAACCACACAGTACTGGCAGCTCTGAGCACTGCTTCAGTATTAACTTAAAAAGCAAAAAATCATATAAGACTCTTGATGAAATCAGTTTTCATTAGCTAGAGCTAAAAGGCATATAATCTTTCCATAGGAATTATATGTACTATATAAGTCAATGTATTCTCAATTTGAATATTCATTTTTCATAGGGTTTCAAAACACACTTCAAATTGTCTGAATGGCATAATCCTGCATGTACACTGTTATGCTGTAATATCATCCATTAGTTGATGTATGGGGCTTTTTAAAACTCTGTCTTACTTTCCTGATTTGAGAGTAGCTTCTCTTCAGTTCTCATTAGCACATTGAAGTAACTCCAAGGGGTCTGTAAAATGCTTTATTCTCCTTCTAGGTGCATGATGGAACCAAATTTGGAAATTTAATTAACACTCTGCAAAAAGCTAACAAAAGGACTACAGACATGCTCTAGGACTTGCAAATTGTAATCAAATAATTTCAAGCATTTGCTTGAGAAAGTTACGTATCATCTTAAGGTTACTGATGAAAATAATTATTAACATAATTACGAGTAATGCATTATACTGAAGCAGGTTAAAATGTATTTGTAGATGTATAAGTAACATCTCAGTATAATTATTTGCCTTTTTATTTGTCTTGTGCAACACACAGAGCCAGGGTACCTTGCTCCTGCCCAAAATATACCTAAAGAGTAATGCATATCTTAATAAAGACTAAATAAATACTAAAATACATTAATAACTCATTATGAAAAATGTAAAGTCACTCAGAACTTGCACATAATAATCTCTTAAAAGAGCATATACAGCTGAAAATTAAACTACTTAAAATCCAATGATTAAGCAAGGTAAGAATACCTTAACTCTTCCCTTGAGAACAGGTGTTGGGACCAAGTTCTTGATTTATATCTTCTCCAGTAATACCTTCTGGCTGATGTAATGTCTTCCTCCCACCTGACACCTAGTCCTGGAGTAGCTCCCTTTTTGAGTGAACTCTTCTGGCTTAAAAGTAGTCCCATTCCCTTTATTACCAATGTTTTACTGCTGATTTATTACTTAAAACAAACTTTCATGAATAAAGTTCTGTAAATGCTTTATAATATACTTACCAATATAAATGTGCAGTCCTGTTTATAAATTGCACCTTAACTTATTCCACAAACAAGATCCACTATGATGAAACCTTTGAGGGATGCTTCGTGCCTGTGCCAAGTCTCACTCTGTTATTTCACTAAATTGGAGACAGAGAATGTTCTTGCTTCTGAAAGGAGCACCCCACTTCATCTTAACACTTAGGTTAGTAGACATGTTAGGACAGTTTCCCAGAGCACAGGACTCTTCTGAAATAACACCTACACACAGCCAAATAACGTGCTACGTAGCAACAAGACTGGACACCTGAGAGTCTCTACTTTGGTGGTACTAGGACCGTATCTGCAGCACCACAGACCAGGATTTGTCATTCTCTTTTAGTCCCCTCCAAACTCACAGTCTTAGGATGTTTAAAGAGAAACACAGGCAACATCCTTTACAAAATGAGAAGGTACAAAACTCAGAGAAATCAGTCACTAAAAAGTACTAATAGAAGAAATATAACACAACCACATCCAGAAATGTTTGATCTGGTTCATGGGAAGGAAGCTCTTCAAAAAAAAACCATGCTAGCCCAGCATTTTTCTAGACATCATGGCTAAAATAAAACATTTAGGAAAACAACTTAGTCTAAATTATGAATTTCACATATTCTGTAACTCCTTCAAGTCCTGCATCCAGGTCATTTATGAAGATGTTGAAGAGCACAGACAGGGCTGAGGGTGGAGCCCTGTGGAACCCCACCAGTGACAGGTCCCCAGTCTGATGTAACCCCATTCACTGCACCCCTTTGTGCTGGACCCATGAGCCAGCTGCTCACCCATCATGTAACACTATGTTATCCAGCTGTGTGCTGGACATTTTGTCCAGGGGGATCCTGTGAGAGACAGCATCAAAAGATTTGCTGAAGTCCAAAAAGATTACTGTGCACAAGCCTGAGGAGTTGTTGAATGGAAAACTTCAGAAAGCATGCAAGGAGCAGGCTGCAAGGCACTATTCTCATTTGATCTAAAGATTGGCCATGATACTTACAGGTTCATTTGTTTTAAGACAGAAAGTGCTGCCAAGATCCTGACCTATTGATTAACACAAAGGGTATCATCTGCTAGATGTACATTAAGCCTAACAAATTGAAGGCTGAGCTGGTGCACATCTTTTTTTAAAAAAAGACATCTGATTTTAAATAAAAGGCTAAGCTGTAAAAGAGTTTATTGCATTTTCCATTTAGTCTCTTCAGGTTACTAATAGGTACAAAATGGGTACACCTATTAAATAAATAAATAAAATTTTAAAAATCCCATTTGAATTGCAGTATCAATTTTTCTTATTTTAGCTTCCAGCAATTAATTTTTTTCTTTCATACTTTAATGATTATCTTAAAAGAGTTTTCAGCATTACAAATCAACTCTTTGTAAAGGTACCACTGGTCTGAATGAATAACGTCTATCCTCTTTAAACAGTGGAACAGGCTCATTTTTCTAAATTATAACACTGTATTCTTACAACATTTCACAATTCCAAAGAGATTTAACTCCAAGTATCCATTTGCAACTATTCAACTATTCCTACACTAGTTCCACAAAACTCTCTAACGTAATTCAACTACCTTGACAAAAATTTCAATACCTACAACAAGAAAAGAACTTCTAAAATATAAAAACTCCTAAAAATCTTCAAAAAGATCAAGTTTTTGTGACAGAGACTCCGGCTTTATCACTTGAATGTTGGAGAGTACATCATAGCCTTCCCTCAACACCACCAAAAGTGCTACACAGTGGATATTTTAGCAATAAAGTTGAAATACAAAAAGTTGGCATCATATAATTGATCTTGGATACTGCTTTTTCCCCTACATTTTGTATTACTATAAAATATAGATACAAGATGCCTCTTTATACAAAATTGAACTTTGATTGACATTTAAAATAAAAAAAACCCTATTTAATTCTTTTGTGGGGAATAGAAAGCCTACCTTCAGACTAATTAAGCACTGAAAGTAAAGCACTGACTCCATCAAACTGTCAGAAAAAAGTTAGAAACTCCAATTTATTTAAAACGCTACCACAGAAGAGAATTGTTTTCTTTTTTTCTGTCAGCTCTTTTTTTCAGCTGTATAAATGAACAGAAGGAAAGATGATTTTTCAGAGATGCTATCTCTGCTCAATTGTATGATGAGGGATGTAATGATATCTCTAAGTCAGTGAAGTACAGCCTAGGAAAAGCAGCATAATTTGAGGTATTTTAAAGAATACGCTACTGAAGTAAAGGAGGTTTGAAGTGATAATTAAATACTGTGTTACGTACACTTGTATGTTACAGACAAGGACACATTTTGCAACCCTTATTTGCACTGGTGAACACTTACAGGAGTAGGCCTATTGACGTCAGTGAGACTACTTATGTGGGTAAGAGCTCACTAGCATGTGAAGGGTTGCGCAACAAAGCCCCAAACACGTCTCATTCCACACATTGTTTCAAGCTTTGTTCCTCAACCACAACTTTTTCTTTAATAGTGTTAATAATATTATTTCACTAATATTACCACTCAGAAAAATATGTGAGAGTATTCAACTTGTTTAGTGGTATCTGACATAGTCCAGTTTTTCAGCTAGACACCGAATCAGAGGCACACAAGAACTGCAGATTCACTGAGGATGGCAACCTCTAGAGACTGTCACCAAATCGACCCCCTGCTCAAGCAAGGTCACCTACTGTGGGTTTCTCAGGGTCCTGGTCTGCCAGCTTTGAGTATCTCCAAGGATGGAAAGACACTTCACACCCTGTCTGTGCGGTCTGTGCCAGCGTTCAGGTAGAAACCCCATGTTTCAGTTTGCACCCAATGCATTTTGTCCTCTTGCTGGGTAGTGCCAAAAAGAACCTGAACCAGCTCCATCTGTTTTATTTCCCCCTCCATAAGATACTTATACAAACACATAAGATCTCCCCCAAGTCTTTCTTTTCTCTAGACTGAACAATCCGGTCCCAGCCATCTTTATGGCCCTCCACTGGACTTACTCTACTATGTCCATGTGTCTCTTGCACTGGGGAGTACAAAACTGGGCCCAGTACTCAAGATGTGTCTCACCAGGGCTGGGTAGATGGGCAGGATCACCCTTTGACCTGCTGGCAATGCTCTACCTAATGCAGCCAGGATGCTGCTGGCCTTCTTTCCGGTGAGGGCACACAGCTTGAGCGGGTTCAACAGAATTACAGGAAGAAATGCTACAGGGATTTCTACTTCCTGGCAGGTGAAATAAATGAAAATACCTTCTACTGACTTGGATGTTGGCACCACAGAACAAAAAACAACATATGGCGTTGGCTGCTTTTCCAAAAGCTTTCACTGCTGTGGCAATGCTCTATGCATGCAATCTCATCTGGCAAAACATTTTCCATCAATACTATTTTAGACAAGAATTCAAATAATCTATTTGTTACTATTTTAAGAATTTCTTGTTGGCAACCACACTAGAACAAAGACGCAGTGTTTCAGTCATGCCCCTAGTTTTTATTATAAAGCTTAAGCAAATGCCAAGAATTCAAAGTTAGTTTCAAAAATTAAAAATGAGCAGCTGCATCTTTTCCCTGTCCTCCTCCCCTTCATCATCTCCCCACCCTCTTTTGTTTGTTTTGGAGACAGTGTAGCTCACAAACACGTGTTCACCTCCAAAAAAGCATCCTTAGAAGAAAAAGGAACTGGGAAGGGGGGAGAAGAGTTCGAAAGAGCAGAAGTGAAAGGAAAACAGGAGAGATGAAAACTGAGAGCTTTTATTTGTACAGGACTCAGGAAACATGTTTTTAAAAAATTCCCACATTCACAGGATGCATATCCTGCACTGTGCCTTTGCTATAACAATTTATACAAACTTCTCACAGGCAAAGATGATAAAGTACTCAATGAGAAAAAAATTCTGGTAGAATTGCTTCTAATAATCACTTTGTAACAACCTGGTTTGTCTAAAGCCTATTTGAACTTGGCCATTGACTACATTCAGAAAATACTTTAAAACTATAAATATGTCCATATAAGACAGACACTATAACACAGGAAATTGAGGCACATTTCTGCAGGCCTGGTCATAAATTTTCACTTTAATGTGTTACAGTACTGAGGGCTGAGATTCTGATTTCAGTCCAGCTCGGTGACCAACCAAATAGTTCTCATGAGCCCATGATAGCTCCCTTACAATATCATACAATGACAAAAAAACCACTAAAGCCATACCTAAAAAATCACATAAACAGACATCCACTGCCAAAACTAGCTAGTTAAGAGAAGTACACAAAAGGACTTCAAAAATTTCAAATTAGACAAAATAAAGAGATGTAACAAATAGGTAGCTATCAACATTTTTAAAGTCCTTCAGATTCACTCCGGGAAAGCCTCCAAGACTGCAACTTCTGTAGGCTGGAGAATATAAATTTTAATACTATTCAATTTAACTGACAGTGACATGAAAGATCTGGAGAAAATCCAGTGCACCCAAGATAACTAAAAAATGACTTCATGTTGTACTGCAAGAAAAATGGCAGCAGGAGGTCGCTCAAGGATATGGTATCAATGACAAAAAGCAGTCATAAACACCAGTGCATTACTCTTTCTCCTTTAGTACCACTGTCACATTATTTCACGGAGTAATGGCTTAGTAATTTTGTGAACAGCAGTTCAGAGGACTTAATAGTGCTGGCGCTGTTCATGCTAGTACACAAGCTAACAAATGTACCTGATAGGCAAACTCATCCAAGTACCTGGCATGTCTTTCCAGCAAACAAGCAATCCTGCAATGCTTCTGTTTAAATGACTGTGACACACATACTCTAACTGGGATGCAAGATATCCAAGCATTCCAAAATCAGTAGACACCAAATATTTTCATAAGTAAGTTGAGTGTAAGCATGACAGCAGCTGGGGAAATTTTAATCTGCATGGATTTTTAACTGATTGGGGGGGGCAGGGAAGGGGTGCCTAGATCAGTAAGAAGAACAAACATGGAAGCAAAGGGTAATTAAAAATGCATCAACTCAAATTCTTTAGGCATAGTCATCTTCTCATGTGATAGACAGGCTCAAGAAATACTGGATATATTATCAGCAGGAAAAGGTCACAGGGCTACACAGATGGCTACATTTTCACCATGGATAAATGGGCAGAGTAAAGCTCGGAGGAATACAAAGAAAATGCAGAAGAAAACCTGAGAGGCATGAGGATGAACACAGGTCAGAGAATACAAACACTAGTCAAGAGGTAAAGGAATGACTAACCAAACTAGTACAAAATTAACCAGAAAAAAAACCCAAACCAAACCAACCAAAGAAACAAAAAAATAAACCAACCCAAAACACAAACTGACAGCCTTACCAAAATCAAATTATCCTGTCTACCTGTGTGAATCTTTATGTTGTAGCAAAGAGTGAACAGTATGAGGATAGGATAAGCAGTCCAGGTTGAGGGAAGGCAGATCTCTTCATTCAGCAACACTGATAATCTCCTGTGGTCTACAGTGACTGGGGATTACAGCCAAAATGTGGAATAATGAATGCATGTCGTTCAAGAAGCCACGTAGCTACACTAACTTGCAAGTACATAATGTCTAGAAAAGATCAGCTAGCACACTATTCAGATACAATAAACAAGTACTTTCTAAAAATATCTGAATCTAATCAACTAGTTTCTTAGAAGTTGGAAAGTACAATTTCCCAAGAAACATAAATATTCCAATATTCTGAAATTTGGTCTTATTTGCAACCAGTATTGAAAAGACAGTTTTATAGGAGTATGAAAATTGGGGACATTTTTGTTTGTTTTTCATTTTTCTACTTAGTACTTTTATTATTCTCTTTGCAATTCTGAAAAATGTAAACTGAGTTATTTCCTCAGTCTTTCTATTAGAAGGAACATGTTTGTACTTTCATTTCAACAAAGCTGCATTTTCCAGAACATACAAGTGAGTGGTGAGAGCCCACATCTCTATGACACTCAAAATTCCTCTATTATGCAATATGCAGACATGTGCTTCTTCCTTTAACTTTCCATACTAGAAGCACTGGAATGAACTAAACCTTACTAATTGATTTATTTGGCAAACCATTAAGGAAAATACACTACAAGTAACATGAGCTTCCTTAGAGTCAGGCAAAGAAAAAATAAGGTGAAATCAAGCAGTGTTTTTCAACTCGAGAAGGCTACCTAGTTAACCTGAAATACCACTAAAAAGACACAGAAAAAGGGGAGTCAAAACTGCTATTCAAGAACAGTTTTGTGCATAACCATCCCTCACTGAGCGCTTATGAGTTTAATTAGGATCTTTTAAAGCTGTAGTCAATATGTTTGTAAAAAACATCATTTAAAAATAAAAATATTAGAAAACTGGATTAAAATTTACAACTCTTCTTCAGAAAAAGAACAGTATAACATCATAAAAAAAAAAAAACAAATCTGCCTATAAGAACTTTTTTGGAAGACTAAATCCCAAATACCAAATGTGACACATGAAATATCAGTGGGTTTCCTGATGTAAAAAATAATTATCTTGAATAAAGAATTTAAAGAAAAATATAATTTTCCATAAAGTTCAATACCTGCTAGGTAAAATTAATTCTTAGTTGCTTTAATTTTGCAATTAAGCATAGAAGTGGAAAAGCACAGGGCAATTTTTTTTTGTAACAGTTAAGAAAATCAGCAAATTTTATTTGCTGGAGCTCTCCAGTTAATGTCAAATCCATTTTGAAGTTAGAGTGTTCTGACAAAGAGTACCAAACTTACGTCAACTATAAAACATGCAGGGGATAATTTCCAAACTTACAGTTACTACGAAAGGTGAATGAAATATCTGGAGCTTGATGGAATTTTGGAGGGCAGGGCAAATTTGATTTGTTGGGTTTTTATGGTAGATGATAATAAGAACTTGAAATGAATTCTTTGGAAATCTATTGTATTCCTCAGCATTCTCTTTATCCCAGAGAAATTATGTTCTAAATATATAGATAAAATGTATATATAGCACACACTTTATATAGAGTGACAAAATCCAAAAGAATCAGCTGGAATTTAAGTAATCTCCACAAGAAAAATTTTAACTAAGCAAAAGCTGTAAAGCTAAGCTATCAGAGTGATATTCTGCTTCCTCCTGACATGGAATGTCATGCCTTTGACTTTAAAACACCATTTAAAAGAATAATGGCCAATAATACATTATTTCAAGTTGTCATACATACAACATAGCAACTTAATGGGCTTCTGGCTTGTGGTCTCTTCATTAAAAAAACCAAACAATAAAACCCTTGGCGAGAGATCAAATGACAAGAGACTCCTTGAGATTTATCTAGGAATACACATTAACGGGACAAGCATTTCTCCTGTTATTGAAACTGAGAAAACAATTTTCTCCTCTAGTATTCAGGACAAAAATCTTTGAGCTTTGCTTTCATTCATGCTCAGGGCAAGCATCTACAACATATTCTGACCTATCTTAACTTCTTCTAAATCAAAGAAACACAACATGAAAAATCTCAAGGTACACTGTCATTGCTTCTGTGACCAGAGGGGTGCAAAGGGGTGCTTAAACATCCAAGAGAGTCTGAAACTATGGATGTGATCAGTATATTGCTAACATAAGCCAAAAGGAACCACCAAATACAATATTCTATACAACAATTTTACGCCTAGTAGCAGAAACACCTGCAAAGAAGGTAAAATGTGTACTGTTACCCTCCATAGCCAAAGTTCTTTGAACCAACAACTCTTAAATCCCTGCAGAGTACCCTAGCCAGCCGGCAGTGAGGAGCTCTGGCTGGAGCCATGCGAAAGAGGGAGGGAAGCTTCTGCAGCAGGTCACAGCTGTTACAGATACTGAGAAAGTGACAAAGCCAGAAGCAGAACAAGCAACAATATTCCAGCACAGGGACCACAGCACTCAACTGGCAGCAGCGGTACACCCTGCTCCAAGTTTGTTCTCATAAAACTACTTCTGGTTCCCATACAGTGGCATTTTACTATACAATATACATGTATGATAACAATAAAGGGGTGTTTTGCTTTGGTTTAAGTACATCTCCTACAATAACTCACATCCATGCACATGCACATTTTTTTATTGGGCTTTGCATTTAACATGTAGAAGCAAATGCCAATAAACTGTTGTGTCAGTTAAGGACTTCTGCTTTCCGCTTCCCTAAAAGAAATGTAATGCCCATGCTGGGAACATGTTCTGCAGTTACAGTGATAAAGATTAAAAATCCAGAGATAAAATACTACTATGTTATCAAAATGTAGGGATCCCCTTCACCACCTACGAAAAGAGAAATCCACTGTAGAAGGGCACTACTTCAAAAAGTTCCTCTACAAAGATCTAGTGTGCAATCATTCCACACACATGCTAGAACAACTATTCCCTTGATGGAAATCTACCATAACTTCCTCCTATTACTAAGGACACATAATTACGCTTGCCAAACTAATATAAAATGTAATAATTTTATAGATTTATCTGTGTATTCTATAATAATGCATAAAGCTTATTTCATTTGCACTATTAAGCAAAAATATTAGCTGAAACATTACAACTATGGTTATAATGAAGTACCTAAGCACAACACATACTTGTATGGTCATTTAAGGATGAACCATAGGAATGGAAATATTGTGGCCAGTGTGATGATTAAATTACAGCAAGTGAAAGAGTTCCCATTCCAGAAGACTGTTTGAGATGAGGTAGTAGGCACATACACAGCTTGCTTTGGGGAGCATTAGGAAGCAGATGAACAGCTGAATTCATTATACTAAAACATGGCTCTGACTGTTTTGCTTATGGAGAAACCTCACCCAGAATAGTGGCATTTTTGTTGGGTCATGAAAAGTGAAGTTCTTCTTTCCACCCAATTAGAACAGTGAGGGAACAGCACCAAAAGATACACATTACTCTTATGCCCAATATAGCACTGATTTCACCTTGCTTTCGTATGTCTTGGTTTCTTTAAGGTAGCATCATGAGAAAAAAATATACTACTTAATTAAAAGAAAAAATTACAGATGCACCACATGCACTCGCAAGAAAACAAGCCAATGTCATGGTGCCTTGATGCTGGAAGTTGTTTTCTAGTTCAGAACAATGATACTGAAATTAAGAGTAGTGTAATGGCTGGATTATTAGAAGCAGAATCTTCAAAACATCCTCAGCTTTTATTTGCAAAAAACAGGTTGCCTCTGAAGATAGAAAAAAAAGTGGTGCAGTTTTTATGCTCTTTAATGTCACTCCTTTTTAAAGAACACAAATCTTGCCATAAGAAACAACTAGTTCTTAAAGTATTGTCATCCCACATTTCCTATAATTGAACTCCATCAAGCTGTAAATAACATTGAGTAAACTTGTATTTTTAGGGCCCACAGTCACTACCGTGTTATTTTAGAACAAAGCAAAGACCTGTCTTTAAAAAAAATAAATACAGCTTTTGTTATATTTACATAACAAATTTCTGCCTATTAAAATGTTACCTCCAGGTACTATAAGCAGTAATTAATTAAACCCACAGACATTCAAGAATATCCATTTTATGATCATTTAAAAGGAAGAGAAGTTAAATGATTCTTGCACTTTTTTTCCCTCTAAATTTGGAGGAGTCCAAATTACCACCTCATTATATGTTATAAACTCACAGAGCTTTAAAATCTTATAGTATTCCTGACACTTAGATTAACTCAAGTCAGTACTTTAGTCTTAATGTTAGAGCTATAAACTCATACCAAATAAATATTTCACCATTGATGTCTCTTACTGAAAACCTTGTATATTATTTACAACTCCTAAGAAAAGATCTAACAGTATTTATACTCGTGCACAATGACTTTACAGTACATATCCTGCATAAACATTCTCGAATGCAGTTTGTGTCAGGTCCTTTTAATCATCTGAAGTACTGTCTGTCTTCCACATTCCCAAACAAATAATTCGTACAGCTAAAATTCTGGCTGCTCATAAGCACCTATCTCCGTTCATTTAAAGATATGCTGCTACTGACAAGAGAGAGAGGAAAAGTTTCTGTCAGCCATTTTCTTCTACTTTCCACATTACTACACCCACAGTAATCTATCCCGAGGGCTCAACATTGATCAAATTATCAGTACGGACAAAAAAACTCAATAATACAGTTATATGAAAATAAGTATATCACACAAGAGGAATATAGGATTTTAAACGGTTTGCGATGGGCCTTACGTTTATGAGCTTAGCATTTTAAGACCCTCATCTAATTAATCTTATTTTCAGAAGTACGAAGCTTTCCCATTAACTTTCATTGAACTCAGTGGGAGTTAACCGCAATGTTGCCATGTCCTGTATGTGCAGTCACCTTTTTCAGTTCTACTTATCCCAAAAACAGAACAATTGAAATATTCAGACCCCAGTGATTTTTCAGATTAACTATAAACTCTGAGAACAGCAACAAGTTTTCACACTTTCCAGTTCACCCTAAAAAGCAGACATAAAGCTAGCCAAATCAATACAGTTTGAAATACTGCAATGATTCTATGGATATTTCTAAAACCGTATTGTATTAAATAAAGACACAGTACAAATCTTAATTATTTCTAAATTTGGGAATTCATTTATAAATTCTACTGAATTGTGTACCTGCAGAAGGTATACATTCTCATTGAAAGATCCTCTCTGATGAGATAAAGGAATATTAATCAAATAACTTACACTAGAAGGAAATGTCACTGTTTCTGGAAAAAAAGAGATGTTCTCACAGATGTCATATCCACTAGAAATTATCCCAGTGCTTTTCACAAACATAGGTAGCACAGCAATAGCAGGAATTTAATTTGAAACATGAAAACAGTCAAAAAGACAAGTCAAACTTGCAGAGAGCATACCCTCACAAAAAGCTGGCAGATGCTTTAATAAGCTTTTTAAATCAGGTATAGTTCTGTAGAAGTCGCAGCAGCACTTATTTCTATGACAGTTACCCAATATGCTTCAGTTCTTTTGTAAATCCTACCACTTAGTGGAAAGAAAGAATATACATATTTGGATAATTCAAACCAAGTTAAAATAAACTGCTGTAATAACATTGTGGCTTTCAAGTGATACAAGAAAGATTTTCAGTTTAAATGAATTTAAATCAAGGCTGTCCAAAACTTTTCTGTTTGATGTGCAGGCAGCGCAAAACAACAGCTAGAGGCTCTAGGCAACAACTGTCCCATCACTGCTTCCTTCTAATCCACATGCTGCATTTCTTCAGCCCATGGAGTTTGAGCTTGTCTGCTTTGAATAGTAACCTCACACCATCTTTTGAATTGAAATTTCCTATTACTTTTTCTTTTAAGGTATTTTCTAAAGTACTTAGGGAGGAAGAACATGTTTTGCCAGCCACTGGAAAAAAAAAATCAGCCAGGATAGAACTGCACATTCAGCACAGCTTCATGAGCAGAAAGTCTTCCTTATCAAACCTGATTTCCTTTTATGATAAGGTAGACCACCTAGGTGATCAGGGGAAGCCAGTTGACGTAATCTTTTCAGATTTCAGTAATGCTTTTGATACTCTCTCACACAGGATCCTTCTGGACAACATGTCCAGCACACAGCTGGATAAACACATCATGGGATGGGTGAGCAACTGGCCCATGGGTCAGGCACAAAGGGTTACAGTGAATGGGGTGACATCAGACTGGGGTCCTGTCACTAGTGGGGTTCCACAGGGCTCCATCCTCAGCCCTCTGCTCTTCAACATCTTCATAAATGACTTGGACACAGAACTGGAAGGGATACAGAGCAAGTTCACAGATGATACAAAACTGGCAGGAGCTGTTGACTCCCTCAAGGGCAGAGAGAACTTGCAGAGAGACCTCAACAAATCAGAGGGCTGGGCAATCACCAACCATGTGAAGTTCAACAAGGGAAAGTGCTGGATTCTGCACCTGGGATGGGACAACTCTGGATGTATGGACGGGCTGGGGAATGAGATGCTGGGGAGCAGTGCTACAGAAAGGGACCTGGGGATCCTGGTCACTGGCAAGTTGAACTTGAGTCAGCAGTGCCTTGGCAGCCAGGAGGGCCAAGAGTGTCCCACGGGGCATCAGGCACAGCATCGCCAGCCGGGCAAGGGAGGGGATTGTCCCACTCTGCTCTGCACTGGGGCGGCCTCACCTCGAGTGCTGGGGGCAGCTTTGGGTGCCACAATATAAGAAAGATATTATTATTAACGAGTGTCCAAAGGAGGGCCACAAGGATAGTGAAGAGCCTTGAGGAGAAGCCATATGAGGAGAAGCTGAGGTCACTTGGTCTGTTCAGCCTCAAGAAGAGGAGACTGAGGGGAGACCTCACTGCAGTTACAACTTCCTTGTGAGGGGAAGGGGAGAGGCAGGCACTGATCTCTTCTCTGTGGTGACCAGTGACAGGACCCAAGGCAATGGCCTGAAGCTGAGTCAGGGGAGGTTTAGGTTGGGTATCAGGAAAAGGTTCTTCACCCAGAGGGTGGATGGGCACTGGAACAGGCTCCCCAGGGAAGTGGTCACAGCACCAAGCCTGACAGAGTTCAAGAAGCATTTGGACAATACTCTAGGGCACATAGTGTGACTCCTGGTAATGGTCCTGTGAAGAGCCAGGAACTGGATTTGATAATCCTTGATAGTCCCTTTCAACTCATCATATTCTGTGACTCTGTGATTCATCTGCTGCAATTTAGCCTAAGCTCTCCATGGAACAGAATGACCATCTGAAAACATCAACCCCTTTGCTAAATTGCTGGACATTATTTTGAACAATTGCATTATTAAGCAGTGGTGGCCTATCTATCCTTTTCACCAAGATCGTATCCAAAACATATCGGTTCTCTCCAAAGGTTGTGTTCTAGATTTACAGCCATCATTTTGTATTAGAATAGAAACAATAACGTCCCACAAATGTGCACTACAATATCCCTTATGTCAGGCTTCCTCAATACACCTTTATTCACACCTAAATTATTTCCTGTCCAGACTTCTGTAATTCCTCATATGCTGTATTAAATGCACAGATTTTTCACAAAGTTTGAACACTGTGGCTATATTTTGCTGCCACACTATTTAAGCTTTTATCACCTCTCTTCTCCCCCCACCCCTCCTCTGCCACCTCCAGCACAGACTTCCTACAGCCACTATCAGGATAACAATTTGAAAATTAAATGCTGGTTTCCAGACTTGCCATAATCAAATTCTCTCATATTCAGAAACTCAAATATTCACCTAATCTCTTTGCCTGATCACTTCGCTTCATCTGTCTTGGCTCCTTGGTGTCTTCATCTTGCATTTTTTGGAAGGGGGGGACAGAGATACTGACCTTTCAGCTGTCTTTAGTCTACATACACATCAGGAATATTTTGTCCCTTCTGTAAACAATAGGTTTCTATCTGAGGTAACATTTAAGCAAATACTGAGCAAATTCTTGCCCTCTCCTAGATTATAGGTGCCTTCTAATGGATTTTGGAAGACATTTTATAAAGAGCAGAAAGTAAAAGCAAACAAAACTGCTTAATTACATTAATTTAACAGCATAGTGTTCTCATACCAAATTATGTTTTGGAAGAAATGAAAGAGCTGTGAAAGACAGCTTTAAACTATTGTTCTCTGTGAAAGAAAAAGCAGAAGATTTCTAAAATCTGATAAATCTTGCATTTTCCTACTTGCTGCCAAGATTCAGGGGGAAGACTAAAGGTCTTAAATGTAAGTCACTCACTAATTGTCTGTTGTTTTGGGTTTTTTTTTAATTAGTGTAAATGAAGTAAAGTGTAATTTTCACTATTACAAAGCTTCTGGATTTAAATTGATATATTTATAAATTCAAAGTTACATGATAGAAGTTATTAAAAAAAAAGGACCAAATTACACCGTAAAGAGCACAGAAACACAGAATATGAGAGAATCTTTAAGCTTCTTTCTCTGATCTGAAACAAGATCAAGTAAGCACTTTTAAGTGTACCCCTTCTTAGATATCATTTGAAAGCTGTTCCTAAACGTCTATGGTAGCAACCATTCCAGCTTATATTGGTTAACTGTCAAAGTATTTCTGACTATTTAGTCAGTGTCTCCCTGAGGTTTTCTCTTGTGATACCATGACCTCCTATAGAAAACAACTCTCTTGCTTCATGTACCAAGTTCTCTCAAACTGCCAGCTATGTTTTACATTGCCCTCTTCAATCCATCTTCTCTATTTTAGATGGATCAAAATTTATTACGTTTTCTCAGTCTCCTACAAGTCTGTTGCTTTCCTCTGGATTCTAACTCGTTGGTACCACAGAGATTTGTCTTTCAACATACGCATTATTTTGGCTATGGCCTCACCAGTGGTGAAGAGATGGAAACTGCTTTTTCACATTTCAACTGTAATATTTTTGTTATT
The DNA here is from genome assembly GCA_013397725.1 of Rhagologus leucostigma. Classification (NCBI taxonomy): domain Eukaryota; kingdom Metazoa; phylum Chordata; class Aves; order Passeriformes; genus Rhagologus; species Rhagologus leucostigma. Next base: position 1,033,194 of record VZTD01005887.1, read on the forward strand.
AAGACTTGTGCCATACTTTGACTTACTCGTTTTGCTATCCACTACTATCCCCATATCTGATTCTGCATTACTTATATCTACCTATTTCTGATTTGACATTTACATACGTTGTATTCAGCGTTATTTGTCATTCTTTACTTGGTTCATTACAGATAACTACTCCAGTTTATCAAGATTTTTGATTCATATACCCTCTTTGCAACTTCTCTCCTGCCTGGTGGTATCCACCAATTTTTGTACACGTACCATCATGTTTAACACCATCTTCCATGAAAGACATGAGATAAATGTAGCCCGAGAAAAGACTTGTATGTGCCATTAAGTTCAAGAGAAAATTACTCTTTGAGTAACACTGTTCACTTTTCAAAGTAATCCCAGTGTAATTTCAGTGAGAGCAACCTGTTTTATCTGTGATAATGCACAGAACAGCATTAAAGTTGACATAAGGTTCTATAGCTCACTATAGCAGCTCCCAAACCAAGAAGCAGAAAAGCCTGAAGTAATACAAGAGAAGGAAGGAGGAAATAAAAAAGAGCACAAGAAATATTCAGTTAATCATTAGAAACCACTACCCCATACAAGTCAGAGTAAGGTGGACAGCTATTATTGGTATCCCTTCTGAATCACCAAGAGGTGACAACTTGGGAGAGGCTCTCAGAGGCACAGAGGAAGCAGACAAGTGGACGGAGGGAAAATGCACATCCCTTTCCCAAGCAGTGTTGCCACACTGCAAACTTACTGCGTCACAGAAAGCAGTTCTTCTCTGCCCAGGACAGCAATACAGCACACCCAGGCATGGGTGCGAGCATGCCTGCAGGGTCTGGGAGAAAGAATCAGCAGCAGGCAACCAAAACACTGTACTCACTGGGAGGGAGAGGGCAGCCCCCAGAGAACTAAAGGCTTGAACAAAGAAATCAAGAAGAATTTCATCAAATACTGCTGCTTAGGCTGTAAATAACTTCCAGAAATGTTCCTACTCAGCACTGTTAATACAGCTGTATAAAGTATTCAGTCGCAGCTTACCATCTTACAGTCATTAGATCAGCCTTAAGTGCACATTTCAACTTCATTTACAATTTCCCTCTGGCTCAAATAGCTAGGCTTTTTGTAAGGAACATCTTGGGGGTTGTTTCACACAAGCTATAACTCGCTTTACATCTCACCATTTCTGATTATTTTATTAAGTGGTACGTTTTTTCAGTTACTCTGCATTACATAACCTTCATCCTCCTCCTCTCATAACATGTTGTATGTTCTGCATAGAGATTTTAAAACATCTAGAATGTCACAAATATATTGCTAGACTACTCTTCACACAAGAACCTGTCTTTTAAAATAAAAAGTTGAGTTATTCTAAAAGGGGTTTGATCAGTAAGGTTCAGCATCTGTTTTAAAGTTAATTTTACTCAGAAGAAAATTATTCCATGAATTTTAACTAATATAAGCAATACAAAAACCATTGTGGCAAAAGCAAAAGAAGAGTACACAGCCTGGTGCTTTCCTTAAAGACAGTGAGATCATGCTGCTGACTATAATGAAATCCATTTCAGCCTCCAAATTGCTAAAGGACAAAAATTACTCAATTACTCACATTAAAACACAATTATCTTTTCATGCTATTATTAAAATGATTCTAACTGATAAAATGAGAATTTAAGCTATTTTGTATTTTATAAACATTAACATTTCATGAGTATAAACTATTTAGAGTCACATTACATAGGAAATTAATACTATGTATGATAGCTTCCACTGAGGACTTGTGAAATGTTTCTGACTTCAAAATAATAATTGCAATTCTTTCTGAAATTATCTGAGGATAATTATTCTTGAACCCCTAGGGTGAAACACCATTCTGCTGAAATCAGCTGATAAAATTTGGCCTCTATTAATTACAGTATCTATCTGTAGTTTCTCTTGCAAACTATAAGCAGAAGATTTTTCTGACAAAGGCTTTTTATAAATGTAACGATTTTGAAACTACATAGGTACATGGACAATATCTGGATCTCTCTTTTATTGTAGTTTTGTTGTTAATGGTTTAACAAGCCTCATGTTTCATAATATATTCTCTTTAAAAGTATTCTAGAGTGAATATGGTCTCTAGAAACCAGCAGTAGAGAACTATGAACATCTCTCTTTTCTTTTCCGTGAAGCAGATTCACAAAGCACTTTTTGTAGACTTTCTTTTGAGAATTAAGTATACAATAACCAGACTAAGAAGGGGAAGAGAGCCAAGGGAAGCCCTTCCATACAATCAGAAAACAAAACCCACTATTGTATGGTAGAAAAGCACTGTGCAAATAATGAAATTCACTGCATCATTTGTTTCCAGTAATAATTCCCTAAAATGTCAGAGATGCACTTAATTTAAACCACACTCTGTTCATTCTGACTTCTTATGCAGTCAAAAGTACATAATGGATCACTTGATCCCCCATTTCACTTCAGGATGATTTAGGTATCTCTTAAAACAACTACATACTTGAGAAGCAACATGGTCTTTTACAATCATAGAATGGTTTGGGTTGGAAGGGACCTTAAAGATCATTGAGTTCCAACTCCCCTGCCATGGGCAGGGACACCTTTGACTAGACCAGGTTGCTCAAAGCCCCATCCAACCTGGCCCTGAACACTTGATGCTGTGCATCCAACACAACTCAGAGCCGCACGGGCACAAATCCCACAAGCTTTTCCAGACTGGAAATCCAGCTGAATTTTGCAAGCAATGTCTATATAGCTAGCAGAGTGCCAGTCCCCAGAGAAATTATACTTTCAGATACCCAAAACAGTACTTTGAGCAGCACTGAGCATTAGCATAATCCTATGCAACTGTGAAAAGCTGTTTTGCAGTAGACCTTCATGTTTGGCATTTTAAACATTACACACACACACACACACACTAACTTTTGGTCCTATGATAAATGGATGAAATTCTGAAAATGGATGACAAGTAAGATATATGGCTTTGTACACAAAGTAGCTCAAAGTGAGTCTAAATATTTTAATAACACATGTACGAAAGCATATATAACACATACACTGATGTTCACTTTATCATCACTAAAAATGACACAATAAAGTTAGCGTCAACCTTGTGCTTCATAACACACAGGCAGGTTCAGGTAGCATTTAAAAGTAGACCTCCAAAAGAGTTATGAGATATTTCCTGAAACCAAGTAGCTTCCCAAAAAAGCTTTGGATAGGGATTTGAATTATTAGCCCAGGATAACCATGTTAGTGCCATTCTGCCACTGCTTCATTACAGCAGAAACACTTCAAAGGCTAGCAGCCTCAGGGGGGCTTCAACCACAGTAGCCACAGCCGTGGCTACTCAGGTCATTGAGTCCTGTGATTAATTGAGTTATCTTAGGATGTCTGTTTTGGATTTGGCTTTACAGCAGCGTGAAGTAAAACCATGACTGTATAGTCCTATAAATACATCCGCAAGAACACTGAAGTTAGAAAAATTGGACACACAAAGAGAAATTCCAAATAGCAACACAAATTTTGAAACATTTATACAGATGAACATGCCATTTGCAAACAACAGGCTTGAATAAATATACAAAAACAAGCACATGACTGTGAAACACATTCAATTTCCTATCTTAAAAATACTACAACACTTAAAGCTTTGAAGTCATGTAAGCTCATGACATCATGTTATTTCTAAAGGTTTTAATATCCTGCATTATTCAGCACAAAGTTATTTTGTTAAGAAAAATTAACGAAAGAAAATGTAATACTTCTGAAGCAGGAGCACATCTTTCAAAATCTGAATCACTAAACCTACAATTTAACACATAGAATCAAACAATAAGAACTATAAAAATGAACAAAAACAATAAAGTTCAAGGACTTCAAAGAGTACTGTTCTATGTTTATTATGGAATCATTTTGACATCCAGCCCTTTTTTTTTAATCATTAATGTAGTCTTAAATTTGTAATTTTTTGTTGTTGTTCTGCTTCATGATCAGGTACTAGACTCTTGAAAAGTAAGGTTTGTATAGCTTTAAACAGCACTCTAGTGTGGGCTTGGCTATTATGCTTTATAAACACTGCACGCTGTATTGTGTGTCTGATGCTGCAAGCACAGTCAAATATACATCACGCATGATGAATTAAACACACTTTTTTGAGCGGACATCTATTCTTGCCAAACAATTCAGGAATAATACTAAATAGTTTAAACAGACAGAACTCTGGCCTGAATTCAAGAAAAGCAGCAAGATGTTAAAAAAATATCTCAACAGAACTGCCTTTTCCAGACAAAGAGCTTTTTTTTCCCCTCTTGGCACAGAGGTTTGGGATTGGAGCCAAAGTGCTACTTATCAGCTGTTTGACATCAGGAGAGGACTGCGTGCGTCAGTGAACCCAGTAGGGACCCCTGGCTTATGGCATGCACCATGTGGTTCTTATCTTATCAGTTTGCAGGCTCTGGCACTTCAACCTCTGCAGTGTGAAAATAAAAGAGAAAAAAAAGGGGAAGGAGGGAAGGAGGGAAGGAAGGAAGGAGGGAAGGAGGGAAGGAGGGAAGGAGGGAAGGAGGGAAGGANAAGGAAGGTGTGTATAACCGAGAGGGAGGAGGTCAAACGGGACTGGTGAGCCAGGCTGGACTACAGAACAGAGCCCTGATTATACTTTGGCCTACTGCGCTGTGTATGGTTGCAGTAAATCCTAACAGAAATTTCTCCTGCTTTCCCCGCACACTCAAAAAAGGAAGGAACTTCTTCTCATCCAGGTTCAGAGAAGGCAGAACAATGTGTTTATTGGAGGGACAGTGCTTCCTTTCACATACAGCTGATAGAAGGGCTGCCAGAGAAATGAGGAATAGGACACACTCATGAAAAAGCTTATCAAGGTAAGCGCGTCCTCCAGGAAATCCATGAACGGGTGCAGTTTCTTATTGCAAACAAGACTTAAACAGCCCAGATTATTTCTCCAAATGCACAGCTTCAGCAAGATTTATTATAGCAAATTATTCGCAGGACCAAATGAGCCTTACGGTACAGCACAACTCCAAGCTTAAAATTTGATTTCACAAATGAACCTTTGTATTTAGTATTTAGAAAAACACTCACAAAGGAAGATAATCCTCAAGTAAAGCATCTGCTCTCCAAGGTTCATTTCAACTGAAAAATTATTATAATTACTCAGAAAAATATTATTTGTCTTACCCTACGCTTCCTACACAATGTGTATGAATCAGACAGCAAAAGAAAAAGTCACCTCCTTCAGATTAATTTCCTTAACCTATTCTACCTCTGAAGATACATCACAAGATATTAATTACAGGAGAACATGAAAAGCTGTTAAAGTATCTGTGGAAATTAGTAGGTTTGCACCCTTGACAAATCTTTATAATTATTTCCAGATATTTCCATACAAAAAGTTTTCATCTTGTACCGCAGTGACCAGACTAACATCAGTAGAGGACAAAAGAAATGGCTCAGTGCTTGAACAGAGACCTTGCTTGCTAAGGATTCAGCAGAGCTTTGGGAAGACCTAATGGCTGAGGACCAGGACTGGGCAGCCTGTCATGAGTTCTCTTCACTCTAAGGAAGGTTCTATTTTTTTTACTTCAAAACTGTTTATATAAACTGCATCATCAAAAATTGCAATGTTTTGCTGCATATAGCCATGCTCTGCTTCAAGTTTCATCTCTCACGTTGTGTCAACCTAGTGAACCACAACATTACTGTGTAGTCAGTGGGACAATCATTCATCTGAAGAGGCAATTCCAGTACTAGTACACTTTCTTCTCCAAATATGACCTATTTTTTAGGTAAATACCAGTAACGTATTCTTACATAAAACACACCATAAATTTATGATCAAGGATCCTAACATTTAAAAAATGTGAATTGAGGGAAACACATAACCACTGGTTTGCTATGAAAGTCTACAAAATTGCCACAATATCATTTTTTTTTATTCATATTTTTCTTTTCTTATCTATTATTTTAGTTTGGTCAGACAGGTTGTTGCTTTATCAGCCTTAGTAGACCGAGAAAGAGAAAAGTAGAATGAGAAGCCTGAAGAGAAACATCATCTGCAGACACTATTCTGCATCCTAACTTTTACGGATGGATTTCTGCACTTGGAAGAAGCAATCACTGCACTCATCTCAAAGGCCTTGCATAGAGGCTGGGATATTAAATTGGTGGCTTGAAAAGCATGCTGGTGTCCCTTGAGTTAAATGATAAATATAGAAGTTATTGGTAGTGCTCAAGGATCACTCCATGTGGGATCATGTGTTCCCATGAGGCCCATGACTTACAGAAGTTATGTTTCTTAGAGTGTGTGATTTTTCACTCTACTTCAATTTGAAAACGCAATCAACAAATGAATTGTAAGCGTAGCTACAGATCTATGACACACAAACATAAACACTGGATGTGATGCTTCATTAGCCAAGAAAAACAGACACACACATGAAAAAATAACGTGCATCATCACTTAAAGACCCTATCAGTCCCATTACATGGCTGCTTGAGTACAAAAAAGGGTCTACTTTGTTTCTCCATTTTGCATCTCCCCCTCTACTTCCACTTTGGTTTTTTTTAGAACAAGACAAGTGTCAAAATCTCAGTGCAAATATACAATACCAAGTAATTTTATACAAGTCAGTTTAAGTGTTTAAACCTCAGTTACATGACAATGGTTTGTCAGCTGTTTCTTTAACACAATTAAGTAAATTTTTTGCATAATTAAATTGGGTCACAGGCCCTACACAGTGAGTATATATACTGTGTACTATTCCAGTGTGTCTTTATTCAAACAACAAAGCTGATTTGTTTCTATTATAACGAAAGTACAAAGCTAAATCCAATTAAGTCAATGACCAATGTCATGTTCACCTAGGACTCTTCCCCACCCCTCAAGTCCAAGCCTGCGGAACCAACACAGGCTTTGAAGAACAAACCATATAGAGCTCCTTGCACAATCTCGTTCAATTTTTTATACATGCTATTTCTACTAAAATATTTAGTACAATTAAGCCAACAGGAGCTCCTCACTTGCCTAAAGATAATCACATTTGTGGTCAGCGAAAGGAAGGACATTTGTTAGTACCCTGCGCATGTTGACCATCCTGTTTAGAAGTGTCGCCTTGATCTTGACCATGTCCATTAAAAATACTCTAAATAAAAAAACACCACCTTGCCAATGATCATTCTTTTATAAGCACTCCTATTGATTCCTTTACTTTCCCTGACCATTTTCTCCAGTTTTCAATCTGCTATGAAAACAACTGATGAAATTTGAAATTAAGACTTCAAAACCCCATGTAAGATGGATAAAGCGATCCCCAAACTCTCCTGTCCTAATAGAGAAACCACACCAGACATTAAGGCAACACTGCTTCTTTTGACATTCTGATGCAATTCAGTTCAACAGCTTTATGTATGAAAACATTTGGAAACCAACATTGCACACAGTATGTAAGTCAGAAGTAAAAGAATTAAGAGAGCTAAAATGGCCAAACCAAAGGATTAACATATCACAGCTAAGGAAGTACCACAAGAGAGTTAACAACCCCATATAGTATGAATTGTTATCTTATCCAGAGATAAGACATGTCCACAGCTAGAAAAATGATTCAGCACAGAGTGAAGGAGGAAATTGTTTCCTTAACCATCTGAAATTTCTCTAAATACTCCTTAGCATAAGGATCTCTCAAAAGATCATAGCACAAAAGGTATGCACTTAGGCAAACACAATCTCAAAAATCCATAGAATACATTTAAAATGTATAAAGATACTTAAGTATAAACATAGGCTCTCTTTAAAACTGATGTACATTTGGGGTTTTCTAGGTCTTCATTTTTACCTGGAGAGATTTTGGTTAGCTTTGGCAAATCAAACAGCTGCAGAGGTGAGCAAAAACGAATGACAAAATTATTCATATATAGAAAGAAATTTGAGTCTATTATGACCAAGTTGTACTTTAAAAAAATCTAAGTTGTTTTTAAATATCAATTATGTAAAAGAATCTAAGATATAGAATTACTGAATGTTTTACTCTTCTTGCATTCCATCGTGGGCAATACTACAGAAGTAGCAGAAAAGGGTCTACCATGCTATAGTATGCTAACAATTCTGACAGCATGAAGGTCCACAGGGAAAAAAAAAACAAACCTCAAATCTTTAAATAAACCAACATGAAAAAAGAAAGTCTTTTATGTAGACTCAGTAGTATCTATATAATCATATGTTTTGATCTTCACTGAACTAGTACGACTGTCCCACGGGACATTAGTATGGCAAATTAGGCATGTTATAAGGTACATTTGGATTATGTGATCATCTATCCATCACTATTTAGACGCAATGTTAATTTCTCCACTGAATTCAGTAAAACTACCTGGACAGGTTACTTTCAAGAAAACATCATAGACGCATTCACAATTTTGACTACTGTTTTTAGTTCTAACTGAAATGAAATTACAGATTAGTTTAACACCCATTCCTATTTTCTCAAGAGAAATACAGTTTATAAAGTTAAAAGTCCAAACTAAACATCTTTCTTCAAGACAAATGACTCAAAGAGCATTCATACCAAAACCATTAGCTGTTCAGCTTTCTGGTAACTCTTTTTTTCCACCTTAATGAAATCTCTTCTAAAACAGTGCCACCGTTACTTCACCACTGTCAAGTAATAGAAGCAGTTCCAGACCTACACCATATTATCTGACTTTATAATGCATGTCAAAATTAAATTTTTCTAGAAATTTAAACCTTTTGCACCCTAAAATGTTGCGGGGGTGCATGGGGGAGAATCAAGTAGATTCTTGCTACTTAATCAAATAGCACTCTTGCTAGCAACCAAAGTGCTCCACGAGAACATTCCCAGCCTTCTTCCTTTGCTTGGGCAGTCTTCACAACATCAGCTCAGCACAGCTGAAGAGATCTGGCCTTGTTTGTGGGCACTTCTTCATCCCACATACTGTCAGCCAACATTCCCCTTCACGGAAAACTGCCAGGACAACCAAAGCTGATGCAGCACACTGAAGAAGATGCTTACATCCTCCCAGAGAACTGTATCCATTTGCAGTCAAATTCCACAAAGCTCTATTTCAACTTGTTAATTTTTAATCTCATTTTTTTCCTAGATATATAAAACACAATGACAGAGAAAACAATAAACTCTCAAAGAAAAGTCTCTAGACATAAACATTCCCTATGCAGAGAGAGAATAACAAACTGTTTAGCATTAGTCAAGCAACTCTATTAATGGTCCTCTATTAACTGTATCAATTACTTTCATTATGCAGGAACATTTGTTCTACCTGATTCCTTGGAGTTCTCCACGATTTTTTTGCCAGTTTTATTTACAAGCTTTTGTCCTGAAGCTCCAGTACAACTACAACACGTCACTCAGTACCTTACTGGATGCACACAAGTGATAATACCATCATAATTAAAATGACTGAGCTGTTCACTTCAGGGGCAAAGTGCAAAGTTAAAATTCACTCATTTAACTTTTTTGAAAAACACACAGGGATTATACTGTTCATAGTGATCTCTGGATTGAGAGTTTAAGATTTATCCAGAACACTAAAACACTCATTTCTGCAAGGAGGCTTGTTGCCTGCTCATCACTGGAGAAAGGGTCTCACTCACAAAGCTACATGAACATTCCCAGACCTAGTACACCAGAAAAGGCTTTGGTTTGTTCATAAACCTGTCAGCATATTTTCCAGCAAACTCCAGTTCTTGAGATTATTCTTACAGAATAAAAATTTTGCTCCAAAAATGTTTTCTGTGCTGAAGCCTAGAAGTCAAAACCTGCAAACGTGTCCAATTTTAAGTACTACTGACTTCAGAAGGCATATTCACATACGTAAGAAATTTTAAGTTACTCCCACACACAAATGTCTACAGCAGCACTGAAATCGTGAAAGGGATCAAAATTGTTGTACAAAGATGACTCTTCATCTACAAGTTTTAAAATAAGAAATCTTGCAAGCTTTTCAAAGTATTTTATATATAGGAAATTTAAGAACTTCACCTAGTGAAACTAGCCACAGAAGCGCAATATTGTAGTTCTGTAGTAATATCAGGGATTTTTTGCTTTTAAAAGCAGACTCACTCTTAGAGGAGACACTCAGGATTCCCCCTGGTTTTGTTTCTTATTCAGGCCCTTCGTCCTGAATCAGACTGGGGCAGATAATCCAAAAGTGAGTCAAGAGATGGCTGCAAGGATTTTTCTCTGAAAGGTATGGCTCCCCTTGCCCTGCAGCACTGCCCCTCTGCTTCTCCAGGCAGAGAGTAAGTAGGGCCTTGCCTGCGTGAGGCTTTGAAAGGTGTCAACCTTCCAGCTGCAATAAAACTAAATAACCCTTAGCCTTTCAGACCTGAAAGTTCTGGTGGTTTGCCTTTGGTCTGTGGGTTGTTTCTTTAAGCTGAATGACAGGTAGAAGTAATCAACACATTGTCATGCATGTTTCAAGTAGTAACCCCAGGCTCAAGTGTCTGTGGTTTATCCAAAAGGATTTCAAGGCAAGCCACAAGTGTTTGTAGCTGGGAACAAACATTTGAAGAGTGTCCAGATGATCCTTTCAAATGCGTTGACAGCTTGAAAAAGTAGCATGTAACTATTCAGATGGCAGGTCTGGTGAGGACAAACATGCATGGAGTTGTTACGGGAGAGAGATGCCAGTAATTGCTTTGGCCTCTCTCTCTAAGGGATGACAGTCATGCAAGTGGCAAGACCCCAGAAGCCCCCAAAAGTTCATGTAAACTTTTAATGGATGCTTCAACTGGTCACAGCCTTGATTTCACGTGCCAACTCATTCATCCACTAAGCCACAGCTCTTTACAGGTAGATCTATTATTGCCTGTCATAAGGGGCAAAAAAAGTTTGGATATTTGGGAAATGTGGAAAAACTGGCAACAGAAGAACCTGGTGAAAGGAGGCAAAGCAAATACACAACTTAGTAGCTCCACGTGAATTTAGCCATGGGTTGGCATGGATTTCAGTGTCTGGAACACCAAGGAACTAAGAGAAACATCCGATATTTCTACTGTGTGCAGGCATTTTCACACATATAATGGGGACACAGGTGAAACACACCAAAGATAACTGTAAATACAGCTCAAACAGGTATTATACAGCCTATTTTCTGCCTAATTCTAAAAACTCACTTATTTGAGATTTATCTCAGCTCATCATCCTCATTATGAAATGATTTAAGAAGCCACAAGAAAACCACCTCTGAATCCCGCCTTCACAGTTCTATCAATACAACAGAGAACACAGCAAATACAAGAATTTTAAGAGGCAAGTAGATTTAACTGATGTAGTACAAGCAAAGGCCAGATCCTTAGAAAGAGCAAACAGCTAATTTTTACCTTTAGCCAAGCTGTATACTCTGTCTGTCCCAGGCCCAAAATGTTAACACAGCACACGTACTGCAAACTCTGTGCTTTATTCAAAATAGTTCAGTTTGAGCTTACATAGCACCAGTAATAACTTTCAATTCCAAGTCAAGGCTGACTCCAGCCTCCAGCAAGGAATGGAAAGCTGCTTGTTACACACATCTAAGTTTATTAAGTATTAAGCATATGTGCTTAGCTACACTTAGACACTTTTAGACTGCTTTTAATCAACCTTCTCCTTCACAAATGTTCTCACTTGCATAAGAAAAATTATCACCTGAAGCATGTTAAGAGACAAAGATTATGCCTAAATAAAACTGTTTGGTTTTATGCATTTTAATAATTAAGAGGAAATATATATAATGTTATACTTTTACTTAGTCTGTATTTGACACCAATTATGCTTCGGTTTGCATTCTTAAGGTTTTCTATTAATTAGTCCTATGACACATTACTGATAATGCTTGCACAAAAAGAGTAAGAATAATGTATAGAAATTAAAATGACATTAGCAGAAAACAGTAAAAAAATAATTTCTATCTATTACTATTTTGTGGGTGTGCATTTGGGGATGTTTTGTCATTAACAGGATAATTAAACAAATTTAGCTGTAACAAACACAAATTTGGAGTCCACCTTGACAGTCGTGCTGTTCCAGTGTCTGAAATAAATTACAGTGTGGCAACATAACCACAGAAGCCACATTCTTGAGGCCACGGTTTCTTTTGCTCATATTTTTGTGTAATAAATAATTACAACCTCTAACTCACATGTTCTCCACTTAGTCATAGCATATTTTTACCTTTACCCAATATTCAGTCCCCAAATCCCAAAATCATACATTTTAAATCCCAAATAAATTTTCTGCTCTGATCTACAGATTTAAATCATAATGTTTTAATCCACAGTCTCATACAGAAACACAACTAGCCCACACTGCTTGGAAAAAATTGCCAATAGATCACAAGAAACTGAGAAGGAATGCTCTTTAAATAATTATTCAAAACGTAAAACAAGAGCTCAAGTGAAGTTTCTACATTAAAGGAAAAAGAAAAACTGTATTACAAAGAAATTAATTAAAATCAACATAGTAACTTCTGATGTCACATGATGTCAATATTCAAAGTTGGGTCCCTCTGCTGCAACTGGCAGCATTAGTAGAACTTAAATCAGAAAAAGGAATGCAATTCTCCATCCTCTAGGTGGGAGTGATGTGAGTAGCTGTTAGAGGAAAGCAGTAACCCTTCAGGCTTTCCTCATGTAAGGAAAAAGCCTTTCAATTAACATTTAAAATTAAAAGCTGCAACATTATTTAATTAAAATAATGTGGCTATTTGGCTCCACTCCCACTATAGTTTGTAAAAAATCCTCTCCTTGAAGCAGTCAGAGGCATTGCACAAGGAGAGGGCAGAAGCATTTAAAACACAGCCAGAAACAAACCCTACAGTTGGCAGGAGGATCCAGTATTTTCAAAGTCTTTTGGGAGAGATGAAATTATTTTCAACTCATTAACTTGAAATTAGATCCCTGACTGACAATTTGGATGATCACTTGTGTCAGAAAGAGCCTTTTTCTGTTAATTGCAATTTTCACTGTTCAAGACAAGTTTATCAAAACATTTGCAACCTCCAAAGACCAGATTTACAGAAAAATAGCTCAATTTGTTTCAGAAATGGTAAAATAAAGTACACTTGCCTTTGGAAGTGGGGGAGAAGGGAGCAGACACCCAAAAAACCAAACCATCACAATAATTACCAATACCATCAAACTTAACAGTACCTCAAGTATTCAAATGAATGATTAACAAAATGAGTTTTAGTTTCCAGACAGACCTCCACTAGTGAGAATCTCACCTGCATTTAGTCAAGTTGTTTTTAAAAAATAATCAGAATATTTACATATACACAATTTTTTCTGTAAATTCTTAAATAACTAATTAAAAAGGTAATATAATTTTAGACCATGCTAGCGTGATGTTATCCTTTTTAATGCCTGATCATGAGATGTGATACAGGAAAACACAAGGTTATTAAAACATGTAAGCAGCAGACCCTCTCTAGCTATTCACTTTATACACCTAATAATTCTTCAAAGTGAATCCTGCACATACAGTAGTTTTCAAAGTTGGTGTAATGGTCAAACCTGAAACACTTCAACAGCGTATCCCTATTAAGTTCAAGCTTCGGCATTCAACATAAAGTTTTGCTTAAATAAAAAAAAAAGTTAAAAAGGTCACTGTCATCATTCCCTGTTTTTCCTCTCCCTCAGAAAACTATATTAATGCAAAGTCCCAAAATAGCCATTCTCAGGCACTAGAAAAGCCTGGGAATTGCTTACCTAAAGAGCACTAAGCTTTACAGGGCAATGAGCATTTAAACCAGAAACTCTGAGTGGAAACCATGATGAAGCCTTAATTATAATATTTTTGTTAATAAAAATAGATATTGTTCTGGAGAAAAAAATTCCATTTCCCCTTCTGACATCGTTTTCCCATGAGATCTTGAGGAAGTTCTAAAGGCCAAACCCCTCAGCAGGAACTAGCAATTCCTTCCGCCTGTCCCGTTCTGGTACCCATCAGAGACTTCTTCAGACCGACTGTCAGGAGGGCCAGTTTTTTATCCATTTAGGTTCATTTTATGCTATGAAAGCAATTAAAAAAAAATGGAATTCTGAGGAGAGACATCCTAGGACAGAGAAATGTGACATTTGTGGCTATGTTTTACAATGTGGATCTAAATGCCTCCATTTTCCACCTGTAAAATGGCCTTTGTGTTAAAAGACAATAGTAGTGAGCTTGACCAAAAGGACGTATGTAACAAATGAAGAGAGTTATGATCTTTACTGCCATTCACTTATTTTTATAATTTATTTTTCTTGGAAGTCTTTCACATGGAGGAGCAGCTGTTGAATATTGTGATGAATCTATGGTGAATAATTCCACTAGTCTGTCAACCAAGGAAGAATATAAAAGCAAAGCAGACAGTCTTGGTTTTTTCAGTCAGCTTGATCAAATAATTTGCTACTGTGTCAGATTGCAAAAACCCCCATCATACATAGAAGGCTAAAGTCAGTTGAATTATTTTATTGACAGGAATTTGCTGCCTTTTTTTTTTTAATCATTAGCCTTTTAAACTTAGAATATTCTTGTAAGTAGGCAATGACCAACTGTGACTGTCTTTAAGCACAGATTATTTGTGTCAAAAAAGATGCATACTTGATTCAGACTCCTCCAAGATACTAAATAAAAACTTTTAAAATACATATTATTATCTTATTCAAGGTTATCTCCACGTATAGTTATTAAAAGCTAACTAGGCTCAAACATTTAATAACTATAGATAGTAATAACAAAAGACAAGGAATCAAAACTGCCCAAATTCCTCAAATGTTATGTTATTTAAAAGCACTTAACATAAAAATGTCATTAAAAGCACACAAAGTGTTTTCCCTCTTCACTACTTACATGGCTTACAGAATTTATAAATTGGTATAAATTTTATTTTAAGCAGCTGTAGCTGTGATTGTCTGGCTATTACCTTTGCCTTTATTTTTCGTTTTCCGGCACATGAATACCAAAGCTTGTCACTAATCTGGTAGTCTGTACACTTGGTGACTGAAAAGAAACAACATTTTTCAAATACGACGCATCTTGAGATTAATGTTTAACTGTGAACAATAACCAACAGGTTTTATATTTTACTTAAATTTCTTTGGCCTAACCAATACTCCTTAAACAACAGAAACTGTTCTATTCCAGGATTTCTATTTTCTTTACTATTAACTTTAGCAGTACACATTGCTACACACAACCCATAACATAGCAACATCTTCAGCAGGTTCATGAAAGCAGCTACGCCTATTTCAGTTTCAGTATGTAAACAACATTCCCTGCTCTGTCTCTACCTTTTGCTCAAAAGTTGTAAGTAGTGAAAGTGTCACTCAGGCACAATTTACAACTGATCTTGCAATGAGCTGCCTATAAATGATCCAAGTATGGATTCAGAGTTAATTTTGGCTCTCTGGAATTTCAAGGCCTGCCTATGCAGGGCTGTTCAATTTTGAACAGTATTTAGTCTGTGGTCATCTGTAATTAATTTAATGATTTGATGCAATGCTGTGGGAGTGAATTGTGGCATCAGACCCTTACTGAACTGTTTTCATGGAAGTATCACTGAAGAGAGGCTGAAAACATGAAGGAAAATAAAAAAACTTAACACACAGTCACACAGGTGTTACTGTGAAATTATCAGCACATAAACCATCATGGGATCTCTGAAGCCTGTTTCAAGACAGTTCTGGAGCACACTGACAAACCAAGTTGGGAATCCTGAGAAGCGGTAGACAAATTCTAGCTACAGAGAAGAAGCTGAGGCTCTGACGAGTAGATTTGTCCTCCTCTTGAATTAGCTCTGAATGAAGTATGCTGATTTAGTTTGCACAGATGCACATATCATTTAATCTTTAAAGTAGTTATCTGTGAAAAGTGGTTAAAATTCTCTCCAAAATATCACAAAAAGATGGATTAGCAAAGAACCAACACAAGGAAAACAAAACAGAGGTATTTTCACATGTACATCTAGTACAGTAACTCAGGATAACCAAAGGAGACCATTTACAAATATTTATAGTTCCTCTGCTCCAGCTGTAGATTCAACAGTACGAAATGCAGTTCAAGTAAAACATAAGCTTACAAAAAACGTGTATTAATACTCTTGTAAGTAATGCTGAGCAAAACATTGTTTAACATTGTTTCTATGGAGTAGTATTACTATTTTTTTGTTATAAACTGCAAAACGTATAATACTGAAATTTAAAGAACTTCTGTAGAGGCATCTGTCAGTAAAGAAAACACCGCCTCTAACCCTGCATCAGATTAGATTTGCATTAGTGCCCCTGGCAGTGGCAAACTGCCACTGAGCATGTAATTTGATGTGTAATCTTAGTGGCAACGTCTAGAAGCATTTATTCAGTTATCACAGAATAAGCAGAAAAACTAAAAACGTATATGAAGGGCATCTCTCTCCTACATCCCCCATCTATCCTCTACCTCTTATTTTAAAGTGGTGCAGGCTACACTCTTTTTGGTTCTGTTTGTCAATGCAAAATAGATCATCTCTTCCTCTCACAGCTGCGTGGTGCCCACTATCCTTTCATGAACATTAGGATAACTGTTACTGCAGCAGTAGTAGAGTCATTACACTGCGCATAGCAGTCAGATCACTCCCGATAGCTCAACATAAAGGAAAATACGACCGTGACTGGAAAAAAAAAAAAAGAAACACAAAAGAAGACCTTAAAAAAACCCCAAACTTTTTTAAAAATAAAATTTCTGTCCTGCTTTTGTATCTGTACATGTAGAAGGTGACCAAATGAAAATATTATGAAACCTCAGGCATAATATCCAAAGTATGGACATTTATTTTTCATCTGGCCTGCAAAATACCATCTTGTCTACATACTTTCCCATATCCATCATTTTTTTCTCATACATTTGATACTGTTGCTGTATGTTTATGAAAGGTAGTATTATAAACTGAAACACCAGCAGCATTCACTTTTGACCAGAACAGTATCTGAAATCAATAAATTGGTAAAAAAGAATGTTTCACAATCCCCTCAATTATTAAACATTTTAGATTAGATCAGTTTTAAAATAATAGGCTAGGGTGCTTATTTTCACGGCTGGGTTTGCCTTATATCTCATCGTCTACCTCGGGAGTGCACTAAAATCCCCCAGGAGGCATCTCTATAAAGCATATAATGTTACTCTGGGAGCAAAACTTACAAAAGGAACAAAACTCCCTGGACTGGACAAATCTACAGAGAAAAAAACCCAGTTGCTTCATCACTCTAATACAAAAAGTACCAATTAATTCTACTGAGCTACTCCCAAGCAACACACACTGAACAGTGAATTGTATTCAGAGGATTTACTTTACTGCAAATTTTTTCTGCCTTTAGCCAACAAGCAAAACTGGAATAAGGAATTTAAAATTTTGTAGTCAACATTTAAAGCTGTTGCCATTGTCAAGCTGATGATGCTAATTTGTTTTATTATTACTAACCTGCCAGACCCCAGCTGTTGTCTTAGTCAAAACCTGAGTTTTCCAATAACTAGGAACTGCAGCTGCTCAGAATGGGTCACCAGGGATTTGCACCACCACAAACATTACTCATCTGGTCCTGCCCTGATCAGACTTCTTTGGCCAAAAGGCAGGGTCAGGCCTGCCTGAGATTTGAGACATACAAATTTAAAGGTTTTTTTTCTTTCCCCTATCTTCTGAAAAATAATATTTCTCATTCAACTTTTGAAAATTTATCCACAATTCTCACCAAACATGGATCCAACATGGCAAAGCCTACTTTTTCTGGACACTGCACTAATTAGCCTTTGAAATAAAGACCATGAATTGAAATAAAGACCATGACTTAAGACATTCACTAAATTACTGCTTCCATCTATCATCCTATCTGTGCCAAAAAAACTCAGAATCAATAAAGTATTATTTATTTCAAATACCTTTACTTAAAACAATTGAGAAACAGTTTCTACACAATGCATCTGCCAGCTGCTGCATGTAACAGGTGTAACCATAAACATTAGAAAAGCCTGCATTTTGATGTGCAAACAGCCAAAGTGCTGCCTGATTTAAACATAGATTTAAAAATCTAGTAATATAGCCCCTGAGAGAAAACCAGGTTACAACCACCCTTTATTTTTTTCCTCAAGCTCAATTTAAAGGCACAGAAAAGGCACAATATTACTTTTTGGGCATAGAGCATGATAGGGGATACACATGATAGAGTCACCCCAAGACATTCCCAAACTGGAATTATTTTTGTTTAGCAAATGTTGTCACATGAAGTACCTTCAACAGAGCCCCAGAACTTATGGGAAATTATTATTTATTGTTTAACATTTCACTGATATATATTATCGGTTTTACTCTCCTATATTAGTTTCCGATGGGAATCCTTGCCAAAAAAACCACTAACTTTCCATGACTCCAACTTTTATTAACTGTTTCTGTTTGGATTACTGACACCACACATCCCGAGTTCTTCCTCTCAACAAGTTTCTCTCTAAAAACACAATCAAGCTGTGCTGCTCCCTGAGTTCTGCAGCCCTCTACTGCTTGTCCTTTCTCCTCCAGAATTTTTTTCTGGCTTTCCAGAATACCACTCCCTCTCCTTGCAGTTTTGTTCCATTTCTACGTTGTACAGCACAGTGAACTCTCCTGCAACGTAGAAGCACTTGCTCATGAGCAACTTGAGAAGCTTTTTCACACTCACTGAACACAGAATTGTTTTAACCACTGAGACAGTACAAATAGGTACTTTCCCCATGGCTCTCAAAATAGATGTACATAAATGGTACATAGTCCAGGCTAGAGACCACCCAACAGCTGGAGCCAATTGCCTGCAGAGGAGTGAGGAAGAGTTCCCACAGATGAAGGATACCGAGCGGAGGTTAGAAGAGTGCAAGCAAAGTCCCACTAATGCACTGAGCCCTCAGTTTTCATCTTAGCCATTTCAATATTCAACAGCACACTTGCCTCTGATATTATGCTAGGCTATTATGCTCTCTTAGAGGCACAAGAGAAAGCAAGCCATGCAATGGCCAAACCAGATCCAACCACTTCAGCTTCTTATCAGCATTACAAGGGTTTCCATGTTCAAAAGCTTCATGATTAGAAGCTTACAGTGTCCTTTGCACCTCCAAGGCTTTCAAGTTTGAGAGAAGAAATAACAAATTATTCATTAATCTCCACACAAAAGTAGGGAACTGTCAGTGATGGAAGTGACAGGCCAGCCAAGTGAGTAGGCAAAGGTCCCTCTTGTCTACAGGCAGGTGGAAGAAAAGGGGGCAAGGACAGAAACCTCTTTTGAAGTGAAAAAGTTTCACGGCCATTTCCTAACTTTATCTCTCTCTCTTTTTTTTGAAGTGGAAAAACATGAAGAAGCAAACCTTGAACAGCAAATTTTGAAATACACCTTTCACTGACCTTGTAGAAATTGAAAGAGAAAAATTTATAAATTCCAAAGCCATTGAATTTCTCCTGCAAACAGCAAGAACTGAACCCTCTTCAGGCAAAAAAAAACCCTTATCAGTCACAAATGAGTCAGTGAGGCATTCTTATTAACAAAGGTTTCTCACTTTAAATCCCACAGTCACTACAAGCAATGCCAAAATGTTTAATCCTAGAAAAGCGGATAATTCATCCCATTCAGCTGACCAGCTCTACCCTTCTCCCCTCAGAAGGAGCTAACACCTTGCTCTCCACACAGAGCTAGGTAACCTTTCTCTAGGAGAGACCAAGGCTATGAATGGAGTAATTCAGCAACAGCTCTTTTCTCCTCGCATGGAAGACTGACTTTTCCATCCAGTAAAGATCTTTCTGGCTCTGGTTTTCTTCGTTCCTTTTTAGTAGCATTTTGACCTTTGCACCTCACTCGGTCCTGCTTTTGTTTTTGTATCTTCTGGCAGTTGCAAATATCTGCGAAAACCTGTCATTTGGTTGCTGTGCTTATAGTTTGGGATGTGTTCACCAACTTTGCTGCTGCGGGCTACCCACCATTGACTCATCTTTGGCTTCCTCACAGCTACCAAAATTTGGAACTTTAGAAAAAAACTATACTTCTTTTTTAAATAGTATCCAAAGTGCTCTTTAAGTGCGTTAGCAGCACTACCAGAGGCACCCTATGGGGCGCATACCCACGTTAGCATCACGCTAGCATGCTATTCACACATAACTGCTTCAGAACTTTGCTTCCAAAGTGACTCTCCCCACTTACTCCACTCATGGCATCTTGGTCCCCACAGCTGAACAGACTCAAGAGCACATCCATGGAGGCTTCCCCATAGGTGGAACTACTTGAGAAGATGCACTCCAAGAAGTCCAAGGGTATTATAATGCAAGAACTGAAGTAGCTCCACACTGAAATAAACCTCACTAAAATGCATAGGATCAATGTTGAATCCTCAGCACAAAATTCTTTTCCCCTACAAATCCACTTTGCACTCATCCTGTTGTCCACATCTCCTTCCCTGCAACACATTTCCATTCCACTGCCCCATTTCTGTGGTCATCACTACATAGCATCCTGAAAAGGGTTAGACTCCCAGGCACCTCGTTCCATTAGTCGTGTGCACTGTGATTCTCCTTCTTCATCAATATATTGGTAAATTTTGCATCTCACCAATAGCTTTTGCCTGAAAGAGCACTTTGTCGCTAACACAAAATGCACTGAAACAACAGCGTGAATGATGAATGAAAACAGGATTGCAAACAGACTTACCTCTGAAGCTAACAGAATTCCAGTTCATTTGCTCACGTGCTATGCAAGTCCTCAGAGAGTCACGTGCTGGGCACCTCTCTCAGTACACTGGGTCGCACACCAGGGGAGGATAAGTGCGTTTTTGACTAGTTAAACTGCATCACACTCACATCCACCCTGCACCACAGGAAGTCAGTCAGTCTGCTGACCTGCAGTTTGCCATGGCACCTTCCCAGGCAGGAAGGCAGTGACTACATTGTGCCTGCCACTTGAGATCAGGGATTCGAATGCCACAACGTGGGAGTGTAAAGCAAAGACGAGAAGAAAGAATGAACTTTGCATTCACCCCATCAGACTTATGCCAGTCTGGAACATCCCGTGCAAGTCAGAGCCACTGCAGGAGTCTAGAGGAGAAAACATCCAGGCTCTACAGTGTTCACACCTTCAGTCCTGACTGGCTAGATCAGCAGCTTCTCTGCTTTTTTCCCATAACCTCTGGGCTTATGATCCAATTTCAACTATAACCAACACAGGACAAGAGTTATCCAAAAACAACTACATTTCTGAAAGTTTTATGACCACTGGCAACTAGATAAACTGGCATGTCCGTGGTTAAAAGACCTTCAGATTTTCTCTTGCGTGCCCAGGATTTAATCAATCAGCACACTGGCAGCCAGTCAACCCACACCATCAGTCACGTCACATCTTCTCCACATGGCTGCTGAGGCCCATGGGAGAAAAAGTATTTGGAGACACAGGCCAAAAGCATTACAGTGGGGAAGAGGTACCTCTAGAGATACTAAGTTCAGAACATGCAATCCATGAGAAACAACACTAGTTTTGTATGATTTCCAAAATAAATGAACAAATTTGATAATAAGAATCAATATGCAAATGTGCACATGTATGTGAGAAAATATTTAAAGTTCTGTCCATTTGCAACTAAAATATTCATCTCTTTCAGGAGGTTAACACGTCTGAGATCCCTCCAGAACAGCCTGGTAGAAAAGAGGGTATATCTGTGCCTGCACGGAGAAAATGGCTGCAACACTGGCTAAATCCTTACAACATATAAAGGCATTATTGAGGGGGACCAGCCACAACCAGAGTGGAAAAAAGCTTTATCAGTCCCCCCGCTCAGTCTCATGGGGCTAATTAATCACTTGTTGTCTCATTCAAGATCCAACCAACCCTAACTTTGCCCAGCCTGAGGCCAGCTCAACAGATACTGTGATCTGACACAAATCAGCATCTCTGGAGAACCCCTTCCTCTTCTCTCTACTATTCACTTCTCTCCCCACAAAGTCTTCCCTGTACTTCCTAGGCACATCAACACATTTCCTCCTTGGGGAAATGTTTTGCCTTGCCCTCCCTTGAGCTAGCAAGCAGATCTCAGAAACACCAGCACCAAGTCTTTCAGCAGCCATGTTGACACATGCTAGCTTGAAGTATTTCTCAGGCTGCCCTAAAACATCAAAGCACAAGGTCTCAGTGGTCCAACTGCTGTCTAGCTTTTTTCTTTTCTTATTGATATTTGTCCTCAGAGAGCTCAATGAACACAAGCAAGCATCACATGTAATTATTACTACTATAATTACTGCTAAATCACTACACTACTTATGAAAGTAAAAAAAAAAAAAATAAAATAAAATAAAATCTATAGTTAATAAATTTTCCAAAATGGATAACTGGATAACAGTGTCTGTCTTTATAGTTAAGACTGCCCAACACTATTCTTTAAAATCATCACTTCATGAATCACAAATTTTAAATAAATTTTTCTGTGACTCACTTTAATTCAGTGGAACTTATATTGAACACAAAACCAGCAAAGAAGTCTTTCAGGAAACAGTAGAAAAAATTGTACAGATTTACCCACATTCAGTAAATTCTAGTCATTTGAACGTTTGTCTAATTAGTTCTAGTGTCTCGTGAAGTTAACAATAGGAACAGGGCTCACAACATAAATGAGAGTGATACACAGCTATGCACAAAGACTTCCCCAAATCTGGTTAAACAGTAACTAATGGATATTCTTAACTGACTATGCTCAGAACTCCAACACTTGTCCCAGAACCTTCATGCTGCACCTGCATTAAATATGTTCCCAAGGTGTGGTTAGTCTCAGGAAAAACACTCAGTTCCACAGAAATAACAGTCAAATTGGTAGCTCTCCATTTTATAAGCATGTTATTTAGCCTCAAAGGCTGGTAGAACAAGTTCTTTTTGAAATCCTCACTTTATATTGTTCAGCTTCCCCTCACTTTTGCTTGGGTTGAAGTTTCACTTCACAACCTTTATTAACAAACAATCCCACATGCTGCTAATTTAAGAGGCCCCATTTTACAAGTTGGATAGCTGATTATTTTTTACAATGAGAATATAATTAAATTTTGCTAGTTCATCTTTTCTTCTTGTTTTATTTTTTAAGGGAAATTAAAGAGAAATAGCCACTAATTATGTCATCATTTTTCACTTGTGAAATGCCAGAGTTCAGAAGTTAGTCTCATCATTCAAGCCTTTCCTGTGCCAATGTGGTATCATATCATTATCGGCAACATGAACACTCGCTACGTGATCCTAAGGGCTGTCTTAGCAGGCCCAAAAAGTACATGTTTCGTGTGGAAAGAAACAGCAGTGCACACTCACTAATCTCTATGGAAGTGTGACCTCAACACCTGCCATGCAACAGTTAAAACTATGCAAGAGATGTATTAAGTCGTCCTTTCTTTTTAACTACATTTAAATAAAAGAAAATTAAGATTTCCACTTGACAAATCAGTCAAGTGTTATAACCGTGTATTCTACGATCTTTTTCAATTATTTTCTTTAAATGTATAACTGATGTTAGGTAGATCACTGTTAAAAACAGCACTCCTCCTTCTATCTGATAAGTTTATAGCTGTATGATTCCAAATTTCTACTGGAAGAAACACCATCATAGCATGCTATCCCAGGTGGAGCTTTCAGATCTTGTCAGAAGAGCGGGAAACTGAGCTTTACACCCTTCCAGAATTAGAAAGCACCCAAAGTATATAAATCACCAAAATACACAAAGCATCAAGACTACATTACAAGTTAAATATCATTATCGTGTGATGATTTATGTATGCATTTATCTCAGCATCATTCTTGCAAACTCTTTACAATAATCAATATACTTTGAAATCAGCATATGCAAAACACACAAGATCTGAAGTCAGACTGAAATAAGTATCTATCATCTGCAGGTAAGCTAAATTCCCTCCTGTCCCCTTTCCCAACACCCCAGCCCCTCAGTTAAAATCAGTTTTATGGGAGTAGAGGCTTAAATAACAACCTAACATTTCAGTGGCTATTTCTTTTATAATAGTTTACAAAGAAAGAACAACATGTATTTTGTGCTTAGAGTTATTTTCATGAAAATGGTCAAGTGCAGCCTAGCAGCTCTATCTTCTGCAGTTGACAAGAATTGTGTTGCCTCTGGAATGGCTTAAGAATAATGAATAATACATGAGCTCTTGAGAAACGTACATTAAACAAGATCAAACACACATATTCCACATAGTGGTGTGTACAAAATAAAACACCGACAAACCCGGATGATAAATTAAGGAACATGTGACCAGCCAGCCTCCTTCATCTCCATCAACTGTTTCAACAGTTTACATCCTGTTCAGTCCTTATCATAACTTTTCAGGAAAAAAAAAAAACAAAAACAATAACTGTAGCAATTACTACAACTGGCAACACCACTCTCAGATTCTTGCACTGAAAGTTTTTCCAAAACACAAAATTCACACCTTGGAGGTGGGATTCAACACATGTCTACAGTGCACAAATCTTAGGTGTGACTAAAAAGATAACAGAAGCAGGTGGGTTGACAGCTCAGTTCATCTCAAAAGGGCATGTCAAGTCAGTCACAAACTCTGTCTGGTTTATGTCTGTTATGTGCACATGTATGTTCATGCACAGTGTTGTTGCATCACATTTGTTGCTTCACACGAGCACATTCATGAATTACACTCTGTTATTTTTCCAGCTAACAGCCCAGAATCTTGTACAACAAACCACTTCCATGACAATTCCATATCTGTATTTTTAACACACTTTCAATGTATGCGAACAGCCAAGACAGCACTCTAGTTAAAAAGTACCAACATAGTACCATTGTAAGCAATATTGTGCAAAAGATCAGTTAATAAAATTACTTTATCTGTGCTTAAAACATTGCTGCCAGAGTCCTCTATATGAGCTACATGGCACTATTAAAATTCGAAAATTCCTATCTAGTTACCTTATATTGCTGGAGTCAAAGGCATCCTTGGACAACTTTGCTGACACTGGTCTAGGTACAGCTTTTATCACGTAAGTGTTTGCACAGTTTACTTCCTAAAGCACCTTCACATCAGAATCCCTGGATACCAAAACCAACTAATAAACCACTAATGTTGCTACAGCAGAATTGCTTGGCTTAAAAGAACAAAACAACAAAACCCACAACACACATGCACTTACTTCCTGATGTTACCAAACACAATACAAACGTCAGTGTACACAATACTCCCCGAATTACACCAAGAAAAAGTGAGATAACACCACACTTTAATATGTTTCTGTCAGTGCAGTGCTAGTGCTAGAGATAATAACAGCATTAGTAATGAAATACATAAAATTTGTTACTTGTTATTGCTCAATAAAACACTTGCAAATAACTGTGACCCCGGCCACATAAAACATCAGCACTAGGAGAACATGCTGCACCTGCTGAAGGTAAAACCAGTGATTTACTAAGAAAAGGAAAAGAAAAAATAGTATTTAGGAATAAGTCAATTACAACACACACATAATTTTTTTTTTATTTTCTCTTATTTGGCAGTCCAAAAAATGTAACAAAAAGGCTCCTCATCAAAACACAAATTATTAAATCCCAAGCAAGCACCATCCTATGAACATCTATCTCCCCGTGTCATGCAGAGATGTAAGAATGGTCCCATTGCATCAGACCTGGGTGTAACCACTAAAGTATTCATCCCAGCTCCTGAGAGTCAGGGAAACATTCACTACAAACTTCAGTGAGGGAAACTCTCAGCTCATGCTTATTGTAATACTGGTTTTGTGCTTTGCTGAAACACACACTTTCTTGACAGCAAATATAAACTCTTGTTAGAGTTAACAAATGCTACATGGATCAATAGCATAAGCTATCAAATCAGATTGGTCTTAGCACAAATAGAAACCTAACTAAACTGGTATCAGCATAGACCCCAATAGAGGGTGCATTGTTCAGTTTCCTTTATTTTTGCAAATATGGATGTTCCATGACCTGCCAGTGACAATGTGCACTGCTAAACAGGAAGTTTGAAGCTCAAAAACGGCCTTTTGCTTTTCTGCACCACACTCACTCTCTTCCAGAAGTCAATTTAAGAACCAAACAAACTTTGAATGATTCTCATTTAGCTTACCTAGCCAGAAACAACACTAAAACACAAAGATGAGAGAAAGCAAAGTGAACCACGAAGGACAGCCTGAAGATAACAGAAGAGATCTATTCACAACTAAAATAAACCACTGGAATTACACAATATGTGAGAAGCACAGAATCGGGATCACACAGTTCACGAAGCATATACGCTTTGGTTCTTTCTGACTAAGGCTATTTTAACAAGGTTAGATAATCAGAAAAGGAAGCATAAGTTTGTCCATTAGCCATTATGAGTCTAGGAAAATATGTACTTGGCTAGATAGAGGAGAACAAAGGAGAAAAACGCCAATGTTCACAACTTTTGTTACAAAACTCATGTTATACGGTTTAAATTAGGACTCTTTTGTCAGATTCAGTACTGATATAAATACAAAAAGAACCCAAAACAAAGGATTAGTCTACAAAATGAGTTATAAACGAGAAGAGTGGCACACTGTTATTTAAGTGTGGGGAAGAATGCAGTATTCCTCTTGTCATTTGTGTTTTGTAAGTAGATTGGACTTTTTTTATAACCACACTTACTCGCACTTTCCATAACTAAATCCGACACAGTGCATAATGCTGTTCCTCGGCAGAATAAAAATTCTGATTTTCGTTGCAAGTCGGACCAGTTCAGCAGAATCAAATTTATAACATTAATAAATCACCAAAACCCAAGATAGCATCTCAAAACAGTGCAATATATAAGCCTTAGCTATGTTTTACAAACACATTAATCATGAACAGATTGAATAGGCCCATAGTAAAACAATTCTTCATCTGCATCCATCTGAGTTCCTTTCAATGGGTCACAAAGTATTCTTAGATCAATATTCTACAGAACTTCCACCATGTTTTGCCAAAGCTGTTCAGCAGACCCTGGTCTTCAAAGTAATTTTTCAGACACTTGGATGCGTGCAAAACATCACTCAATGCATGCCATGCACCCTGGGTCCCCCATTCTGCTACCACCACAACCACTGTAAAGGATTCCTGTGGTAGTGCTGAATTTTCAAAGCAGAATGAGATGCAAATCACGTCTATGCCTACAGGAGCACAGCCTGCCCAGGAGTGGATTTCCAGACCAAAATAGGTGATTACAGAATTCACACTTTTAATGTTTAGGTTAATTTTATTTCAAACTCTATCTAATCTGGTCCAATATACAAAACCTCCTTCTTTGGAGAAAATGCTGTAGTGCACATCCCAGTTTTTTTTAGTCTGGAAATAATCCAGTTAATGGATGGATGCTCTGTTGGACCATTTTCTGATGTGATCCAAGAATGACAACAACCAGGATAGTCACCTCAAAAGCACATTTCTGACCTGAACATACTAATGTGGACATGGTCCCAGACACAGTACTTCACTTAGTGTTAAATTTTTATGTCAGCCACGGAAGAACAATCCAGCAGATGGAAACTTCAGCAATGGGCAATCTAGTACCCCATCACCATAAATCAGGTGCCTCTAGAACAGAGCCTCTAATAGGAGAAAATTGTCAGTGGTTCTTCATAACCTGACCAAATAAATCTTCCCCAGATCCCTGCCCTTCTCTCTACTGGATCATACACTTCGTTGGACCTAGGCTGAAACCACTTCCTCAGTGACCCAAGTCTTACCCTTTCTCACTCAGCCCACCACCTGAAATGGTCTTCCTGAGCAACCTCCCTATGACTTTGTTCCTTTTCTCCTTAAGCCAGCTGTGAGTAAACATTCAAAATAATCCCTCATGCAGGCAATCTGCACATCATCTAACTCTCTTTCAAACCAAGATTGAGGCTCCAGCAGACCTGCACACAGAGCCATGAAGTGCAGCAATGATGCCAAAAAAAAAGATGAACAAGAGGAGGAGTCAGCCTGTGGCAGCCTGGAACGGAAAAACTTCTCAAGCTATCTGAATAATGAAAAACTTTGTACAGGTTCAACAGCTGGGGAATAGAATACGCTTCAGTTGGGAGATCATCAGAAAGAAGACAGTCAAAAAGCAATATTACAATATACAAGGGAAGAGGGATTACAGACAGTAAAATTGTCAGGGACAGAATAAAAATGGATCTTGGAAAGAACTACATGCAATTCAGAAACATAAGAAAAAGAGAGAATATATATGTTTAGGACAGATGCAGATAATTAATACAGTTACTACTTTATCAGAAAAAAAATCTAAAACCTTATGCTATCCTTCAACATGTTCTCACTAACATGTCACAAAGTCTTACATTTCATGCTAAATAAAAGCATGCTTTTATTGCAAAGCATGCTTTTTATTGCAAAGCTCAGGCTAGAGGTGGAATGCAGACAAGCTACTGCTCAGTAATGGTTAATACACCATTTAAT
Source organism: Rhagologus leucostigma (assembly GCA_013397725.1). Lineage (NCBI taxonomy): Eukaryota > Metazoa > Chordata > Aves > Passeriformes > Rhagologus > Rhagologus leucostigma. Next base: position 1,061,642 of record VZTD01005887.1, read on the forward strand.
TGACCTAACTAATGCAAGCTAAGTATTAGTGCAGTTTCCGAAGAAAAGCATAAAAATAAGTGAAATGTAAAAATAAAATGAAATTACACCTTATTTTATTTTTCTTCATGTATGTTTTCAACCTTTCACCTAGTGAAGAAATGGTCCAGTGTTTGCTATGGATCCAGATTGGGATCTTAGTTTCAATAGGGGATTAGGTACTTCTGAAAGCAGGCGGTAGTAGTAAGAAACTTTGCAGCACTGTCTATTGCTCTCTGCAAAAACTGTAGTAGTAAAAACAGGAAAAGGCTTAAACTAGCCCAATTTAATAAGAAATACAAGAAACTGCAATAATAGTTTTCACAGCTGAAGATCTGTGCAAAGGTTCTAAGTCAGCTCTGTAAGAGGAAAGCTCTGTAAGATGATCAGGAAACTGAAGCACTCACTAAGTTTAAAAGGCAAACAGAAGCAAACATTTTTTTTCCTCCAAAATTAAAAAAAAAATCACAAAATACAAATTAAAAATTATTCTTTTTCAAAATAAGCATATAAAAAGTGAAGTAGTTTCCCCACAGCACAGAAAAAAATTAAGGTCAAAAATTTAAGCCGGTGAGTTTGACCCACATCAATCTCCTGTTGATTGAAGAGTGTTAAGTTACAGAATCCCACATATTTACAGACATATTATGGAAACTGCATTACATTATTCAATGTCCTGCCCAATAACACAGTCAATCCAGACACTGTTTCTTGATAGCACTTAACACACCCTAGTCTCAAAGACAGGATGATTGTTGCTGTCTTGCCCTATATCCATTCCTTCCTCCCTCTATTGAAACCTTAGTACTTTCAGTAGCCAAAGATATTTTTATAACCTTTTTTGACCCAACCCCTAAGACAATAAAAAATATTTAAGGGCATTTCCCTACTGTCAGAAAGAGAATTATTCCATTTCAAGTATCTGTCATATCTAAGCAATCTACTGTACAATATTTTGTTTCTGTGTAAGAAGTTCAGTAATGCCTAAACGAAATCAGCTGTTCTTTTCCCACTACCCTTTGAAAAAATCTTTCCTTCTTTCTCTTATATAACTTCCCCTTCCAAATACAACAGGTAGGAGGAAAAAAAAGGTAAAGCTGCTCTGAACTATAATGTGCCAAAATGTAACCATGTTCAAGACTGTCAACGACTCTAAAAGAATCTCCAGCTCAGGGTAACAATTTTAGGGAAGATTTTTGCTATCCTGTAATCTGTGGGATCTCCTTTAGGTCAGAAGTATCCCAAACACCGTGCCTGTGGTTGTGACAACACAATCACTGGGACAAGTCTTAAACAAAGTCCCTTACTAGAAATCTAGGACTCTTTCTACAGTCCCTATTCTTTAGAAATCAATGTCTCTTCAACTACACCTGGAATAAAGATATTACACATAAAATATTGTAGCCAGCTGAAACTGTATTAGTAAAACAGAATCCTTCAACCATGAATTTGATGTATTCCTCCCCCACCCACTTCCTGTCCTCAAATCTGTCACATGACGAAATGCAGAGATAATCACTGCTTACACACACAGTCTGCATTTCATAACAAAAACAGGGGGGACTCCTCATAAACCCCCAACATTTTGAGTGAGTAGAAAATAACGCCACAAATCTGCAGTCAACTCAAGAATTGTTAAGCTATTCTTGGATCTCCTAAGTGATAATGATCAGCTTGATTCTCCAAATCATCAAGGGATACTCTTAAAGGTCTTCATACAATGATAAACAAGCATACAACTGAGCCACAGATGGTGAAAGACTCAAGTAATTTTTCTTGTATTTAACTTCACCTTAAAAGTCTTCTTAGTCTCTAATCCAAAACTAAATAAAAAGGCAGTGAAAGTCTGCGGGTCATCTATACCAACATCACTATTGGGCCCTCTCAACGCAAATGCTGCCAAACAACTGGGGTAAGCTTAACACGTAGAGCTGCCATGCTCTAAAACACTTCGAGGATACAAACCTGAGCCCATGCCAGTCTGAAGTGCATTGAAGCAAACTATCTTCCATTATTCCAAGGTAGATCTCTGCTTATAAAACGTTTGTTTCCCAAAATCCTGTAACATTCTATTCTTTCCTGAAAGATGACTGTTTTCACTCAGCCCAGCAAAAGATTTGTCCATATATGGACAACCCTGAAGACAACAAATGGCTCTTTTCCCAGTCTATTATCAAGCCAGGAAATTAGACTGCCTGAGGTACTCTGCCTTACTTACTCAGTTCAGAGCCGAGAGGAAACATTCTTGAGTTCGTTAATCATCCATTTTCACACGAAGGTGAATGGATGCTCTTCCTTTACAGCTTTAGCAGCAATCCCCACCATCAATTACATGGAAGATTAAAGTCCTCACACAGCCATGGGAGATAAGAGAGCGCTAACGATGGCAGTGAAAGTCACAGGGCAGACAGCTGTGTCCCCGAGGGCTTGGCGGAGGGAAGAAGAAAAGTAACATAAGAATTTAAAATAAAATAAATATCACACATCAATAAATTCTGCAAGACTGAAAAAGAGGAAACAGGAAAAAAGTAAAATCCCTGTGTTTTTAGTAAAGTCTCAGCTATTTTCTTGCCCTTCTTAACATTTAAATGCAGTCCTACATAAACGTACAGCTTGAAGAACACTACGGATATGAAACACTTTACTCTCTGATACTCAGGGGCCTGTCAAGTCCTTTTACCTTTCCATGCACAACTTGCAGTTGAAGTCACTATCTTTAGTAAGGAAAAAAAACATACATGTGAGGAATCTATAGTCTGAATAGATCTGAAAAATAGGTTCAAGGTTCAAAGAATTCAAGACTTTCTAAATGGCCAAGAAATTTCATCCTCCTTTCATACTGGAAACCTTGCAAAGAAACCCCTCTCATGGAGTCAGCTCAGCTACCTAGAAACTTAGTGGCAAGCCAGTCTTTCCCTTTTTAAGCTGCAACAAAGGAAATGATTGAGGAAGCATTAAAACCCAAGTGCACCATAAAAGGCATCTACCAGAAAACTAGATGCTATTTGCAATAAAGAACGTGCCTTATTTAAATGATAACAAATCACCACAGTCCCTATGCCCTATTAAGCTATAAAAAATGTATCACAAGAAATATGACCAAAAGCTGGTATTTCAGCTCCTCAGAAGCTGGCATATTTCTTTCAGAAACTTGAGTAGGTGGGACTGTATTTTCTCAATGGAAAAATATGAACTGATGTGTCATAATCTATTTATGTTTTTGTTGGTATTTTTTAAATCTTCTGCCAAAAAATTGCTTATTGCCCCTTCCATTTCTTGGTGTCCCAATTGTCTTTTCAGCTATGTTTATTTTCTGATTGGCAAGAAAACTACGAAATTCTATCTTGAGGATTTTTTATATGCTGTTCTCTTCCGTTTTCCTCCTGTGAAGACATCCTGCGCACGTTAATCTCTCAAAGTATGTTTCACAATGGAACCAAGCTGCTCTTTATGCTGCCAGCATTAGTCAAGGCAACAAATAGCTAAAAGACGGCTACTTAAAGCAGTCACAGAATTGTAACTGCTGGATATCCATACTCCTCAAAAAGATTATGGGTATCTATAAAACTACCAGTCTCACTCATTTGACAGCTGCTCTCCCTCGGTAAAGCTGTCAGCATGGGGGCAGGTGTTTGGTCTTTCTGAGGAAAGTATCTGCTGAAATGAAGCTGTGATGAGATAATAAATAACCCAAAAAAAACCCTCTTCCTGATGATACTGCATCTACTGAAAGGCTGTGGTAGGAATCACTTAACAATGACAAGTTTTGGAAGGAGGAAACACCAGTGAAAGCACTCTCAACCCTTTCAGCAGGTAATCCTAACAGGGGAGGCACCAGGAATGCCACCTCTGTATTTTAGGAAGATATGAACAGATGAGTTTACATTGTTAAAAATACTGCTATGAGCACTTAGTAGTACTCTCTTTCCTTCCCTAGCTTCCACTAGCTGCCCACCTTCTATATGTATAATACATGAGAATTTTACTAATGTATTGTACCTTTGTCAAGAAAAATATATTCACCATAAATCTAAATCTAAACCATGCATAACTTAAAATCATCAAGGGAAGGGAGAAGGTGACTAAGTGAAACTGCAAAAATTCCGGCAGTTTGCCGTTTAACAACAGCATCTAAAAGCACTATTTCCCTTCCTCCTTTTGTCTATTAAATCAGTCAGATCAAGGATTATTTCATCCCTCCAGCACAGTAGTCCACTTCAAAATGCCATAGCACTGAAAAACAACTGCTGTCTACATACAATTATGTGAATACCAAAAGAAAAGCTGTAGAATGGCAAACTAGTTTATATTTATAGTTCAGACTCCAGTCTCTCCACCATTACCAACAGCACTGTTTCCTCACCACAGCCTGAGAAACAGCAACTACCATTTATTTTCCTAAGGCCTACTGCTTTTCAAATATGTCACAAGCCCATCTGTTGAGTCAAAGAAAGGGATGTCCCTAAGACTTTAAAAAAAAAATTCAAGAAAATTAAGCTAAATTCAAGCCAAAGGTAGCAAGTGCCTGTGTATGAAGTATTGCTGTGAGCTCAGTTAAAAGGGTAAAGGAACTTTAAATATGCTGTAAGCCAAATATTAATCTCCTGAAACACAGAAACTTCTTGCTCTCCACTTTCAATAGAGAAAAACTTGGTTAAATATAACAAACGAAAACATAACTGGATGTCAAATATCCTTCTTCAAGCACTTCCACTGTGCTCTTCAAAACCTGGAATTAAGTTAATTGAATTAATTATTCTTATCCAAATCACTATCCCAGCAGATTTTAGGTGTGTTTGTTAGGGAGCTTTGATGGTCTGTTTCCACAAGTGTCCCAAAAAAAAAAAAATTATGTTGATAGATTTTCAGCCCTGAACATTGCACAACTGGCTGGAGGACAAAGCAGGGAGTTGCCTGTCTGCAGCATCCAATCAGGAGAACCATCTCTTTGCTCTAAAATTCCAGCTGCTACAGGATCAGCATTATCCTTACCAATTCACTTTTTATACTTGTCACAAACACGGTGGGAATGAAAAGTCTGTTTCAAGTCCAAAATGCAAGTTATGATTCAGAAATACACCTCTAGTGTATTTCACAGCTGGTGCCCCTTACTACAATAGCTATTTAATATTTTGTTTTCTTAAAAACTCCACAAAAAATATCACAATCCTTCAACAAGCAAAATACAAGCTACCATCCCCACTCCCATCTTCAGACCAGCAGAGAAAAAGACACTATATTTATTACAGGGGAGTTAGTGAAGGAAAGCTGCTTTTCATTTTCTGTCAGACATACACATAAGGAGAAATCAGCAGCAAAGCTGTGTAGAGGTTTCATTAGAAAAATACATCATGGCTTGCAATTCCCTCTTTTCCCTTGATTTCCATTTTTTTATAAACACAAAATGCAGGTCATGCCCTTGAGCTTCTGCCAATGCATGATTTTACAGAAAGGCCATGTGAATAACTGAGTGGTTCAATATGAAGTAAATGACCAAAGAAACAAAATAAGAGGATGATAGTCATTTCAGATGAAGTTTCTCTTTAGTAGGAACTAAGTTCACCAACATCTGAAAAAGGAAAACCTTCACCAGCTTACTCATTAGTTCAGACCATCTGAGAGTGTCTTTCCAAGTTAATTTTCCTGAAATCTGAAGCTAAACCAATCTTTATTTAATTCACAAATTAATTTAGAGACACATCACTCCACTTAAAATAATAAAGGTCTATTTGGAAAAAGAAAATAATAAAAGACAAATCTATGCACAGTTTTCAGCTGTGGATCCAGCTCTTGTTTAGAGAGTTTTCCTGGGATTTGAGTTGCAAATTCATCTTTGGCCTGGAAAAAGGAACAGCAACAAAGCAACCATAAACAGAGTCAGTATCCTCCAGCTGTTACAAAAACATACTTTGCTTTACTTTACAAAATAATTTTATCCTACTGTTTTTAAACCATTTGCAGAAGTTTTCTTCAGCGAGATTTATGCAGAGTTACGCAAATAAAAAAAACAACCATTGAGTCTTCTGTGCTACAGCATACAGAAAGAACAACTGTCTATCTAGCTGCCATTCCCTTCCTGTCAAAGAAGACACAAGGTTCAGCCACATGGCTTTCAAGCTTCCTTGAGATCATGGGCTAGAATTGGGACTTACCCATAACACAATTCCATAACATAATTACTATTATTTTTAATAATACAGAGCCATCAGAGTACCATTATGGCCAAGACAGAAGAGAACCTTTGCAAGTAGTCATTTTTGCTTCCACATCTGCAAACATACACAACTGATAGAGTGCCTAAAAGGTTCTACAGAACTTTTCACAGCAACATCATGCAGGTCTGGCTGAAGTCTAAAAGCATCTCGGTGATCAAAGTGTCTGTACGCAGGAGGGACCTTTTTGCTTTATATTTTTTTTATTGGCTGTATGCTTTCCCAGCTCCTATACCACCATTGCCTTAAATACAGCAAAAATCAGCTAAAGTTACTAAACATCAAGCCTCTCCTCTAATCCTCCCCCCACCAAAACCAAGGCTATAGAAGAATAAATAAGGGAATGCTTTTTCCTTTGGAGCATTTTTGAAGATTTTTCTAGTCACAAATTTGATATCCATAGTTATTCACTCTACAGGTTACCACTAAGGTAAATCTCTGTGTGCTGTTTTCTAACTGTGACCAGATAAAAACATTTGGGCCCCCAAGCATTCAAACCAACCACTTGTACATCATGGAACTCATGTTCTTCCATATACTGCCATAACTTTTTCTGAAGTCAAGCAGAGGAAGCCATGTCAAAAAATTAGCAAGTCATGTCACTGTTTTCCACAGGTCAAAATACAACATTCAGGAGCAGACACTGAATACGCTCAAGTGATGAAATGTAACGTGTTTCCACTTCAGATTAAATTAGGCTTTAGAAAAAATAGATAAAATAACAAATCAGAAAGTGATTTTGCTTAAACATATACAGTTGCAGCCGGCAGGACCAAAGTGATACTATTTCAACTTAATGCATTTTAGTTTCCAAGACAGACTGAGAAGAAAGAATGCATCTTCATCAGAAAATATTTTCCTGACAGAGGTAATACAGACTAGATAGATCTTGACAGGAGTAACACGCGTTAGATAAATATTTAGTCTATTTGAAGAATTTATTTATCAAGTCCATCCAGCTTTATGCATCTAGCCCCTCCTGCCATATCAGCTATGTTGATCCCCCTGTTTTAGCATAGTCTGCAGAGAAAAAGACCAGAAGTTTTGTTGCAATACAATTTAGTTGCATGATATTTCAAAATATTTTGTTAAAATACTCATCATGAGTAAAAACTTTCAATACTTCTTTGAAGGACTGATGTCAGGAAACTGGATGCATAAAGCACGAACAATCCATTACAACAGAAAGATCAAATTATAGGATTAAATATGATAAATAAATAGGGGATGTTTCATCTCCAGCTGGGCTTAAAACCACGACACGTGGCAACAGAAATCAATGACAAATCTCGCATTAAACGAAGTGGAGCTGCGATTTTTGTTCTGTTTCCAGGAAACACAAATGCATTACATCAGTTGAGATGCACTTCCCATCAGGATGACTCGATTGCAGAGTCTCTTGGTAAATGACACTTGAGAAGGAAAAAGCTACTGAAAACATCACTGATCTCTCCCACAGAAGTTATGTATCTCTGCCTTGTTCATAAAGCACTAAAAATTTTAGGAATCCGAAGAAATTAGAGGCATCATTAATAGAACCTCAGTGCTACCAGGAGAAGATGCAACAATAACACAAAGCCAACAGATCTTTAAAAAGTCAAAAGTAACAATTGCCTTACTGGCTTGTCAGCTAAAAATTTTGCCCCTACAAACAGATTTTGACCTTGTGATTAACTGTAATCAAATCTGACCATGCCATACATGTGTCAGACGAGTTCATGAAAACCAGCAGCTGGGAAGACCACACAGACATGAACAAGTGTCCACAGAAGCTCTGCCCATCTTAGGAGATAGCAGACATTTCAGGCAGCAAGAAATGGGTGGAGAAAGAAGGGGAAAAGAAAAAGCATCAGGAATATCCAGACTTCAGATCTAATGACTACTGAATTGATTGGGGTTTAGGGGTTATTGGTCTTTGTCTTACTAAATTTGAATTGAACAGGTGCAGAGTTGAGCAGATTCATGGTGTTTCAGCAGAAAAACCAAGCAAGTAAAGTTGCTAAATTATGAAGACATGAAATAGGAGAGCAGCACTTTGGGTGGTACCCAAGTTGCTCTAAAAACTGTACACTGCTCTAAAAAAAGAAAGCATTATGTCAGTAAGATGACAATATTTGTATTGCAGCATTTTACCAAAATAATTCATAAATACATGGACCTTTTTCAGAACAAGATTATTACCAAACAAGTCCGAGATTGAAATAAACTGCTAAAAACTAACTAAATAAATCCCAAGTCTTAATTCAAAAGTTTCACTGAACTGCACATCAGGTGATCAGTTGATAAAACTGAAGGACTAAACCTTCATAGGCAGATTTTGACAGCCAAACAATATAAAACACACCAGTAAGTAAACATTTAACCTCCTGCAGTACAGGACAGGCAGTGGCTGCTATCCGTGCTTCTGTATGTAAATGACAAAGTGCACACTGAATAGCAGCATCGGAAAGTATCAGTAACCATCATTTAGACTGAAGATATATTACTTTACAGTCACTGTACAATTTTAAAGGTACTTATCTATTTCTCCTTATTTATACCCTTTACTGATACTCCTCCCAAAACCCAATAATGATCTTGAAGGTCAAGAGCTCTGATACAGCTTCAGAAAGATTTCCTTATTGGTGCAAAGATGCAGGTTTGAGCTATGAAAACATCTACAAAAAAACATTACATTGCCAACAGAAGTTCTCCCTCAGTAGGCTTAATCTTTCACTTTTTAAGCAAAAGCACTGACTGCAGCACAATTAGTTGTGGCCAGACCATACCAGTAAATAAATAGGAGGAATAAAGTATGTTCTGAAACTCAGAGCAAATTCAGCACAAAAGGTGAAGTAAAACTGCCTCAAATTCTAATGCTCAAGATCAATAAATGAGGTAAAAAAAATGGTAAGTTCCGAGAAAACTATGAATTGCAAATACACTCGAGAAGCATCTAAATAATATCTTCTAGTTTGTCTTCTCTTTAATATGTTTTGTCTTTCCTTCCTTTTTTTTCCTCCCTCAGTCTTTTTGATGAGGGTTAGGTAAACTTGTCATCTTTATTGTTCTTACCATTTCTCACTAAATGTAATGCTATCTGCTAAAGCATTAATTCTTTCCTCAATTAAAATGTAACTTAGGAAAGTGGCAGCAGCAGAAATAGATCTAATCAAAACTAATTATTACCTTACACTTCATGCTTTTAATGCAAGAACCTTTAAAGTGGTTTCACTGTTGTCCTTCAAGAGAATGATGCACTACTATGTTTTTCATCCAAAACTCCCAGATCCCCAGTATCTGGGAGCTGTTTACAGAAAAAGACAGGCACAAACACAAATTAAGTCACAGGAAGCTACAGCAACATTCTGCTTGGATCATTACAATGACACTGTCTGACAGAGGGATCCCCAGATTAGAAGCCAAGTGGTAAAGTCTCTCTGTGGCTCTGCCATTTTTCTACTTTGTAGCCACTCATCTACTTTGATAAGGTTTCCCCAGCTGCTTGGAAAGAGGACAGTGTTGTTCATTTGGCAACTTCCCGGTTTTGAAAACTTCCAGGTTTGTTTTGAGAACTAGCTCGTGTCCACTCAGTGCTTGGGGCAGGGGCTGGGTAGGGGTGGTGGATATAATTATTCCAGGTTATCTCCAACCATTGACTGACTAAGGAAACTAGTGAATACTCTTGTACTTCTGCCTAATCCTTTTCCTTTTTCATTCTTCAGTACTATGCAAGTGACAAGAGACTATTACTGCCCCATAGCACAAAAAAGGATATAAAGCTATTAGAGTGCATCCAAAGGAGGGTAACAAAGATGGTAAAGGGCCTAGAGGGGAAGACATGATGAACAGCTGAGGTCACTTGGTCTGTTCAGCCTCAAGAAGATGAGACTGAGAGGAGACTTCAAGGCAGTTACAACTTCCTTGTGAGGGGAAGGGGAGAGGCAGGCACTGATCTCTTCTCTGTGGTGACCAGTGACCGGATGTGAGGGAATGGCCTGAAGTTGTGTCAGAGGAGGTTTAGGTTGGATATTAGGAAAAGGTTCTTCCCCCAGAGGGTGGTTGGGCACTGGAACAGGCTCCCCAGGGAAATGGTCACAGCACCAGCCTGACAGAGTTCAAGTGTTTGGACAATGTTCTCAGGCACACAGACAGTGCTCTCGAGCTCATTATGTGATTCTTGGGGTTGTTCTGTGCAGGGTCAGTAGCTGGACTCGATGGTCTTGCAGGTCCTTTCCAACTCAGGATGTTTTATGATTCTATAAAAAAAATCCATTTCATGCCCACAAAACTTTCATGCAACCACCACCAGTAGAAAAGCCTGAAAGAAAACTAGCAATTCCATCTCCGTAAAAGGTCTTCACAGTAGAATTAGAAGGATTTGGGGATTGCTATGAAAAAAAATATACCGAGTAACACTTCCTATCAACATCATGCACATTTTGGGCTAGGTAAAGTACTGGGTGAGAGAAGCAAAAGTCCTGTGAGGAAAAAAAAACCAAACACCAGACCAAAAAAAACCTGAGCTTGTATGCAGAAACCTTCATAAAGCTGACTTCCAAGATGGCAAAGTTTACATTAAATAGATCATGCTATATCCTCATCTTCCATGTTAAATAACATATTTTAAATATACACTTCCAACTCACAAACATGCCTGCACAAGGGGAGGAGTTACTCACGTATAGAAAGAACAGCCTTAAGGAGGAAGAATTAGGCCATTTATTTAAACAGGAGGGTTAGTTTATGTGAACTTCAAGTGACCATGAAACTATGGCGTAAGTGTACCAAGCACAGCCAAGCTGATCTAAGATGAGCTGCTGATGAAAGGGGTTATCCTGTCATCAGCTCCCAGCCACAGGCTAAAGTGTCACCAGGCTTCCCATCAGCACCACTGACCCTCCGACTCCACAAATTCAACTTCCTGAACTTATTCAGGAAATTAACTAATAGAAAACTTACTCTACACCAGAAAGAGTCAACAAGCACCTAACATATCTCAGTCTCCTGAAACAGCCTGCTTTGGGATCAGACGTTCCAAAATTAACAGACAGAAAGGGGAGGGAAGCAGGACGGCGTAACAGTTTATGTCCTCATTGCTCCTAACAGTCTTTTGCAATCTGCTTCTAGAGATAACCATCATGTGAACAGGACCCAAGGTCACCTTTGCAGTTCTTCATCCATCACAGCAGCCTACAGCTCAGTAAGTCAGCAGACCTTCACCTCTGCGTGTATCACAGGTTAGGAAGCCAAACAATGTGTCTGAGCCTTTTTTCTGCTACCTCTGCTGAGCTGGTCATAATTTCAAGCAAAGAAGCACAGGTTAAGTACCTGTTGCCACTAGTAGACCTGCCAGAGCTCATCTCTGACATCTAAAACATAACAAAATCATATGAGTTTAAGCCAAAATTAAAGTCTTTATAGAGGATTTAAAATCAGTTTGTCAACTCAAGTTTAATTTCCAAAGTGAAGTTCAGAACAGAACTATATTTAAACAAAGCTTAAGCTTTAACAATTTATGTTCTGGCAAAAGAATGCAAAAATTCCAATATTGCTCAATATAACTGTGTAATTGTTCTCATGTTTTCTTTTCAATTTTGATATATATAGCAAATTTCAACTTTTTTACCATTCCTCCCTCCAGCTCCATAAACAGCAAAAGAATTGTGAAACAAGAGAAACATAAACCTCCTTTTAGAAGTGCTTGGGAAAAACTGTTTCTTGGCACAGCAGAATGGCCAGTTGCTTTGATTCAAACACAAGTTGTTAAAATAAGATGTTGCAAAGTGCTAAGAGAGTAGTTCAACATATTTTTCAAAAAGCACAGACAGCTGAATGAACAAAAACAAACAAACAATTAGCCTTGCAGTCAAATCAGAAGGTAACACCTGCAACATCATCTTGTAAACAAGAACCAAGGCTTGTCATGGACAAGTACGAGGTCACCACCATCAAAGCAGCCAACCACAGAGATGTTAGCTATACTCACAACATATCCACAGCCAGAGCCACCCAAGGCCATTCATGTTAAGAGACAGAGAAGGGCATGTGCTCTACGTGTAGCCAGAGTTACACTTTAATATACTGTTAGGAAAAAAAAAAGCAGGAACAAGGTGGATAAGTTATTAAAATACAATTAAAGCATTAAAAAAAAAAGAGAAAAAAGGAAATAAAAACCACGTGGGGTAGAACAGTAAAACTTTCAGAGCGACCTTAAAAAACAATGGTAAAGGACATTCTCAGCTGGCATAAACAAAAGATTGTCAAATAGCAGCTGGCCAATTCATGAAGATAATATTAAGCTAGAAAAATAAAGAAATAAATTAAAATATTACCTGTCAGCACATTCATAAAGGATATAAAATATATAAGATTCACCAGGCACAATTACGTTGTTACTAAGGAGGAAAAAGTTAATAGTTAAGCAGAAAGAAAGCATTTGTGACATTAAAAAGAAAAGTAACAGTCACACTTAAAAAACAGTAATCTTTTACTTCAGTCAAATCTTATACTTCATTGAAGAGATTCCCTTGAAATTTGATAATTTGCTGGGAGATATTTACATATCAAGCCTTTCATCTAGCCCAAAAGAAACCTCTTAAAGTTTATAAATAGCTTTCCCTATAAGGATGAACATTTTCTTCTGCTCTAATTGCATTCCTTTAAGCACTAAAAATGTTAAATTCCTCTTAGCATTCCAGTCTTCTCCCTGTTCTACTTCTGATTTTTGTCCCTTCAGTACTGCTGTCTTAGATGGACAAGTCTCCATCATCATCATCTTTCATTAACTTAAGATGTGTGATATCACCACACACACTTCATTCATCCTTGTCAACTGACGAACTTTGTGTCTTCTTGTTTTCCTATGAACATTCACATACACATTTTAGTTACAACTTCCAAAAATCCTTTCAAAGCAGCAAGTCCAGGAAACAAAGACAGAAAATATATATAATTGTGCTGACTAAGGCAGCAAGCCATGTCCTCCAATATGGTCCCTTATTCACTGGATGCATCTTTCATTCAGGACTTTGTAGAACCTGTGCTTCATTCCCTAGGAGAACTTGGTCTGTAGAAACAAGGTCTACCTACTGCCACAAACAGTTTAGACTGTTTGGTTCCTCTGCTGGTCCATAGAGCTGTGTCCCTAAACAAGTAATTAAAACAGCCCAAAGCTTGATCCTTAGCTACAAAGTACAGGGGCATGACACAGCTTGTGTCTGCAAAGCTAAACTCTTCTCCTTTCACAAGGTCCGAAGAGGCAAGTATAAGTCCCAGTGCTTTTTGGGAACAGTCTGCCTTTGCTTACTCCCAACACTCATGCAATTAGGCCTCAGTCTAAACTGGACCAAGGAGCACACTAAAACATAAGCAGAACAGACAGGACTAAAGCTCGAGCCCACATCCTCTGTGCTTAGTTCAAAAAGTGTAAGGATTGCATATGGCTCCAACAAAAGTCCAAAAAAGATCTGAAAGAAACACGCAATCTACAAGCACATTCCTACTCACAAAAAGTCTATGAAAGTTCCTGCAACATGCCAAATGATCCTGTTCTCCCTACCTTCACAAGAGCTAAGCCAAAAGTTGTACAGGGAATGCGTTGTTCTATAAACATTGGAGACTGCAGGTCACCCACACTCTCTGATGTCTTCAAAGCACTTCTCAAAACAACACCTCTAATCCCAAGACAACCTTGCTTTCATAATCATGAGCTGAAGGCCACAGAACTACATTTAACACTCAAGATCCATGAAAAAGCAGCTTCCAAGGGCAGTTGTCTCAGGAGTCTACTGGTGAAAACTGAAGTATGAAGAAACAGGAACATTGAAACACATCCACAAAAAAGTGATTTGCTCTCAAGAATGAGACACAGAAGCCTGGCATGATGAAACTTGAGCATATTAGTTAAGGCAGTGCCTGTTTTGAGAACAGATAAGTTTAGTTTCCTGTTACATCAAACAGTAACTTCCATCAGTCCTACGTGTGCTCAAAAAAAAGCAAGAAGAAAAAATTTCTACTGACATCACACTTAAGGCTGGGCAGACAGTGGCGGATTAGGAAACACAATGAGTCACTGCAAATACAGAACACATCGTGAGCATTTTCAAACTACCATGCAAAATCTCCTCTTACCAAAAAAATCCAGACAATACTGTTTAAGTGAACCATACCAGAAGAAGAATAACAGCACCACAGTGCCTTCACACAACAAAAGTAGTTGGGGAAAACAAAAACACTGTAAAAAAGACAGTATAAAACACCAGACCACTACAGGAAGAAACAAAACCAACACAATTCAGCAATCAAGAAGGAAACATCAGCTAAAATAAGCTTATGGGTGGACAAGGGGGAAGTAATATGGAGCTGAAATTACAGATACAACTGAAAGACAGGCATGCAAAGAAAAGACAACCAACAGAGCTATGTTCCAAAAAAGAATTCACTCTAGAGAAGCTGCCAAGGTATCTGTATATGAATGAAAGAAAAACAACACATAAACACAAAAAACCCCAGTATAACTAAAAGAATGAGTTATCATAAACTTAACTGCTGTGTGTCAGGGAAAAAAATCATTAGTGAAATACTGAGACACTTTTTTGTTTTTTTAAAGACTAAGTCAAGACCTTTAGAAGAAAGAGAAGTAGCTTTACCCAGTTTGGAAGCAAATAAAATAAGACACTATGGAAGAAATACAATGGAAATATAAAAACTAGGCAGTGACGAAAACTACAAAAGAATAAAAAGGATGCACATTTAGCCACCATAATTCAGGATAAGCATCTTACTCTCTGAACCACAATGTTGCAGAAATGCTACTAAAATATACGTGACAAAGAAAGTGGCTTCTTTCCTGCCAATTTGGAAACTTCCCCACAGGGTGAAGCAAAGCAAGCAGCATTACTAAGGTAAGCGTAGCAGCGCTTGTCAGCAGTTACAAATACCTGCTATTTTGGATACGTACGAGTCAAAAGGATTAGAGATGTGACATTTCTGTACAAAGATATTAGAACTTCAGATGCAGAAGTTTTCTCTTCTTTAGGAAGTATTTGTGGCTTGACATTAGGGGATTTCTTTTTGATGCAAGTGGAAGGATAGAGGAAGGAAGAATGTCGCAATTATTACCAGCTGAATAAACTTCATTAAGAGAAATACAGCTTTGGTGCATGTGAGTCAGCTGATAATGCAGAAACAAGAAATCAGATCAATAAGTGCTAATGGAAACATTAAAAGTTTTCAGATGGAAGGTGGATTAACTGGTCTCAGACCCTGACAATCTCTTCTTTAGGTCCCAGCACTAAAGAAGGTGAGATTACTACTGCTGCTTCTACACTGAGGTTTTTTATTAATATTTTAATTAGATATCAATAATATCACCATGGGTTCTCTGAAGGCAGTGAATAATATTCAAAAGCCTTCTCTTTTGGTATTCTTGAGCCAGAACTACTTCAGAAAGTCTTCAAGTGATACACTGACCCCCACTGTAGTCCTTTTGAGCTGTAAGATTTGGCATCTCTTAATGATGTAAAATTTTATTGTTAAAAATCTGACCCAGACTAAAACTTGCTATCAATGCATTTTCCCAAAGAATATGAAATTTTTAAAAACAATATTTTTTGTTCTTAATGCCACCTGTGACAAAGTGCTTAGGAACTGGAATTAAGAAAGCTTCCTGCAGCAATAAATCACTGGGAAAAGATATATTCAAAGAATTTTGAAATAAAGGAGTTCTTTGTAAGTATGTAAATGATACATTTTTTTAACTAATTCATATTCTTGCCAAGTTTTTTTTTAAAAACATAATTAGCATACTTCAATGTTGAAATAAAGCATTCTTAGAATGCACTAAAAGTAAAGATTAATGCACGACTTTACTGTAAAAATTTAGAACTTGTTAACCAGATTGTCCTTCTCTCCTGCAAAAACAAACACGTCATGAGCATTCTGGAATGTTCACTTGTTAACAAAGTCATGGTGGCGAGTCTGTTACCTGCCTTTTGAACTGCCTCATTTGAGTGTGCAACACATCATTACATTGTCTGGCATAGCAGGAGCCAAAGTCTGCAATAAACACCAGCCAGGCTGGTTCCTCCCACACTAATTATGACAGTTTGACAAGAAGTGATGAAGAAACCACAGAAATACGATACTTTCTCTACAAGCTTTTAAAAGGGGACAAGGATGGCAAGGGAAGCCCACCTGCCAGGATGAAAATCTTGTGTCTTCACCTTGAAACAAATTAGAAAAAAAAACCTTGCATCATTTAATAGCAGAGCTCAAAGCTGAGACTTGTTTCAACGCAGTTGTCAGGTTCAGCTGCATCAACTTGTCACATCCCCAAGCCAAGCGAGACTGAGCTGCGAGAGCCTTCAGATGGCAAAGGCAGCAGCGCTCTCGGAGCTGTCAATCAGTAGGTGGCACTCTTCAAACTCCGACCGTGGGAAGCCAAGCACTAGCACAAGCGAGGACACACTACAGAGCAGCCTGGATCTTTAGCAGAAATACCAACAAGAAATACTGAACTGTTTTAGCCATAACTGACACCCATGGGGAATGCAATGCTTCATTTCTGTAATATATAAAGTAACCCTTGTATATAATCTCTGAAGTTCCTAGAAATTACAGGTTTTGGGTGCTATAAATATTTTGGATGAACACTATTGTACACTATTATAACAAAACCATACCTTAAGAAATTATTCATTACATCTGCAGAACACTCTGAGTGCAGCATTGTAGCTAATTATGTAGAATTAAGTCAAACTCATGACTGAATTTTACCTTTCTTTTAATTTAACAGAACATAGCATAACTATTTAGGTTTTATCACAGCTGTTCTTCAAAGCTGGACAGTAAATTTGTTACAACAAATGAAACAGCTAACCAAATCTTTTGGAACAATACATGAATGGTTATTTCTGTGAAATTTACTAGTGAAGGTGTGACCAACACACCCAAAGATTCAATTGTTTTTAGGAAAAGAGTTAAAATCAATACAAGGTATAACAAAAATGGAAACACTGTTCCAAAAAAAAGTCAGACTTCCCATTCCTGCAAATAGTGTTTCTTCATTTAACAATTACACTTTTTTTAAAATTTTAGAAACAGATTGAAATCAATACACTTACCTACTTATTTGATAAAACAGTAAAAAGAAAAGCAGATTTAGTAACAATGTTTGAGTACAGGTACTTGTAATTGAAACAGCCAGCAGAGGGAGTATAAAAACAATTTTAAAACCTCAAACAACCTTTTTTCTTTTTAAATATTTTTTACTTATGATTTTAGCTTTCTTTTAGAATACAATAATAGTGCCAACAGTGCAAAAATTATAATATTATAAAACAAAAAAAATCGAGTTCTAAAGTATTAAACAGAATGACTTGAAACTCAAATATTTTTAAAAGTAGCATTAAATAATGAGCTGATACTAAACTCAGTCTGAAATACAATTTTAAACACAGGTAAGGTTAACATCAATAAATAGGCTGTATAAGACATTTCCAAGTTATAAATCCACTCACTTACAGACTCTCATTCTTAACTTTCTGGATCTAAAACTAAGTTCATGATTTCCTAACATTGAGAGAATGTTGGTTTTAATCTATTTGTATTAGAATACAGCACAGAATCTTAAAACTAAACAAAAGTTACTGTTGTACTATCGGTACAACAGATGATATTAGAGCAAGTCAGCCAGGTAAATGCCCTAGATCATTAGTGGAAATAAGCATTCACACGACTGTATCAAAATCAAGTCACTTAGTCATGTACATGCTGAATAACAACTCATTACGCTTCAGGTTTTCACCATGTCCAGCTGATGAGAGTGGCTTAAACATGCGCAAAAGGGAGAAGGACACAATTCGGACGAATGAAGCCGCCAGTGTTGTGTTAGAACATTAAATAAGCTGCCATCCTCCTCACACAAGTGGCAAAAAGAAACCATCTCCCAACTCATCTAAACTATCCCACTGTGCATAGTCACACTTTCCACAGTCCATCTCACAGGAGGAGCAAGGTTACTGAGTTAACAGGGAAGGCGTTACCTCCTCCCTCAAGGCTTATGAGCGCTAGGTACTCCCAAGCCATCAGGCAAACACAAGCAGCAGAGCTGAGGAGTCAAAGGGACAGAACATTAGATATTCCAAATGTGAACTGCATGTTTTACAGACAACGATTTGTAAAAATACCTGACTTGGCCAAGCAAGCCTTTCTCCACTGTAAGCTGCTTGTGCTTGCACGGTGTTCATTACCTTTCCATGCCATTCCTTGCTATCTGTCCTATGTATTGTTCTGTTATCCCACTAAATAGAATGGCAGCGCTGCAGACTGGGATACGTGCTGTTCCTACACACTAATGCAAAACATGAAACACCAGTCCTGATGGGAGCTGTTGAATGACATCACTTATGATAACTATATCTTACTTTAGTGATAATTTTGCTTTCAATTAACCTGGAGTCAGAATCCATGGGGTGCAAACCAGAGACAATTCCATTTTTTACATTATCTAAATTTTAAGCATGATTTAATTGTAAGACCAAATTCTGTCCACCTTCACACAAGGGATCATTGCTGAAGATCAGCATTTAACTTATAACACCCTGACTGCAAAAAACGAATACACAGACCAGGGAAAAACAAGAGTCAAGACAAGATTAACTTTCCCAATAGATCAAGTAACAGGAATACCTTTGACATTATTTAAATTTTAATCGTTATTTTCTTCCTGAACAGATCTTACTACATGTACTTTTTCTTAGAGTGCTGCTTAATCAGAAAGTCTTAGCATCTGACATGCGAAGGTATGGACTAAAAAAGCCAGAAAAAAGGTAACTATATATAGTAACAATATGCCGTTAATTCTCCGACAAGCAGAAAGCCCACACACTGTAAAGAACTCATACCTGCCAGTAGACTCATGGGACACAGATGACATATGCTACACCTGCACCACGAGAGAAGACCTTGAATGTGGAAGGAAGATGGGATGCTCCCGTAAACACAAGACATTTCCCAGAGACCTGAAATACTGGAATACCTGGCAACTTGCAGTATTCTAAATATGACAGAACTCCACTGGAGTATTGATCCAGGATGTTCAATACTAAAAGTTTCTTAAAACACTGTGCTATGCACCAAGACTTTAAACAGTTAAGAAAAACAACATACACCACACGAAGTTCATATAAGCATCTGCAGTCCAGTGCTTCATTAGGAATTTTAGTAAGAAAAATAGCCAGACATGGCACAAACTGAGTATTGCAGAAACTAAAATTTTAATAATAATAATAATAATATTATTCTAATATTAATAATTACAATTTTGATTCTAACAGAATCCTGACTGGAGTGCATGCAAGTCAAAAGAGCTCAAAGATGAAAGAAGAATACATCTCTAGCAATTTCACTGTTTTCTGCTTTTGAGGATTCTGTTATGTCACTTTTAAATCTTCTTTCCAGAAGGACTCATCTCAATTCTCTTCCCTACAGAACTCCTCAGGTTCCCTGCAAAAATATTTAGACTCTTTTTCTTTGTCTTTAAAGTCAAAGAGCATATATGTACATAGGTATGATTTAGAACTTAAAATACAATTCAGGAAACAAAAGCTATGAGACACAGCACATTATCATCATTATTTTACATGATCTCATCCTCTTCAAAACAATGATAGCCTTCCGGCTGCACTGTAACCAGGACTGTGCACAGTACTCCAAACAGTTGGACAAGTGCTCTTTGCAGTAGCTGCACTGGAACTGAATAGTACCTTGTTTGACTTCCCTCCACTCCTTTTTTCAGCCTGGTTTCCTAAGGAAATCACATTTATGCAATCACTTGGGGAGGGAGGGAAGCGTATGCACATGCACATATGCATCGCATGTGGATGTCTGTCCATCCATCTGCCTGACCTCACTAATACCTTTTGAGCCCATTGGTCAGTTTCAATCACATTCAAAAGAGGAGCAGAGAATATCAGACTTTTAAGTTCTTGAAAGTTTCATGAGCGCGGGCTGCAGAGTATGGAAAAGTGTTTCCACAGAGAGAGGCTGCATGTCTTCTTAGACGTCAGTAAACTCACAGGGGAAAGAATAGTTCTGCTCCTTTCCTGCCTGCTGGAAAATCTTCAGTCAGAGGTCACAATCAGTGAAAGATGACCAAATTTCTTGTGTTCAAGAGTTCATAAAATAGCTTAAGTTGAATTCACTACTGCTTTTAAAACTGTGTTTTGAACAAAGTTGATGTTTTCCACATCATCTTTTTCCTGGTCTAGCAAAGGAGGAATTGCCCTACATGATACACATTCCCTGGCTCAGTCTCTTGCTCTCAAGACCACTTATTTTAAAACATCAGCACTGTACCACACTCATGGCAGCATTCTACCCCTCTCAAACACAAAGAAAATTAAAACTGGAAGAGCTTAGGATTCCCTTCTGGTCTCAAGACTAAACAAGTATGTGGCTCTGTAACATAATCAACTATTGAATAAAGTTCCAAAAAGACAGTGCAGCAAACATATAATCATCTTTATTCACCTCTACCCTGGAACACAAGTACTACCACACTTGCAGGCTCTTGCGCTCAAGACAGCTCTAAGCAATAAAACAGATAATAAGGTTTCAGTGGACATCTCTGTAGTTCTTCTCACTTCCCCCCAGTGAACTCTACAAGGTTCATCTGTATCCAAAAAGCTACCTTTATCAAAGTATACTAACAGATTAAAATTCAAGTCTAGGGATACCTTGAGGCATAGATCCACAAACTAAGGAGCTGTCACAAAAAGAAAATATAACCACAGCTGACTGAAGTCATCCTAAGCATCAAAATACTAGACAAGCAAAAAAAAAAAAAAAAAAGTTCCTTATGAAAAAAAAATATATATATATATTTCAGCCCTGACACATGCTCCGCTTGTAAAATCTTTAGTCCCATGACCACATCGAACTCCAGCACATTTTCCGGCGGGGAGCTGGAGCTGAGGACTGGCGGGGGGACACGGGCAGCCAGACCCCGGGAGGTTTCGGCCCGAAGCCCGGGCCGCTCCGAGGCCACCCCAGCCCCGGGGCGCCCACCCGGCGGAGCGCGGTGTGCCGGGTAAGCGCCTCGGAGGCGAGAGGGCGAGACACCCGAGGAGCAGCCGGGCCGCACGTCCCTGCGAACGGGGAGTTTGTGCCATGCGAAACCTCCTTCCCGCTCCCACACCCTGCCTGCCTTAGGGCTCGGGCCTCTCCCGCCGGGCTCCCCCGGCCAGCACGGGGAGGGCACTCGCCCAGCCCCGCAGCGAGAGGAGGCCGAGCGGCTGCTCCGGCCCCGCTCCCGCCTGCCGGCACGGGGCGACCGCGGCCCCGCGCCCTTCCCCCGCGTTCGGGTTCGGTGGGAGCCGGCCAGGCTTTGGGAACGGCTGGCTGCGGGGCGCCCTTTGTGGAGCGCCTCAACTCCCCCTTTATTCCGCCCTCCCCGCCAAGCGGTCACTATCGCCGTTCCAGCGCCAGCCCCCCGTAGCAAGGAGCACATGTTTCCTCTCGGGCTCCTGGCCCGCCTTACAACGAGCCACGGCCAGGGGAAGGCGGCACCCGGTACCAAAGCCGAATCAGGAATATGGAATGTGAATGCGCGTGGCAGATCTGACGGGGGATGCAGAAAGAAGCGATCCATTTCACCCTTTTCGGTCCTCCGCCGCCGCTTTTCTGTCAATTGCCCATATCATAATGCTTCCTTATTGCTTGTTCAAGTAAGTAGGGGGGACAGTCTCCATTCCCCTACGTGTCATTCCTGAGCAAATTAAGCATGTACCAAGCTAAAGGCTGACATACATATACGTAGAGTTGTCTGATCCCGGAATGATGCCGAAATCCTCGAGGCGTTAACAGCCAGCTCCCACAAAGAGCACTCAATTACATCGAGCATCCCCTTTGTCCGTGCATCCTCAATACACACCCGGCCGCTCCTCCATGCGTCCACGCACGCCCCACGTATACGACCCCTTTGTGTCCTCGCCTCCCCCCCACTCACAAAGAAATGCCCTTTCCACAAGGCATGCACCCAGCTTCGGACACAGCCCTTCGCCTGCCCCCGAGACACGCGCGACCCGCCGCCGGGCACAGCGCTCCGGTACCTACTTGTATTCAAGAAACAGTCCGTAAACCTCCTAAAGCAGCTTGCAGAATTAGATCCATCTTCCATGTCTGGCCCTAGGAGCAGGGGAGACGAGAAGGAGAAGAAGGCGCCTCTCTGCCGCTGCTGCCGCCTAGGAGTCCTGCTCCCGCCGGGGCCGTCGCCTCCTCGGATCCCGTCGCCGCGGGCTGCTGCTGCTGCAGCACCGAGGGAATTGCAGGACCACGGGCGAAAGGCGGCTGGGGAGAGGAGGAGCCGGGAGTGGTGCTGCCGGGGGCCGCCGGCTGCGGAACGGAGCAGCAAGCCCTGGATGGAGGAAGAACAGAAGAGTCTCCTCCCGCCGCTGCCGCCTGGATGGGCGATCAAGTGAGCTGCTGCTGCTGCTGCTCCGCCAACATCTCTTCCTCCTCCTCCTCCTCCACCTCCTCCTCCTGCCGCTCTCGCTGCCTCTCCTCCTCCTTCCCTCCCTTGGAGACTTGTGAGGTTAAAGGAAAACGAGGAGGGGAAACGAGGAGGCGGCGGCAAGAAATAAAAAGAAGATGGAGAAGCGGAGGAGAAGGAGGGGATTGGAACGAGGAAAGGAGCCGCTGCCGCTCTAGAGACGATGCTGGCGGAGACGGCGGAGGAGGCTGTGCCGGCAGCGCGGCTCCAGCTGCTGCTGGTGGTTGTTAGAAGGAGAGAGAGGGAGCTGCAGGGAGCCGAGTCGCCTCCAGGAGCGGGGGGAGGAGGAGGAGACCCGCCGCTGCCTCCACCTCCACTGCTCTGGCCATGGGAGTGGAGCGGGCGGCTGCCGGAGCCGGGCTTTTCCCCGGGTGCTGCAGCCAGGGGGGCCGAGGGGCGGGATAAAATCCGCTTCTCCGGGTTGGACATGCTTCCTCTCTTCCCTCCCTTTCGCAGTAGTTTAAGGCAGGACGTGTAGCAGAGATACCGGAGTAAAGCGAAAGGGGAAGCCGCAAAAGGAGGGAGCCAAGCAAGGGGCAACCGCGGATCGGTCCTGCGTTCCCTCCGGCAACTCCCGGGCAGTATTTCCTCCGCACCCCGGTTCCCCGCCCTCATAAAATCCTCACATTTCCGTTCCCCCTTTAGGCCGGAGGGAACAGGGCGCTACTGACCGCCAAGCGGTTTCAATCCCCTTTTAAAGTCCGCTTTTCCCCATGCTCCCACCTCGCATTCAAAGCAAGAAAACGGCAACAATCTGTATTTTCTTCGAGCGAGGCAAATTTTGCCCCGTATGAGCGCGCTTGCCTGCAAAGAGGCAGATACAGTCACTGCAGTGCCGCTTCCAGCACCAGCCCCGGCCGCCAGAAAACGCCCACTGGCGGAGCCAGTGCTTCCCAGGCTCCCTCCCTCCCTTCTTCCCTCCCTTCCTCTCGCTGCTAGGCGCGCACACGGGAGCTACGGCACAGCGGTTACCTAAAGGGAAAGCGGGGAGAAACACAAGGAAAAGATCCTCTCTATGCGGTGTCATTATTTGAAACACATATTTCCAGCCGCTGAGATCAAAAGGCAGGCGCCTGCTGTGCCTGGGATGGAGACGCCAGAGCTGGCCCTCCGTTTCTGTGGGGCATCCAACACGGTTTCTACGCGAAGATGCACAGACCCTCCCCGACGCTCAGCACCACACGTGTCTGCTTCGGCTCCCCCCCGCCTTTCCCACCACTTGGCACACTGACAGCCACCCAGCCCTCAACCCCAGCCCTCCGGCCCCCCGGGGGGCTGCTTTAGACCCTGCTCTCAGGTGCAATGTGGCCCCGGGGCTGCCACCGGCCTTGCTCCGCAAGCACAGGCACCGTCGCTCTCCAGTGGAGCCTGTCGCGCTGGCCAGCCGCCACCTCGACCCCGCGCTGGGGTCTCTGGGCATTTGGGGTCCCACCCCGCCGCCTCACCCCGCCATCCCC